>WIPJ01005098.1:16057-46143 GCA_018155075.1 Cassiopea andromeda
TATATATATATATATATATATATATATATATATATATATATGTATATATATATAATAGTTATATAAACAGACACATACCTGTTCAGTACCATGATTGCTCAGCAGTGAATGAAGTGTGGCTGCATTGTTCAATTTTCATGGCTTTACATGCTGATATTCCAAAATAAGTGAGATTAAACCACAAACTTATAAGATTAAACATAGAACCCATACAATAAGCTTATACCACACGAAATCCATGTGGTTTATCTATGTTGTAACAAAAGCCATTGAGCAGCTGGGGGTCGCTTGTCTACTATTTGTTGAACTGCCAATCTGGCTATAGATCTGGCCTCCTCTCAAAGAATGAGCCTTGTATGCATGATTGCAACAAATTTGTACCTGTGGTTGAAAAGTGGAGAGATTCATACATCACGACTAAAACGATAAACATAATTTACTTTGCTGTAATTTGCCCTTAATTGGATGTATGCAGATATGTTCGTATATTTATAAATATAGACTCAGTGCCGCATTCTCGTAGTATACAAATCTTCCTCAGTACTATATATGCATATATTTGTTATTATATGCTGTGAGAATAGTATTCAAGTCTAAATAGATGCCAGGTAATCCACTCTTAAAATATAGCACCTATCATATTTACTGCTATACTGATGAAGACAAAAGCCTGAACTTTGGAGTGGAAAATTGTTCGTGACCCCAAAATTTAACTATAGATAAACATATTAGCATAGGGTGGTTAATATTTATTGAGTAATTAGATGTAATCTTACCCACAGTTACCTTTCAATGGGACGGAGAGCATTTTAATGCTTGTGTCAGCTTTCATACCTCAATCCACTGGTGAGAGATCATGCATTTTTACATGTTAATGAAGAGAAATTTGTTGGGTAAAAGACATTTTCTGATAGGATAAATCTGTACTAATAAATACATCGTAATACAATCCTAAGGTGGGTAAGATGATGTTTTGGACAGGGAATCATTTCTTTTCAGTACCAACCCTTTTGTAAATAATAAGCAGTCCCTAGATACAGTGGAGTAGCCGATGTAGTTAGGATTAGGGGAACTCCTTAGGCCCCCAAGCTTTGGAGGCCCTGAAGAGGCAAGGACAAAACTTAGGAGTATGGAGGGTGAGTCATCGCCCACCTTGAAAATTTGTCATTTTGCAGGGCATAAGCGGCAGTACAATGTGTTTCTGCAGGGCAACTTACGTGACCAAGGACCATTTGCTCACCTACTGTTACCAAAAGGAAGTTAGATACTTATTGATCAGGCATTTTGATAAGTGAGATTGAATTCATGATAAGCAGATGACTTGGTCATAGGCAAAAAGTTCGCAGCAACTCAAGATGTGTGGTGATCGCTGTTGTCATTCGCCTTTAGACTGTTTTCAAAAGGCACAGGAATAGCGTAGAATGAAGCTACCATCCGTTGTGTGTAGCATTAGAAAATGATGACTATGAATAAGACGTTGAATTCTATAGGCTCGATGCTACAGCAGTTTTAGTTAAGCAAAGATAAAGGCTGCACTGCATATTGAATTCACTTAAAACAGATAGAAGTCGTGAATGTAATAGATATGAATGCGAAATACAGAACTTTTGATGCCTATAGAGCAATGTGTTAGCTAACTTGCACTGTTGCCCTTATGCTCAGGGACGTTGGAAGGATGTAAGAAGTGGGGGTACACCCTTACAAGAAAAAAAGGGTAACTATGTAAGCTGTAACCGGGTATTTTAGATAAAAAATTTATGAACAATGGGGGCACGTATTCACTGTGCCCCGTGTATCCCCTGTGCCCCTATGCTTCTACATGAATATATTCCCTCCATTAACCAGCTAGAAGTTAAGTTAATATGCCTCTAGCAATGTTTGAATGAGTTGCATTCATGGGCGTAGCCAAAGGAGGATGCAAGGGGGTGCAACAACCCCCCAACACTTAGCAAGTTGACAATATCTGTCTGAGAATCCACGTTGTTACTAATAAAATTCAAGGGAAATCTTCTTTGTCGGCAAATTGGGGTTGACTACTGCCCAAAAATGCCCCATGGCTTCATCCATGGCTGCATTTAATTTCTTGTGGTATGTCGTGTTCTTAGTTGGAATGACATTGATGAAAATTGCTTCTCGTAGGTGGTGCAAACAATTAGCGTGATCACGCAAATCAACTTTTACATGGGTATAGTATTGATAATGGCTATGATAGCATAGACCTCGATAAAATAAAAGATGATAAAAAGGATTGATTAATATTATGTATAAATATGTAATAGGCCTGTAGAGTGCGTAAAGGGGCATGGGGCCCACGTCATGATTCACTATGGCTATGTATAGAAGTATTCTGCACGCTCATAATTACTCATTGTATACTTGACTTCTACACCAATTGCCCCCACCCCCCCCAATTCAATTCATCTGTCTACGGTCCTGTAGAATAACAATAGGCTACCATGTTTTTGGTAATATCTGGTAGTGTTACGTAGCTATAAGCATATATCTAACTCATTTTTCTCGCGTTTTCGCTACGTTAGCCTTCATACAGATTTAGATAATGTTACCGTTTATTCTGCAGTTAAATCTAATTGCGTAACAATAAAGATATAAGTCCTGTTGCATAATAACATACCTGTTTTTGCATGTCAAAGCTGCCTGCTTAAAGTAAACGCATTTCGTGATTACATAACAAACATTGCGTGATTGCGTGCCATTTTGTACCCGACCTCAGTCAAAACGTGACCTTTGCATAAAATTATTTACTATAACTGCAGTTTTCAGCTTCATACCTCTGAAAAAAAGTACAATTTAGAATGACATAATTCGATCGAAAGTGGACGAGTGAAAGTACAATGTTCGTTTAGAACAGTATAACAGTACTACAGACCTTATATGGTATTGCAGGTCAAAGAATGTAGTGACCTTCATTGAAGTTGAAGTGCAATAACAATGGCGCCTTATTTGCATATGATTTCTGTTCAGCCCATCATAAATTTCAACTTGCTCGTTGTTGCTCACCGCTGACTCCTTCACCCGGCCCAAGGTGATAGTACAGTACAGACATTTGGTAGCCCTTTAGTTGGTGAAAGTAGTTTGATGTACTTTTGCACAGGCAGTTCAAGGCCGTTGTTACTAGTATTGCTTCGATCGTCTTACAAGACATAGCATCAATTCATGTATATACATTGTTGTTCTAGATTCGCTGGGTTTCCTCTTTCAAAGATTCGCCAATTCCAAGTCGTCAAAAAGGAGCAAACTTTGTCAGTTGAGAAATTAGGCCTCAGAAATATACAAAAATATCGAACGACGTTGAAGTAAAACTCAGAAAGACCGGGTCTTTATTGTTTGAATTCACATACCAGGCGAGGACGCGTGGCTTTCACACTCTGCCTTCAACAGGTCTGTAACAGTAGCATTCTCACTACAAATAATGGAATCAGCAGAATGTAAACGATTTGTCTTGAGCAGAACATCATTTTACTAACGTATAATGAGTTGAAGCTTCTTGCTGTGAGCTGTTAGTCAAAAAAAAGAAACAAAGTGAAACAGTTGAACAAATCGAAGGGCAATTTAGTAACCTTTTAGGCCTAGGCGCGAAGGTCGTAATGGAGGAAGCAGTTCAAATTTTAGTAGCAAACAGAAACCGATTCAGCTCAGAGCTATCCATGAGACAAGCAAATGGCAAGGAGTTGAAATCACCAGAGGGAGTGCCAGATCAAAGTGGAATTCCCCTTTGTGAAATATGTGGGGATAAGTCAACTGGAAGGCACTACAAAGTGTTTTCTTGTGAAGGTTGTAAGAACTTTTTCCGAAGAACAGTACGAAAAGGATGCAAATACAAATGTCCCGCCTATGGTCAATGTGATGTTGATAAAAGCCAAAGAACAAGATGTAGAGCTTGTAGGATGAAGAAGTGTCTCAGAGTTGGAATGAAAAAGGAAGGTAAGAGAATGTTAGATTGTGCTTTCTCGGGTCGGGTCACCCT
Organism: Cassiopea andromeda; assembly: GCA_018155075.1. Classification (NCBI taxonomy): domain Eukaryota; kingdom Metazoa; phylum Cnidaria; class Scyphozoa; order Rhizostomeae; family Cassiopeidae; genus Cassiopea; species Cassiopea andromeda. The sequence continues at coordinate 20,043 of WIPJ01005098.1, forward strand.
GTATAAAGGGCCAAGAGTTACTTCGCCATGGTTATAATGGAATATGTCTTTCGAGTGTGTTACTATGATTTGTTTATAAAGCTAGTGAAATTCCTTGTAGCCAGTATGCTCAACCAACTAAAAAGAACAAGGAAAAATTTCAGAGTTAGAACATTTTACGCGGGCAAACGAACTTCGCCAAAACTGACAAAACGCGACATTCAAGCGTTAGCATTATTCCTATATGCTCCCACTGTTAATCGGTGCTAGCTAGCTATTAGCTCTAAACTATTTCTATTTTGTTCTACTGCTTCAGCATTCTATTGCCTATTGCACAATTTTTTTAACTTTACCTCAAAACCGCTGCATACTTTTCTGGAAACTAAGACAGTACCTGAAATGAGCTTTAAATTGAAAAGCACTGCCACGCCAATTCTCTGATACATTAGAATATTTCAAACTCCACTCGTTTTGGCTAGTGTTTCCATCGATGAACAACAGACAAATATTACAAGAAAACGATAGAGACTGATATTTTGTGGCTTGCCAACCAATAATAACGAGTAAATTTGAATTTAACTTCAGACTTGCCTTCGAATTTAGATCGACTAAACATGTGCCATTGAAGCTAGGTCTCATTCAAGATAAACTAGGCGTAGGTTCTCATAAAAGTTTTTGCCGCAAAGCTTTACCAAACAATCAGGTTAACAAAAGAAGGAACGAGGAAGATGGATGCATGAAAAGATGTCAAAATCTTATTAATTTTATCGTACTTGGTTGAAATGTTAGTTTTGAGACAAGCAAGAGCAGATACATAGAATATCTGAAATTTTCCTTTGAAGGTAGGACTAACATTCTAATGGCAATTTCGCGCATTTCCAATCAGTAAAAGGGTGAAATAAATAGCATTGATTTCGGGAAAAGTTAAGAGCATTGAGGTTCAGGCAAAGAGGTGATAAAATCACCTTTTTGTCTGAACCTCAATTTTCTTAACTTTGCCGAAATTGAGCCTGAGATTTTCGTAAGATTTCTTCACATCTACTGGAATAAACTGGCTAAAGTGGGTTTGTCTTTCTCTGTTAATATTTTATGCTCAAATTACATTCTATCATTTTAAAGTAATGATCACTTAGCATTGATTTTTAGAAAGCAAGAGCTCTGAACTTTGGAAATTAAGCCTTGTGATTTTCCTAAAATTTTGTTTAAGATATTGGTTTTTGGAACCTCATTTTCTTATAAAACTTTTTCCCAGCTTGTGACTTCAGACTTCTCTCGTCATTTCTCCTTTTTGGTTGATACACTTTTGGCATGATGTCCAATAACCTTACTTTCTTTATTTTACTGTACCTTTCATCAAAACTCTTTTGCTGAGCAATATTGAGAATTAGCATGCATAATTGTCTACATTCATTATTACTCTGAGAGCTTTGGAATGCGGAGCTTAAAAAGCAGTGTCTTGCTTATCCCAAAGTAGAGAAATTTGGAACTAATATTGTGCAAGTGTGACTCAAACTTTTTGACAAACAGTTAGCTGCTTCTAGGCAACTCGTCGTTTATCAATTTGTGTATCAAAACCTGGTCAATAATACATGGTGCTGCTTTTCATGCAAGGGGGTTCACTAGAAAATAGACGAAGGAAATTACTGAAGTGAATAATGGCTGTGTTGAATATTCAAAAGCTTTAGGCGCTGTAGCGGTCAATTGTAGGTGTCAGAGCTTCTGTGGGGGCTTTTCGATTGTACTAGCCCACACAGGGAGGACTGGGAAAAGAGTTAAAGACTATTTAGCATACAATGACAATCTAAGCAAACAATTGTCTGCACACACAGAGGAGGGTAAAAATTTTCGAATTATTGTTTGTAGGCTACATGAATAAACTTAGAAGTCAATAAGAATACTATTGCACTCTTTTTATAATAACAATACCTAATTTTCCCTTGAGCTTAGATTGTTTTCGTTTTGAGTTGTAGATTATTCTTAAATTATTCATAAGTGCCAAAGGTATAGCTTGGCCTGTAAATCAAAGGAATATATACATATGTTTGTTGATGTCTTACTTCATCATAAAGCAAAATGAATTTGGAAAAGATTAATAAACATTGTATCGAGCAGCACTATAACTCAACTACATAAAAATTTTAGGTCTCAATAAAGCTTGAGCCTTGCAACATTCCAAAGTTGTTCTCACATTTCAGCGATTGGGAGCCTCAATGTTCTTATAAGCTTGACTCTTTGAAGAAAGAGTGTGTAGCTTAAAGATCACAGGAGTAGCGCTCCATTTGAAAACATTAAATGTTGACTTACCTCTTCTGAAGTCAACAGCTGAGCTACCAAATATAGCACACATTTTTAATGTCGATTCTTATTTATAAATTCTACGGAAAAACGGCCAATAATTGATAGACACAGTAAATGTACTGTTTAATTACTGTCCTATTCCAATGTAGAATTTTACGGGTTGTAACTTGATAGATAGGTGCATTTATCCCCTTTAGGGCCCGTTCACTGTGCTACGGGTCAATTTTCATGCGGATCAAAAAGTGATCCCTAACAGGGGCCTACAAGTGCCAATTGTGCGTAGTCCCGGTTACTAGTGATCCATTTGCCAAACGGCTCAAAAGTGATACGGCGAACCGCGCCACTTTTGCTACGGATTGCTAGAAGTAGTGTAGACGGTAGGCCAATCCGCATCAGAAGTGTTGCGGATGAGCAAGTGATTCGTAGCAGTATAAAAGGGACCTAAGGCGTTAAGTGTGCCGTCTTTAGGTAATTCTGTTTGAAGAGTGAAACCCTTCCTGCCATTTCACTGCTATTCTGAATGAAATCTTCTAAACAAGATAACTAGGAACCGTTCTTAATTTGCAGAGGGTTTGGTACTAAGGAGAAATTGGTTAGGTGAAAGAAATTTTCTGGTTAAGTAAGGCTGTGCCCATACATTGTAATAAAACCTCAGGGTTGGATAAGATGACTTTTTCGAATAAGAAATCGTTTCTCTTCGGTACGCACCCCTCTGTAAATAATGAACCGTCCCTAAATCGACCAGCTCATCGTATCAGAAGGGATACGGCAACATGAGCAGATACAGAGCTGAACTTTGGGGGACACTATTGTCTTTTTCATGCAAAATGTGTCTTAACACAATTTTTTGCTATAGGAAATGCTACCGTCCCCCACTTGATCCGTCCCTGTATAGTGAAACGCACCAATTTTGCTACGGATTGCTAGGAGTAGTGTAAAAAGAAGGCCAATCCGTATCATTTGCGATACAGATCAGCAAGTGATCCGTAGCAGCTTAAACGGAGCCTTACTCTGCGGCAACTGACAAGAGCAAGTCCAAAGCTTAAATTATGCGATGTTGTCGTCGTGGTGGTGGTGGGGGGGGGGGCGAGCCACACCCACTTATAAAATGCTTCCTGCATAGATCCCCATCTTTCTCCTCTACGGTAGCACTGTCGAAAGGACAGTAACATCTTTCTTGCCGCTTCTGGCTTTGCTAGAAATATAATCTCTTTGCCGGCAAATCCCGCTTTGTCAGAATATCCAACCTTTGACCCCCAAAATTGTGATCTCATGACATCACTGTAGATATAGTGGATAAACATATCAAGTATTAGAATATAAATCTCAAAACTTTACCAACAATACCGTGAAAGATAAGGATAAAATGGAAAGGAATATTACTCATGAAGATTCTAATGGGCAAGGAATTGGACGTTGGGCTTTCCACCGCAATGGAAATAGCCTTTTAGCTGTTAGTTGTGCACGTGCATGACAGTCATAAGTCTGTGCTCTGGGAACTATGCTCTTTAACTCCTGTACCATTTTCCCAGTGATGCAGGAGAGGGGTTGAAGGGGTGCAGCCCCTAGCTGTGACTTCAGGGGGAAGTAGCCCACAAGATAGGTAACTTCTTGGAAACAGAGGCATAAAAAAAGACCTTACACGTTGCAAAAGGCAATTTTAGGCTTAAACAGCTGTTGAGACATTGTTAGTTCACAAGACATAGGGTATTTAATGTATGCTGTTTAATAGACAACAACAGTTATTTTGTTATATAACTAGATGGACTAACTTCAACTTTTCTTGTAAAGACACGTGCAAGAAGAGAGCCCCATAGCTATCGATTTACATCTAAACCATTGCATTTTCCTCATGCTTTGGGAGTTTATGGTTGTTTTGTAGCTGTTCAATGTGAAAGGAAACCATTGGTTCTTACAAATGGAGAATACAAACTGGAAGATTCAAATGGAGTTGTTAGCGACGATGAAAACTCAATGGAGAGTGGTAGTCAGAGTGAAGAAAAGAACAGTGAAGAAAAGAAAGACGTGCAGAGTTTACAAAATCCCAACCGAGGAACAGATAGCGCAAGCAATGAACATTGCGACAGTCCGCCTGTTAATGAAAATGGACCCATCAGGCCGCAAGCAAGCCATGCTTTCGAGACCTACAGCAGGAACTACCTTACAGAGAGCATCCTAGCTGGACATTTTCCATTTACAGTAGATCCCCCAAGCATTGCTGTTACAGAACCAGGCTACCTATACGAGTTGTCAACGAGACTTCTGTTTGCAAGTGTCGATTGGGTAAAAGGACTGATATGTTTCAGTCGGCTCTGCGAAGAAGACAAAGTCCGCCTTCTCATTGAAAAGTGGTATTTGCTCTTCGCACTGGGCCTACTCCAGTGCTCTCATATGTTCCCTGTGTCCACGCTACTCACAATGGCTGGCAACGAACATTCTTCTGGGTTGAAATGGCAGACGTTTCTAAAGTTGAAGGGTGTCATCATGAATGGTGGAATGCTGGGAAGAGTTTCAAAAGATATTCACGAATACATGAAAATTGTCACGCTTTTTGATCAAGGTATGTTATGAAAGGTAAATAATTCTATCATTGCGCGTATAGAGCCTACCTACTGCATACGAATGGTGTGCTCTGAAAGCTACAACTGCATTATTCTATTAAACGGTATATACACATTTTTTGTAAGAAAGCCGTTTGTAGGACATAAGAAAGTACTTAATTGCACACACATTTCGAATCCCAATCATCTCTCTACACAATACTAGTATACACCAGGGATCACCCACCTCTGCCCTCTGGGCAAAGCACTGGCTCCACCACTCTTTTGCATAAAATAGTATTTTTCATTTTTCCTACACCTTTTTATAAAAGAAGATGCCATAAAGGACCACTTTTCAATTTGTTCATATTACAAACGTTTTGAAAATGTGATTCAAAGTAGTTAAGCTGTCTTGTCAGCATGTGGCCCCAGTAAGGGTGGGGCTTAGTAATTTTGGCCCCGGAGCCAAGAAATGTTGATGACCCTTATTACGTGAATATGTTATTTTCACTCTTCTCCAACAGTTTTTCCCGCGCAAATTCAAATGTCTGCATTACTCTATATGGTGAATATATGAAGTATCCGAGCTCAAAAATTGTTTGCCAAGAAATCCTTAAGAAATTTCTAATGCTGAAAGCATGAACAAGCTAAGCAAGTTTCAATACTGGAACGAGACAACTTTTTCATGCCAAAACATGTATTCGGCTTGCAGCCAGCTGTTCGCCTCTCTCGTTTTGTGTTTTGATGGAGAACTGAAAGGCCCTAACATTAATTAAAGCAGATATGATTTCATAGCGTACAATTGTTATAGTTTTGAAACACAGCTGCAAGTAAGGACTCTTCTCAAATGTTTGCTAACTTTCATCTTTATTTTAAATGAAATCATTCTTTTAGAAGCTTTAAATAAAAATGACCTCTTTTGGTCTTGTATTAACTTTTGTACAGCTGTACACTACAGCGTCGTAAAAAACTTTCTGTCGTTTAACAGGAGTCCCAGGCTTGATGGATGCTGAAACAATATATGAGACGAGGAAAGGTGCCCAAATCGCACTTGAAAATGTCTTAGCTGATTCACCGTACAGCGAGAGAGACTTGAGTTTAAGAGAGAAAATTGTTTACGCATTGGAAAGCATCAACAAGATAAATAAAGATGAAATAAGAGAGGCATTTTTTGCACTTTTACTGAAAGAGACATCAGTGGAGTTCATACTTAAAAGTTTACTTAGGGAGTAAACTTGTGACTCGGAGTTTCGCACTGTAGTTATTGCTGACATTCTGTTCAAAATATTGCGCTATAAAGTCGACGAGCGCACTAAGCAATAGATAGGAAGATATATTTTTCAGTTTCCCTTAGGAGGCTACTCGGGTTCAGCAGTCGCAAAGGTTTTACATTCGAGAATATTTGTAGCTCTTCGCAACTGTAGTATACGTTTTTGTTCTTGCATCTGAGATGAACGGTTTGTTAATAGTTTTGTGTTAATCACCTTGTATAAAAGTCTAGACTTTTAATATATCACAAAGCTCTTTTAAGTGTTTATCGCATATTCAAGTAGTATATCGCAAGTCTGGAATAAGTAAATATCTAGCGGGTTATAAGGAATTATGTGGGTCAAAGCCGCTTACAATTCGTTAAAAGTACAATTCAGTTGAAAAGAGGATTACTATGTTCTACCAAAGATCCACTTAGGTACCTCTGGAAAAAACCCAGCCAGAGAAGCCAAGAAGGAAAAGGAATGAGAATTTGGGCCTTACGAGAGCAAGAGCTTGCCATTTTCTTCAAGAAACTGCCAAATGTGAGAGCTATCAGAAGTAAAGTTAGGCCAGCGGGCGTGGGAGGCGTCACGCCCCCTAATATGTATGAAATTGCAAGAAGTCGGTCAAAAAGCAGGCCATGCTGCAAGAGAGTTGGTTACGGTATTTTCGTTACCTTTATTGTTTTGTTAACAGTAGTTGGTTAAATAGGCAAAACGCCCCCCCCCTCTTCAACGGAAAGTGTCTCGGCATATCTCTGAGTTAGGATACACAATCTTACAAGCTAGAAACATTTTGAAGCGTTTTGATGAGGAGTTTTAATATCTCAGGAGCCAGAAGGGATCAACATTGAGTTAAAAGACTGCAAAATAGGCTTGGAAAAAATACAAATCATCAATCCTTACCTGCTTCTCAATAGGAAAGATATTGGAGTGAAAGCTCTCTTCGTTATTACCAGCTTGAAAACTGATGTAGTAATGTCGGAACAATTGTCAAGGTCTTCTTGATGCACATATCTTTAATCAAGGGCACACCGTTAGATTTCACTCCTGTACAATTGTGCTATAGGACCTATAGCCAAGATATTACTTCTTTTTTGAATCTTTTTATCATGCTTTAAGCCTTTGTATCCATCATCTGAAAACTATTTTTTCGAGTAGGTCATTAGTGTTTAAAAAACTGCAATAAAACATGGAATTTTTAGGTAAAAGTGTATACCATGAGTAATTAGTTAAAATTTGAAATGCTACGTTGCTCTGTCCCTGGAATGCTTTTGCATATGTGACTATATATGAAAATACATGTATGTATCTGTTTCGGCACTAGGTGCCTTTATTTTCAAATTCATTTTTAAATACTATAAACTATATGATATATGATTCCTGTTGCAGTTATTAGCTCGACTTTGTAGGCTTCTTGCCACCATTTCTCAGCATTCTTCTCTAAGGAGGCTAGAGACGGAACAGAAGTGCAGAACAGCAGAAGGTACGACTGAAACAAATTGCTGTGGCAATATGTGCAAAACGTAGATCGCTCACTATGGAAAACAAAGTGGGATCTACAGACTCCATCGCATGAGTTAGGCGGGAAACACCATCTATACAACTGTATGCAGACTACTAGATGATACCCCAATATAGGTAGGAATAATAGGGATAATACCCCAACTGCTAACTAGACCCCCCTGCAATTAGGCACAAGAGTATGCCCAGGCCTCTACGTAGAGATTTAGCAGGCACGTGACCGCTCGCGCACCTCGTTGCAAAAATTTTGCATCAAGGCGCGCGATTTGATTGTTAAAGGTCTGGTTAATATTTAGAACGGAACGAGGCGCGCGATGAACGCGCACCTCACCAAACTGAGGCGCGCACGCGATCATGCGCCTTAAACGGAGCGGCCTGTGAATGCCAACCCTGCAAAAGATGCTAACAAAGAGCTGGAGGAAAATGACCAAAGATACACACACTAAAAGTTCCCTCAATAAATAATGACCGACACTACGAGCCACTAAAAATCGTGCATGAATATATAGTTGGAAGCAATTAAAGAAGAAATAATCTTCAATAGTTTCGCATCATACTGACCAGATTACCTCAATCTATAGACTAAATGTACAGCCCAATACAGCAACTCACTAATCTTAGCTTTCGTTAATATTGGATTGCAGGTACCAATGTAATTAATACTATGACTTTCATGGTGGCGAATTGAATTTGCTAATATGCTGATTAACTACAGGCACAAATGGTGCATGATATTTTGATGGTTGTCTATCGTAACCTTTTGAATAAAACAGCATCAAAGTTGCGCCAACGATGAATAAAAATACTATGATGTAAAAGTTTTCTTGAAGAAGCAGCTGACAGACGATGGTTGTAGAATGAATTCTCCAAACTGACGATAAAATGAATGAATTATGCGGAATGTTATCTTGACCACAATAGACAAAAGCTTTCAAACCTCAGTGTAAAATTGGAGCACTGCACGGTTCAACTTTCCCTATCTATTGAGAAAAGGGGGGGGGGATAAATATTCTACTTTGTGACTGCTTCCCTGGTAGATGCAGAAAGACTACAACTGATGCCACCTTTGTGCTGACATTTTCTACTACCATGCATAGTTAACCACACTGAATACACGTCTTTTTACAAGGAACCACTTTATAAGCAATCCAGTACTAGACAGCCTAAAATTTAAGAAACTTTTAGAACTACAAGGAAAGATCTAAGAACCTTTAGACAAATAGCACGTTGAAATCGTTACCTGGTTCAACAGAAAGCTGTGCCAAAACAATGTGAATATGACATTGTTTTAGAATTGAACTCGCACTGACGCATTTTTTTCTTGTAGGACAAGTAGTTTGCTACGTTCACGTTCTACGTACGCTTTTACAGCAATTTAGTTCGCTAGATTGAGAAACTTCCAAGAACCTTTTAGAAATAAAATGTGGCCAGAAATTAAGATACTTTTAGTACTAGGCCTTGAGCTAGGTTTCTTAAAAAACGCGTAAAGCATTTCAAATTGTAACAAATAAGTGCATCACAGCTGTATTTCACTTTGGCCTCCAAACCGATTGTGGCACTTATGGTAAATCGACAGTACGACATCACTATAATGCTCAGCATACACCGTTGATACCAGAGAAAAGTTCTGCATATAATTGAGCTTGGAGTAAGGTGAAGGAAATCAACTAAAAGTTTGAATCAAAAATCTCCATAAATTTCAAAGAGCCAAACATTGATAACAAGTATATGACGACAAGATATTCGATTCAACCTTCAACCATAAAAATTTACGAAACGGACACGACATGATACAAAATATGGCAACGTAATACTCAAGATAATTAGTAATTTTCGATTCAAAGTTATTAACATTAAAATATCTTTCATACTATTCAAACTAAGAGATTATTGGGACGCGGCACATAGAAAGCTACACGATTTAGGCCTACTAGTTTAACTCAGCAATAAGCTGTATTGGCTACTTATTAATTTCGAATTCAACTGTCTATGCCTCAGTCTCACTTAATATATTGCACCGTCCTTCCAACACCATCATATGAACAGGGTTGCCACTACCATTTCGGGAAAACATCCCTTATTTTCCCTGATCTTTTCTACCAAATACTGTTCATTTTACCCTTTATTTTCCCGATATTCCTACAACCCGCAATGAACATGGCATTATTTCATCAGACAGACTGGGGATTTGGAGAGCCTTGAGCCTATTTTTGGCAATTCAAATTTTTGGTTTCACAACAAGACGGTGCTGCACTTTAGTAACTGCATAAAACAGAATTGAAGGTAAAATTTGGCAACAATCACATTCAACTGGATGTGTGATTGAGTATGGAGTAAGTCACTGCTCTGAGTCACTGCTCTGAAACCAAAATATAAGCAACTTAAAGCTTCCTTGATTTTCCCTGAGTTTTTGGAAGATCTTTCTTTTGTACCTGATTTTCCCTGACTTAAAATAAAACTCCTTGATTCTCCCTGAATTCCCATATTTCGTGGCAACCCTGTACTAACTATCACTTTCAATCTTCTGCTACGATACTCTTACAAGTGGTAATAATCACAGTGAATACCAAAGCAATCAAAAATCGAAATACAGGCTTTGATAATTTAAACAATTCTCTTTATCCCAAACCTCAGCTTCTAGAACAATGCAAGCAACTGCTAAATTAATAGATAGCACTTGGTACGAAGGATGGAAGATATGAGATTTAATAGAGGATGACAGATATATCAGTGGCATATTTGTTCATGAGGGAGAAGGTGAATAAATACCCTAAGATACATGGACGTAGGAACAAGGGGCGCTGGGGGACACGTGCCCCCCACTTTTTACAAAAATGTATGTAAAGTGTCCTTTTCAGCTTGCATAGAGCCCTTTTTGCACAGATTGCTCCTGAATGCATGTGCCCCCCCCACTTTTTGAATGATTCCTACGTCCCCGCTAAGACACCAAACAAATAACCTAAGATATCAGAGAAGCATGATTTTAAATGAATAATTTTGCATCTTGTTTTCCTATCTGCATGGCAGCTCTTTATGAAAACAAAAAGATTTCAAAATGTCATGCCAATTTAATGAATATATTAGATTCTATGAGAAAAGTTTGGCAGGGAAACACTAAATTCCTATTTTCCCTCACACGTACCATCCCTATGCCATGCAATGCACTGCTTCTGGGCCTAAAAATATTAGCATTCAAATCAGCCATCTTGGAACGATGAAGGGCACATTCAAAGCTGTTTTGCGGAAAATCTAGATAGTTGTGAACTGTATCTTTGAGTTTTCACTAAAATTGTCAATTATCCCACGTAGATGACTAAAAAACGACAGTATTATGATACCAATGTCAGTATAGACCTGAAGACATTCATAGAGAGCATGATCGTACTAAAGAGATGTCTTTTCTCTTACAATTAATTGCACTAAAGCGACCGTGATTCAACGGGTCCAGATAAATATGGCTAACATGACTAGTTAAAGATCTATAGCAAACTAAATTAAATTATAATTTCTTTCTAAATGCAAGAGGGCCACTATTCCCACAGAGTAATCTATATTCAAATGTTCGAAGATCTGTGATGTGCAATTATTGGTGGTTAATTCAGATGTGATTCTGAAAGACAATCATCAAAAATTATAGCATTTAACAAAAATAACCTTGTCGATTGTTTCTTTGCTAGGAGTGAGGAAACCATGGAGTTTTCCTACCATCTTTGGTCGACCTGCTAACACTGCATCACGTACATCTGCCATTGCAATTAAGACAATACATCAGACCCTCTAGCGGTATTCAGTTATTTATCTGCCTCTGCACATGTAAAAGGAACTCTTGATACGACATCACAGACTCCGATCTATCATCAATCAAGTTGTTTATAAATTGCATTCGTGATCGACTATCCTCTCTAGAAAAAATACGAAATTCAAACTCAATTCTCCCCTTAACAGAACATAACTTCGATAGATTATGTCATAGGCAATAAATCAATTCACAAGATTCGCTTGACTCGTAAAAATTTTGAGTGAACAGAACTGCGTTGAAAACGTTGCGAAGACAAGTAAATTTCCATGCACAAACAGCATCTAAGTCCAATAGCATGCATAGAAACGTCTGCTGACCTGCGTCGGTAAAATGTGAAATAAATGGAGTGGAAAATTAGCAGTTTGATGTACTAGGAGTGGTGTTTTCACTTAAAAAGAAGCAGTCGACAGCCCTAACCTACTTCTTTACATTTTTCTTTACAATCTACGAAAAATTCTTGAACCTGATCAGAGTTTGGAAAATAGAGACAAAGAAAGGATATGTTCCAACCAGAGCTCATTAATCTGCATGAGCGTGCGAGCGCCGCTCGCAGGTACAGAATAACACAATCGAAATGCAGCAGGAACTTCAACCCAAATCTTCATCGCACCATGTATTTCATTCCATAATTTCTGCAGGCACATTTTATGGAAAAGAATGACTTCATTTCATTCCACTTCAAAAATTTTAAGAGGGTGGCCCTTCAGCGGTGCTGGTTTTAAAAGGGCCCTCCATAATAAAAATTAAAAAAATAAACATACAATATTTACAAACAAGTAAAGTGAACTTAGAAGAGTGTTAAGAACATGATCAAAAATTAAACTTAACAATAAAACACCATGGAAAAAATAAATAAAATTTCGTTTTAAAAACATTCAAACTAGAAAAAGAAAACTCAAGAAATAAACTAACTAAATGTTGTATAAAATTTAAAACGACTTGTGGAAGACACGTGTTTTGAACGCCTCAGTAAACTATTCCAAACTTTAGCACCCCTATACGACAAACATTTCTGTCCATTTGATAGGTCTCTATTTCATAATACCCTTACTTGGATTCAACTCTTAAAGTGCCTACATTCTACTTGAAAAACTTTGAAAGAGCTCTGCAATGGGCAATACAACACAACATGAATTAACCATAACATACCTAAACACCATAGTAACTGGATAGTAACACCTTTCTGTTTTGATTTTATCTAAAAATTTCCGAGTTTCAATTGACATTGGATTATCCAATTCTGGGATTTTGATCTGAAAAAGAGATAAAAGGAAGATGAATAATCTACTGGAAAACATCACTACCTTCAATTTGAAATGCACTACCACCAGGGGTGTGCGGAAGTGGGGGTGTGGGGGTGTAACATCCTCACTTTTGCCGAAACTGTCGGTAATTCTATATGGAGGGGTGGGGCAACATGGGTCACTTTCAGTTCTTCTATTTCTCCCCACCTACTGTCTTATTAAATGAAGTCATTGCAGTGAATCACCCGTTTCTTCTCTACAAATCAAGGAGAAATGTAATTTCAGTTCTTTTCCATGTCAATCATGGACCAGTTAAGACCTGCTGAATAGTCACGTCGGAAAATTTTGCTGTATTTTAAACATAATTATATTCTGGAAATAACGTAAGCAGAAATCTTACATCAAATGTTTCTTTGAAGGTTTCCAATTATATTTTCAGGACGTATTCAGTGATAATAAATCATTCCACTAAAAGTTCAAATTATCTTACTTCTTTTAGTTGGGGAAAAATGGGGTCACCTTGTACTTGATGCAAAATAGATCAGTCATTTAAAACTCTGAGTAACGAGGTGGGTTAGAATTTAAAAAACAAATACTTGAAAGTATCATACACCTTTGATTTTTGTCTAAAAATTATAAAACCCCTAGTTGCTATCTACAGAAAAAAGCAAGCAGCTGATGTAAGTTTTTGCTAAAATTTGAATTTAGACGGCATCATAAAGTAAACCAGTAGTCATTTTCCGAAGTTAATATATCAAGGTCAAAGTCCTTCCCGCGCCAATGGCGCATAGGGCGGCGCCTATCTCCGTTTCTATAGCCCTAGGCCACGCGTCTGCGAATGCACTGGTAGCTCCGCGTGTTTAACTTCCCCACTCCTTTCTCATTTATCGAGCGCCAGAAGAGAAGGCAGCGAGTACCATTTTAAAAGTCTTTGGTATGACTTGGCCGGGGCTCGAACCTACGACCTTCCGATTGTGAGGCAGACGCTCTAACAACTGGGCCATCACACCGGTATATAGTTAATATATAGTGCCTGAAAATTTCCTGTTCGCTTTGCTCGCAGGGGGGCTCGTCTTCTCTTTTGCTTTGGGGCCTAAGAATTTTCTGGGAGGCCCTGGTTACACCCTCTATTTGAAAAGCACCAACATCATTTCTGCTAAAACATTATACAGTTGGTTACATGAAGAAATAGCAAAATTTATCTGATTACAAAGTATAGAAAAATAAATAAAACTTCATACAATTTAACATACCATAGTTTCAGGCATTTCTTGAAAACTGTTATAATTGAATATATTTTGAATCAAATCTACTTGAACATTTTTGCCAACAAACAAATATATTGCCTAAAAAATAAAATCAATTTATTTCGAATGGAGAATAAACAGTACGAAGCACAAGACTGTACGCAAGGAAGAAGCGTTTTCTAATGTAATGAATGGCCTTCCATTCTTCAAGTATCGGAGCTGGTGCAGGCATCGACAATCAAGGTTCTCCAGTCCTGTCTATTGTCAGTTAGTTGGATATACACAACAAAGGACTAGATGTACGATAATAGAAAACTCTTCTATTCATCTTTCGTGTAGTATCTAAAATTTCAATATCTGACAAGTGCAAGAAATTGTGATAAATAATACTTTCTCTTTTTCGTGGGCATATTTTTGCTTAAGTTGACTATGACATATTCAAAAGATGCTTAAAAACGTGTCCCAGACAGAAATTAATGGAAGGTGCTACTACTAGATAAGAAGTTTTAAGAAAGGATAATAGATATTATTTATATTATGACTGTACTTACTACATTTGTTTATATTTGTGAACATTAAATATAAACATACAATAAGCACTTGTAAAAAAGGTGAAAATTTATGACATGAAGATAATGAAAGGGAAAGATAATGACAATATGAATAACAACTGAAAGAAAAAATGAACTGAAGTCTTACATGACTACAGTAAGTCACTAATAACTATGAATGTGAACATAGCATCAAGCAAAATTCGATAAAGGGACGCGGAATGGGCATTGCCAAAACTGCAGGCGTAAAAAGAATCAAATGATCTAGAATGCCATACGAACCTTCCCACAATCCATTACAAAAATTCCTTGGCGATTTAGTCTCGCACCAGAACAATTAATAATCGCAGGATTATTATCAGATTTGTCAGTCTAGAAGATAAAACGCTAAATTAGTAAGCCATTAAGGCCAAGAAATATAAATTGGCAATTGAAATAAAGGAACCATCTTTCTCTGTTTTGGAAAAGGTTTATCCCAGTTAATGTTAGAAAAAACCAAACACTCTGGCGCTTCAAAAAAAGAACTAAAATCGCACGTGACGAGCTAAATTAGAACAAGTACACCAAAAGACGACCCTCTGGAAGAACAGCCCATAAGTTTTATTTTTTATATGTATTACTTTTTTTGCTTATCATTTTAATTAACACGTAGAAACATTATAATTGGTAAATAGATAGCTGAAGAGGTATTTGTGTATAAATAATGAGAATAATGTTGATAATGATGATGATAATGATGATGATGACTATGGTGATGATGATAATGATGATTACGATTATGATGATTATGATGATGATAATGATGTTGCTGATGATGATGATGACATAGTTGATGATGATGTTGATGATGATGATTATGATGATGTTGATGATGTTGATGATGATGATTATGATGATTATGATGTTGATGATTATGATGATGTTGATGATGTTGATTATGCTGATTATAGGCCACCCTTAGGTCCTGAATTACTGACATGAATGTTGATTATAATTACAATTTTAGGTTTAAACCTGCAAAGGGGCTAATTCCATTAGCATAAAAATATAGCTGCTTCTTTTCCAACAGTTTTAAAGGAAGATCTACGAAGAGAATAGGTTACGAGAATGCCATTCGAAACATGGCCTTGATTCTTGTTCGAATGCAAAGACGTCTTCTTAATTGTATCCAACTTACATCGATGAAAAGGTCAGTAAGAGAAAACATCCTTGGATAGATATAAGCCATTAAATCATCGACTGGTAATGTTTTCAGCAGCAGCATTGCGCAAACTCTACTATCCAGCGGTACACCACTTCCAAGCCGCAATCCCTCCTGAAAGTAAAAAATTTTAGGTGCCTACAGTAACAAAAAAACTAAGTAAGGACATATATTGAAAGATAAAATACACAACATTGGAGGATGCATGGGGGGAGGCAAGGGGGGCGCCAGTCTACAATACTTCTATACTTAGAGAAGTGCAACAGCGTTGCAAACGTATTGGTTCATAGGTAGAAATATTCAATATCATTCAAGGATGTTGCCCCCCTCTTTCACATCAATAAATGTCAAAAAGTTCGCAACTGATAAATATACGAGAAACTGGTAAGACGAATAAATAATAATATTTTCATACAAAAAAGTTTTAAAGAACAAATACACTGAAAGTTCAACGATGCGATTCACAGCAGGTAAAGCCCGGCCTCATATGATCCAATATCGTGTAAAATTTACAACTTGGCAATATCTATGATACAAAGCTGTTAGCTAGATAGCTGGATATATGTAAAGCCGATTCTCCATTAGGCCGAGAATTTTGAGGCGGAAAAATGTCCTCTTGTCTCATTGGTTACTCAAAACTGTCGCGGCGGAAAAATCTAGCAGAGAATTGTAGAGATTGATTCTACTTTTCGCAAGGTGACATTTTTCCGCCTAGTGGAGATTCCGCCTAAAGATATGTAGTTAACTAAATACCTAGACATACAGTGAGACGGACTGGTAGACGGGCGGGCGGACGGAAAAGCAGATAGATAGATGATAGGCAGCCAGATTATAACACAAGGAAGTACAGTTTGATTATATAGCATAGAGCATTTTTGACGAAAGCAGTCCATGCCCGGAGACACGTGCAATGACACATGCGCGTGTTCACACACGTGCTAAAGCTACAGCACGAGCTGAATATCGTCCCTTGCGAACACCACTGCAACAGTGCAATCACACTTATCAAATGTAAACTCTCTATATACAGCGTTTCATTGGTCCTCCATGAAGCTACTTTTCTTAAAACTCTCGTAAGTTGTATGATGGTGCTTCAAGCATAGATCTTAGAAAAATACATTTTTCGTCATGTTTGTTTTCCTGCATACTGGGACCCTTCGCATCGCACGTGCAACTTCAAATAATTCAGAGCTATCGTTCATGTACAAACAGACGCAAGTGCGATTTGACGCTCGTGCATAATTTTCCTCAGGCCATGGGCTGCGAAAGGTATTTATTGATTCAATAGACAGTGTATGAAAGGATTGGGTAATCAAGATCCACTTACGAATTTTAGCAGTGCCAGCACGTAAAGGGGCAGCAGTTTCAAATTTGAGGGGGCAAGGAGGTTTGTAGTACCACGTTGCCCTGACAACTCCGATCGATAAACTTTCAAACTGTCTTGGCAAGCATTCATCAGAGCCTAAAATACACAAGAAATGAATGTCTACCTTTTGACAGAAGAGAAAAATTTACTCGAATATTTCTCAAGGGAAAATGAAAGACAATTAATCAACATGACCAACGTTACGGAAACCAACAAGTATATGCACATCATCGTTGTGGGGGCTGCACGCATTGTGGTGAAACTATGGGGACACTCAGTACCTAAAAATTTATGGCATAAATAGATGAGAGGCCTAAATAGCATCAAATATGAAACGTATAAGATGTTCCCAGACCAAAAAATAATCTTGTTTTATGCTATTAAAAACCTGGAACTTATAAGTCTTATTTACCTGGCGTATCATATTGCGAACAACGCTAAGGCCTAAGGCCAGGAGCGGAGACAAACGTAAAGGTAGTGGCAGACATTAGGGGGGCGAGGGGGCCCATTGACCCCTGATAATTTCAACCACAAAGAATTGTGACAAAGTTATGTAAATAATGGCTCATAGATAGCAACAATTGAAAATAATCAAATGGGTTCCCCCTTCCCACCCGGATGATAACTGTCTGCCACCTGCAGAGCAGAAAGTCTCAAAAACCAAATGCAAAAGCAATTAACTGAACCTAGACAATAAAAAATAATTAAATCAATAAACAGTTAATAGTTAATACATCAAATATTTATGCGAATCATAAATACATCCTACCTCTCTTGAATCTCCAAGCGAAGATGAAAGGCATCTGTCCACCGCTGGAGAGTGAATTGATAACATTATTTGGAGCAATTGGATGGAAAATGCAGTACCATTTTGATACAAAATATATAATCAAACATGAAAAGAGATACGAAGACAGCATAGAACTGATCATAAAACCTAATCTACTAGGCGGCCGCTGGATGCAGAGCTTGGATGAGGCTAGGCCGCATAAATTATGAAACTTAAGACCAAGACAATGCAGGAAAAGCCATACTTGTAAACAAGCATTTTCATTCACCTAAAGCATGCAAAATAGCTTTCAAGATGAGCACTATTTTACAAGTATCATTGTCTTCTTCGTTGCTTTGGCCTTAAGTTATGCAATAAAGCAGCCTTTTCCTTCAAATCTAAACAATTATCTACCTACTGTGAATCCTCGAATTGGCCCTCCTTCAAATAAGCCCCATCTTAGAGCACTTCTCACCTGTGGAACTCATTGCCACCCACTACTTTCCCTGAATCCTACAATTTGTCATCTTTCAAATATAACATCAACAAACTTGATATTGACTCCCTTTCTACTTAAACTTCCCCTATTTTCTCAGTTTTTCCTTTGTCGGGGCTTTGTTATAGGCCCTATGATCTTTCCCCGCCATTAGTTACTAAAAAAAAACAAATTGTTAATAAGCCTCCTTCGAGTAAGCCCCACCCAAGCATGTGACTGTACATATTTGAGAGTCTGCTAGTGTTTTATAGAGCTAGGAACGAAAAAGCACCCATTAATTAACGAAAATTCGTCTGTCCTTTAAAAAATATCCTATTACTTGTAAGTGTAGCATCGAAGAAATAGTTGTTTAGCAGAGGAACTTCAGCTGGAATTTGACCTACTACCAGGAAAAGTTTTGAAGCCCCCTCGACTAAGCCCGCGTGCAAAAATCCAGTAAATAAACAAGCCCCCAGGGGGATAATTTGAGGATTTACGGAAAATCATGAAAATAATTAACAAACAGCATCCATTGCGTGATTAGGAAAGGAGCACAAACAAAGACGAAAATTATAACAGTGAAACAAGGCGACATACCCATTTTGCTAAGCAATGATGCTATTAACTGCTGGTCTGCATATGCGAAAACATCGCTTAGCTTATTTGTTACTGGAAGCGCCAAAGTGTGAACTCTAATTCGTCGTTCTCCTAAAAAAAGCCAAGTAAAAGCAGTGTATCTGTTTGAGGTACTTCTCGTATCTGGATAACACTAAAAACACTGTGGAGGAGCCCTTCGTGTGGGAACAGTCAGGGTCTTACAGTAAGCAACTTCTCAGTCCTACTATTTAGCAGAAAGATGGGCGTGGCTATGAGCAAAATGTTCGGCACCACGCCTATTTCTTACTAGAAAGCTAACTTTAAAATGTGAAGTGTTAGTTAATGTCAGGTAGAGCATAATGATAATAGTTGTTCAAAAATATAAGATATTACATGTCAAATAATGCTGGAAAAATAACACAATATCTTGAAGAATGGTATTTCAAAAAAATTATTTCCATCGTCAAAACAATATTTGAATTTTCATTACAATGAGGCCGCTCTTCTTGAGATTCTGCGGAGAATGCGATAGAGTGCAGATGGGAACCAAACTATCAGGTTATGTCTTATAAATAAAAAATAAAAAATCTCATAACATAATGCTAAGTAAGTAGTTTAGAATCATAGTAAATTTAGCTTACCTCTTGAAGTTGTATACAAAAGAGCAGCTTGGAAGCAAACGTATTTATTATCAGAAAGATTGTCTTCGATTTCTATCTGCATTGAGAAACTATGATCCGGATTAACATTTGGCAGCGATAGAAGGTCGGTGGAGCGAACGAAGAAATTTCCATGAAATGTGTGAATATTCAATCCTAAAATAAAGAAACAAATGAGTGAAAAATACGAAGTTTAAAATTAAGCTAAAATATATGACTGACTGAATAATTTTAAGTAAAATAAATTGAAGGCAGCTAAATTTCGGGCCAAATAGAAGCGAGGATTACAACCACACAATGTGAGGATTTATGAAGAGTAAATGAGGATCTGAATATTTGCTTTTAGATTTTTATTGGCTATTGACTAACTTCATTATGCTACAAAACATGAAAGCTGATTTCAAGCTATTTCTTAGTGTAATATACATTTTCTTTTATAAGAAAGAGCATATAAAAAAATGAAGCTCAAATGGTCAAAATCTTAAGAAATATTAAGAGAATCACAAGGATCAACTTCCAGAAATAAGTGTTCTTGTTGGCGAAAAATCGACATTACGTCATTATTACATCCAAAATACTAAAAATAGAATTCAAACTCGAGTATACACGATAAACACAGAAAGAGTAATCCATATTAGCCAGTTTATTTCAGTAAAAGTTAAGAAAATTTCAAGAAAATCTCACGCTCAATTTCGGGAAAAGTTAAGAAAATTGAGGCTCAGGCAAAATTATGGTTTTCTTATAAAAGACATATAAGAGATACAACAGCCATCCGATCAAGAAAATGGTCTTGCTGAGCTATAAAATGAATTTACCATCTTATGTACCTACAGTCTCTTTACCAAATTTCACATTGTCTACTATGATGGAAAGGGCATCTTCGTTTCTCCATTATAATGGCACAAAGACATTTCTACAACTTGCCTAATATAGCACGAGCAACATTTTGACAGAATGTATCAAAAAAACTATGGTTGCTACAAAGGAGAAAAGTTGTAATGAAGAAGAACGCATAACTTCCTTGCAACTAGATGCTAAAAAACAACACAAAATACAACCAAGTATTTACACGCCTTTTTTAAAGAAAACCGTCATTTGCCTGATCCTCAATTTTCTTGATTTTTCCCGAAATTGAGCCTGAAATTTTCCTAAATTTTTCTTAACTCTTGCTGAAATAAACTGGCCTAAATGGTTTACATTTTCGTTACTACTATTGTATACTTGAATTTGAATTCCATCATTAACACTTCGAACGCCATAACGATGAAATATCGATTTTTGGCCAATAAAAACACTAAATTTTGGAGTTTGCCTCGTGATTTTTGTACGGTTTTGTTAAGATTTTGGCCACTTTAGCCTCCTTTTCTTATAAACTTTTTTCTTATAAAAACCATGTATAGAAACTAACATGAAAAGCATAACTGCAGCAACTACCAGAACTATGATCGTCGTAAACAAGAAATTTTTATCAAAGAGCTATGCCTATTTCAAATATCCAGCATTGCATTGTTCAATTTATATCGACCCTAGGAGTCTGCAAAACACAACATTCTGCTTAGAATATACTGGAAACATATTAAGTACGATGGGGCCCTTGTGTAGCGATTACAAAGAGAAGAGAGTTTACGGGTATGGAGTATTGGGAAAATGTCTGAAACATGCTCTGTAGCACTAAAAAAATGCACATTATGTGAAAAACAACTTTTGCATTGGAAAAAACCAACTCTAGGTTTAATAAATTTATAAGTATTACTTTTCAATGGCAGGTTGTTTGGCCTTAAGACTAAATTTAAAGTTCTGCTGATAGTTTTAGTAATAAATTTAATGCAGGCTGAGGATGTGTTAACAAACATGGATAGTCTCGGTTCTGGGATGGTCATAGAAAGCTATTAAGTACATTATGACCAAAAAGCACATAATAAACTGCAATTTCTGGGGGTCCTGAAGGGCTCCTTTTGGTCAGGGGCCCTCAGTTTTTGAGCTAAGGTCCCCTAAACTGCGTTACGCCACTGGTAACACTAGGCATTTGAACTTGACGAGAAACAGCATGACAAGGGCAAAATTTTCTCTAACGATA
The DNA here is from genome assembly GCA_018155075.1 of Cassiopea andromeda. Lineage (NCBI taxonomy): Eukaryota > Metazoa > Cnidaria > Scyphozoa > Rhizostomeae > Cassiopeidae > Cassiopea > Cassiopea andromeda. Next base: position 41,619 of record WIPJ01005098.1, read on the forward strand.
CATGCTCGACACATGAATAGGGCAACGCTTGAGGTGGATCAGAAGACCACAGAACCAATATCAATGGTCCTGCAGCTAAGTCACATGCGGTTTGGTTACCATAGTTCAAGACAAAATACCTCACAATCCAACTGCTAAAATTATGAAATCCCCTTAATTAAAACTTTAGAACTAAAGACCACAGAGCTACTCGAAAATAAAGCAAAACTTGAAAAGTAAGAACTCATAGAAACAGCATCCGCAAAAATGTAATAAGCGCACCTTTAGCGCATCTGGTTCGCATTACTGCCTCAAATCCAATTCTTCTAGTTAAATAGTGCCTGTAAATGTGGAAAAAAGCTGGTTAAAAATGTACTCCCAAAGACTTATCTTCTAAAACAGCCAACACAAAGAATTCGTAGGTGGGGAGGCCAAGGGAGCCATTCATTCCCTGTAAAAATGAGAGAAAATCATCTATTTCCCCATCTCCTTTCCTAGGCCGACTTCGGACATGAAAATACTAGAAATATAGAATAGCTAACCCTAAACGATCTGTAATAAATGGGAAAATGTTTGGCACTTAACGTCTTGTCGGGAGAGTTCTCTTTGTCGGAAAAGCTCAACCTTTGATCCTCCAAGAAACTGTGTTCCCATGATGTCACTAACTCAGCATTTAAAATGAAGAAAAATTACCTGAAGTCATTCTCAAATTTTTCCATTGAAACTGGATTTTTAGAAGCATGGAATTCTGGGAAATAGTGAACACAGCCGCTCGAATACTTTGAAGCACATGCTGAAGTAAAGATGGAAGCTATGAAAAAAAGCCTGAGCAGGCATTCAATTACCGAGGGTACGGGAGCAACGCCTATCAAATGAAACTTTTGAATGGTTTTGCTCCCCCCCCCACAACAGAATAATTAACCTGGAGATTTACATAACAAAATAAGGCTTTTGCTCCTCCAAAGTGATAGTAAAGTCAGGTTTTGTACCTCCAAGGCATTTCCTTCAAATACATGCTTGGTTTGGTAACACTGTACATAAATGAATAGCTCAGTATGCTTTTAAGAATTAAATGCCAATATAGAGCAGTGTAAAATGAGAAATATGTTGATAGCATATTTCACCATTCTCAGGGTTCATACCCGATATGTGAATCAAACTTCCCTGACTTTTCCCTGACTGATTGTCCAAAACACCCACTTTTTCCCTGACCCCCATTTCAGTATTCTTTCAGCAAAACAGTTCTAAAGCTAGGGGGATTAAGCTGTTCAAATATTATACACATATTAAAATATCTAACTTTCCAAGAATAAAATATACAAAATATTAAAACTAAAACAGTGTACTCCGGATAATCAGGATTTTTGGATATTCCCGATTTTTCCATACCTCTGAAATTTTACTAACTAAACTATACTCCTTTTTCCGGATTTTTTTGAAACGTGACTTCGCTTTAACCAGATTTCCCGTCAAATTGTTATGTCCGAAATGCTTGAGATTGTCAAACAATCAAAACAATTTCACGAAAAATCCTCCTCTGAGAGGAAGGAGGCAGAAAGCACCCTATATATGGGATTTCTACATAACGATGTCACTAGGTGGCAGTCATTTTTGTGTGAAGTGTTTGTTGATAATAGTTACACCAATGCTACTGCTGCATTTTTTCAACTTAAGTTATAACAATCGACGGAAATATCATAAAAATATTACTGGACGTCAGAGGACATGTCTGAGTTTGATTAGTTTCAAGCTTGAAGTACATAAAAATTAGCCCTCCTCTTTATCCGAATTTCCGCTAAATCCATAGTTTTCCCTTACTCCTTATCCATCTGGAATATCAGGAGTATACTGTATTTGATTCTAGTTCAATTTTTTTGACATCTATCTGATGGACTAAAGAACATAGTAATATCACAACCAAATAGGTATCTCTAGTAACGATCAAACAGTGATTCGATCTTTCTGAAAAGAGTAGAGAAACTCAGCATAAAGTTACTTACACAGTGATGCTAAATCGACGAACTGGCCGGTCAAAATAAATAAATCTATTGCCACTTGATCACCAGCACAATCAAGTGCGAGGTTCTTGTAAAAGTCTGTAACTGGGGAAAGTTTTTGCGAATCCTAAAAATCAAAAGCAGTGTGTCATGAAATGAAAAATCTCTTGAATAGAAGATGAGGGCTGCAGGCATAAAGATAAGAAATTTACTGAGCAAAAAACTGAAAAGCACGACGCTAAAATTCCCCACTTAAGTGGAATAGTGGATAACTGAAGTCAATTTTCTATTTACCACTCCACTAAATAAATGGAAACTAGTACAAAGTTGAGAGGGTAAGAAGGAATGGATGAGGGGAGATAGAAGGAGGTATAGATGGAGGGAGAAAAGGAGGGAGAGGCCAGGAAGCATCATAATAGGGTATGAAAAAGTAAATGGTTATCTGTGAATATTGAGCTCCGAAAATTTGAAAATGCAAGACGATTGATGACTTTTTGCTTCCTTTCCAGGAAATCAAGCTAAGTTCAAAGAAGTAACAAGTAAATGATTATAAAATTAATTCAAGCTCCGTGTCAGTATTTCTCTGATATCTCTCTCGCCGTAGGAGAATCAGGTTGACGAAATATACAAAATCCAAGCATACAAAAATAGAGGACGCAATTACTTTCGCATTTCCTGACATATTTGATAATTCTCTTCTTCCTAATTTTCCAGGCCCTAATGAAGGCAAGCATGTTTGAAATACTGTTATACGGCCGCCAGTCGATGCCTGGAAGTGAGGAAGTAATACTTGAAATAGAAACTTCAAATCTATGGGGTCTTTTTACAACTACAAACTGAAAAGAAGAGTTGAGGATTAACAAGAAATAATTAAGAATTAGGAAACAAATATGGCATGCCAAAGAAGGAAAATTCAAGGTCGTACCACAAAAATATATAGATTCAGTTATGACAAGTCTGAAAAACGATCAAATAGCGAAATTCTGATAATAGCATTAAGACAAATTAATCAAGGAATAATAAGTCTAAAATACAAAATAAAAGAGTTCTACTCGCATGTTAGGATATCTCATCACTTAAGTTATTTAACTATAAATATTTCGCTTGGATATAAATGCGCAGATTCAGACTATTTACAAATTTGTTACACGAGAAAATTTGAATGGAAAATAAATCAACTCTCACAGCTCAATTGCTCTTTGTACTTAATGCTGTTTCTACTACAAGGTTCGTATAAGATTCTCCAGATGAAAGTCTCTGGCTTTTCCCTGATTTTTCTTTAAAAGCACATGATCTTCCCTGGCTAACTGTAGCACTGAACGATGTTTTCAAAAACTATCTTCCAATATAAGTGCTAAAAATCTGATTGACAATACTTTTGAAACTCAATCATTCTGAGTTTTCTTTGACTTCTGACAAGTACAAAACATCCCTGAGATTATTCAAGGTTTTTCCTAGACCTTTTCCAAAATTAGCCAGTATTCCAGGCTTTCCATGTCATGTACAAACCATGAACGGGGTTCGTGCATGATTGTGATAAGCAAATGCAGAGTTTTCAAGGACTAAATAAAAATGTTCATGGAGCTGCAAAATTAATAGTCGTTTGTGAGTATTTCAATTCTTTTGGAAAAGTCCAAAGAAATGTTACGAATTAAAGCACAGCCCCAATGGCACATCAAGAGATTATTTGTACGATCTTTAAACTATTTTTGAATATTTCTCTTACTTATTGTTTGAATTATTTACTTCTGTGAACGAAGTAAACAGTAAATATTCACAAACTTTACGGGATATGATCAATGTTCAAGGAAAGATTCTCACTTTCAAGGAGTCTCGAATGCCCTTGAAAAGAGATTTCAAACTCCAGCACTTTTCAAGGAGTTCAAAGGCCTACACGAGTCCTGAATGTAATACGCTATATTAAAAAAAACATCGAAAACACACATCCTGATGTACTGTACCATTAAAAGATCTCATGATTTGCATCAATGACAAGAATGAGCATCGCATTTGAGTCATGCAATTAGTTGTAAAATACTTACTATCAATTTATGCGCCACTTGCATCGCAGCACCCGTTGCACTTTGAACATCTGTAGTGTCAGCAAAGGACTGTGGCAACGCATCCAAAAATTGTAGAATCATCTAAAATGCCAAAGTACTACATTCAAAACCAATTGACCAGACTATCAAAACAAGGGAGCTATGGCAAACAGCCTATTATATTCTTAGTCACGTATTCTTACTTATCTAATAGGCAATTGACCAGAGATATACAACTGGTCTGACAAGTTAGTAGAGTTCATTAGCGGACGTCAGGAAAATTCTATTTTTAGAGTACCTTAATTTTGGATTTAAGCTCTGAAAAAAAAACTTGGAAATAGCTGCTATGGACAAATTTCAGCTCGATCTGAAAAACAATGACCGAGATATAGGCAATTTGAATGCTAACATAGATCCTACCAAATCGCTGTATTTTGAATCTGGTTCTATTGCTACAATTAATAGTGAGCCGGCAATAGGAAAAAACCTTATTGCAAATCCAGAATG
>WIPJ01005098.1:49138-63242 GCA_018155075.1 Cassiopea andromeda
CACACACACACACACACACACACACAGAGTGAGAGAGAGAGAGAGTGAGAGAGAGAGAGGTTTCAACAGAAGGCGGCTACTGGCAATTTATCGTCGGCTACTTCTGCCAAAACTGCAGTCGTCTACTTTGACTTTCAATAGTGTAAAAACGTACACATAATGAGAGGCCTTCCATGGGACACCGACTATTAACAATCAGCTATTTACTTAAATATTATTGAACACACTACACATAGGGGTGACATAAATGCTCATAAACACCAAAGGGAACACAAACATACGCATAATAAACACTCATAAACACCAAAGTGAATTCATAGACACACGCAGAAACAACACATAAGAAAACACATAAGAAAACGCATAAGCACGCACGCGAAAACACGCACACCTAAAGTAATTGGAATTCACATTCCTAAACACTCTATGTTGGTTATTATAGCAATATAATCCATCTCTAAATTTTCAAAAATCAATTATAGGCTACAAGAATGACAAAATAAAATTGAGAGATTTAAAATTGAGACATCTTCCCAATTTATTTTCAAGATCTTGAGATACAGTTAAATTGCGTAAGATCTTGAAAAAATATGCTACTGAGTTGCAAACACTGTCTTATGCTTATGATAGAAAAAAATTAAGTTTTATATCCGATGTAGCACGAATGAAAAAACATTTAAACACGCTAAAACTATATCAGAAGCTGTTTCCTGGATTAAGCTGTAATCTTAACTTGATTCTTTTTATAACTCATCATTGTATACAAAGCAATTCTTACCTTTAAACTATAAAAATGAATAGAACTGCTAAATGTTATAAATCCGATTAAAGTCCTAGAATCCCCGGGCATATTATCAATGTTTTCTTTAAGAATTCTACATGCTTGAGCCAAGTAACCTAAATAAAGAAATACTCATTAGTGATGAAGGCGAAATTGAAATGCATAAGTCAGAAACTTTGAATACTTACAAGAATAAATTCTTAATTTCACTATAAATCCACAGTAAATTATACTCTATATTTCAGAAATCCTTATTTCAAAATAAAATGATGATTGGACAAGCTCGTCCCAAACGTGCTATGTAGGATTCGTCTTTCACAAGGATTTGCCAATGGTATTGTAGATAATGTCTCTAATTTTTCAACAGTAGCGTGAATGGTTGTTGTAAATCAACGGTAGTCTCGATTTATGAAAGATATTATCATGTGACCTGGGAATTCTTTCACTCTGATTCTCGTCGTGGGCCTCATTATCAAATGAAAATTTTGCCAAGAAACTCAATAGTCTCTAGGTGGATTCATTTAGAGTAAAAAGCCTTCAATGAAAAGCAAAACAAAGGAATGAATCTATACAAAGTGGTTTTACCGGTTGCAATGGCATTAAATGAAACATCGAATGCGAACATGAAAACAGCTGGTTGTGGTGGTCTCAACTGTGGATAGAAAAATATAATTAATTCAAAAACATAGTGTGATGTGGATATCAGTTTACTTGGAATAAAGTAGGGTTGAGCTTAGGCCATTAAAAATTTTCAGGATAATGGCTAAAGCATTTTAATTATTTTTCTCAAAAAATCAGAAGGCAATGGTACTTGGAATAAAGTAGGATGGAACTTAGGCCATTAAAAATTTTCAGGATAATGGCCAATGCATTCGATCCAATCACTTCTAGCTATATTCTAGCATCTTTCCCAAAACTGCACAGCGTGCCTCTTACTAAATTCGCATTTTCATATAAACTGCACAGCAACTCACATACAGCAGGGTTGCCACTGGCATTTCAGGAAAAAAATCCCCTGACTTTCCCAGATATTTTCAGTGAAATTCTACTAAATTTTTCTTCATTTTCCCTGATATTCTTACAACGTTCAATTCGGATTTCACCAAGCTACACCCTTAAGGTGTAAAGAAGTTCTGGGGAGCTCTTACTGTTGTCGCAGAGCTATCATTCTTGCCTTTCAGGAGCCAATTATACAGGCCTGTTGGTAACTGAAAGGTACAGGTCTGTGGGTAAAACCTGCCATACACAGGGAACAAGGAGGCTGTGGGCTGTACGTTCAGAAAAAAATTTTTAAGACTGCCCCCTTTACTCTGTCTTTGAATGCATCTAAAGGAACCTTGCAATGAGTGACTGGAAACTCTCATAGTTTTCGGCAGACTTCTACAAAACAGAGAGTTTGGAAGAAAGTATCTTGATAACATATTCTATAAATTTTAACTCTCTTTTATCGAATACCTGCCACCGGCAATTTACGGTCATCATTTATTAGATGCAAGATGCAAATTGCGATTATGTAATGATTAATATTAGAGAATGAATGGATTTACAAAGCGACTCTTCTCTCCCAATTCAATGGAAAACCACAAAAATGCCATAAATTTAACAGAGACGACAGGGTTTGCAAATAAATTTTGTAATCACTATGGTGTTAGAGTCACAATGGATAAGATAAGCAGTTAAAATTCGTTATAGAGCTAAATATCGTATCTTGAAATTCTTCTTTTTTTATATATGTCTAACTACTACACACTACATGGAAAAAACAAGCTAAAAAACGATACCGCATGGAGTATGCTCTGTCATAACAACCATGCGGCCTACAAATGTAAGGAACCACTCACCCTCTACTCAACGCCTCATGAGGGGAAGGAGGACATTTGATTTTACCGTTATAGGCATTGCCAAACCCACATAGGGGGGCACGAAATCTTTCTGGTTGGAGGGCATGACCCTCAGGCCCTCCTCTGATTCCCTACTCAGGTCTCACCGTCATGCCTATTAAAGCCCCAAGTTTAATTTAAAGTTGCAAGCCAAAGCCGACTCCAGCCAGTAAGCCCTAATCCACCAGCCCTATTCCAGTCATCAAGCTTATCAATAGTCTTCCGTATTTTATTCCTCTCCTAAGCTTTAAATTTCCCAACTCTACGTCAATGTTGTAATGGATTAAAACAAACTACAAATCCTTATGAAAACGAAACATTTGAGGAATAAAATAAAAAATTTACCATATATTCCGAAGGTGCAACAAACTCAAATGAAGCATAATTCAGTTCAGGTCGCTTTCGAGGTTCAACAAATGATTTCGTTATAGGATCGTAAGACAGATCAGCTGGAACTGAAAAATTAAAAAATACGTACAAAATGGCATCAAAAGCACAATTTTAGCATCAGTTAATAAGAAATTATACTCCCAAGCATTGGCGATAAGTCTTGATTGGCCAGCAAAGGAATCCCTATCGAGTGATTCCTGCCAACAATGTTGTGAGAATTCGTTTGAGAAGCGTGTTTCGGTGGTAACTAGCGTACTTTCTTTGCAAAAAATACTGATAACACATAGTTTCGAATAATTGAAAAATATTTTTTAAGCATGTTCAGAAGGCTTCAATTCATATTTCCAGAAGGAGCAATTTTTATACCTTGCGTAGACCAAAAGTTATCGACATTACAATCAAAGATGGATGGCCAAACAAATTCTCGCAACAATACTGGCAGGAATCCTTAAAAAGTGAATCCTTTGTTAGCCAATCAAGATTTGACACCAATGCTATGTTCCCAAGTGATTCAAAAGTAATGTTGTCTGTATGGTATTAAATTCATCTCGATCGTATATAACCATTAAAATCATCCACTGGGATATCTTGTCTGACATCGATAAAGAAATAATTTTTCCAAAAGCAAACTAAAGCAAGAAAATGAAGACTCAGATATAAAATCATGTATAGAACAGCAATATCATACATTGAACAACTCACTATCAAATCAAATAATTTCAGTGAACACTAGCTACAAAAATGTAATAATGATAATTATTATTATTTACTTATTTACAGTTGGTTATACATAGCTCTATATACACAATTACAGCTAATTCAGGCCGACATCCAAGAAATTAGTATGTACAAAGTAAATGACATTAATAAAAGAATTAACTAGGTAACTTTACATTTAACATGCATACACGTCAAAAGATAGTATCAAGACATATTGCACCACAATCGGGACTCCTGTGATGAGACTCCCCACAGTCCAGACAACCACACCCTACAGACACCAGTAATGTATGTCTGATATACCTCCCCGAACCACAAAGAACATCCAGTCACAGGAACCCCAACTGCTCTAAATAATCTGCATGTGCAGTCAGCACCAGTCTAATTTTTGATATTATTCTTAAACTCATTAGTAGACTAGGAATTCCTCATGTGTTCAGGTTGTGTTACCCAAAGATGTTGTAACGTAGAATATAATGAAATTAGCATGGAATTTGAGTAATGAAACGAAATAAGGAGCTTACTGTCATTAATTCTGAAGCAAATGTTACACTGCCAGCGTCTCTGATCAATGATGGTCACAAATGGATTCAAATATGTTCGACATGATTTGCACCTTGTTATTACAGACGAAGTTATCACTGGGATGTTCTACAGTAAAATGAAACGATATTCATTAACATAATCAAGAAGAATAAAATATGCATAACTAAGATTAACAGTTACAATAATTATAACAACACAAATTCATCAAGCTGATAATATATAAACAAATTTTGAGCACTTGTCTCCTATATAGAAGGTTGATGACTTGAGATACACTTCAAACAGTGGCTAATAGCTTGACTGTACCTACAATATCTGTCAAAAGTACTTGGAACGCCCAATCAGTTTCAGGAACTTTCTACCTCGGTCCTATTCTCGTGGCATTAACGAGAATGTAAACCCCCTTCTTCCCTCATACAATGTTGATTCGGTAGCCAAGGCCCTTGGCTATTTAGAAAGGCATCATTTCACCCAAATGTGTTAGTCATGTGCCCTTTAAACAACATTGTTTTACAGGTGGGGGTATTTTACTTCGTCTATAGCATAAATCTCATGAAGTGTTCCAAGACTTTTGGCAGACACTGTAGGTCCTTCCAAAATTTGCACACATAGTTAGAACTCTGGGGAGATAAAAGCTGCGATGGAAGGACATTGCAATCCAATTTTACATGTTGCTGACCAAGGAAAAGTGTCCTCTCCAATGTGCAATTCCCTAAAGATTAAGGTATATATCCTATTGCTACATTTACATATAAAATCTTGCTGAAACACTTGCAGTTTTTTAGCCAGGTTATAATAGAATGTTAGAATAAACTATATATTAATATGAAGTAAACTATATGCCAAACAGAATAATCTCAGCTATTCTATATAGCAAGTTTGTAAAAACAAATCCCACACAAAATACGTAGGCCTAGCAAATAAATCATCAAACACACATAAGAGAAAAAGTTCTATCTGAGTCTTTATTTCTTAAAGGACAACAGAACTAACAGAAGTACAGAAAAATGAGAACAAAAGCAAACTATACCACTAGGACAAAATTGTAAACTAAGAAAAGTAGCCTCACAAAACAAATGGTAAGATATGAAAGTTTAAAATCATTATTCTTACAGGTATGTCTCTGAAAGGGTGAATATAAATTCCAAATGGTAGACGAGATTTGCTTAAAAGTGATGATGATTCTGGGATTGAATTCAAAGTACAACGAAATACTCTGAAATTAAGAAAATAGGTTGATTACAACATAGACACCATAGTAATTTAGTATGAATCAAAATATTACTACTATTGTTATTATCAATGAAGTTTCCATCCACTATATTCATCATCTTTTTGATATATTTTATTATACATGTATACATATATAGATCAGAGGTAGAAATATGGAAAATATAATGTGCCAGTCAATTTTGGAACTGGAGTTTGGGGGTGTCCTGAGCCAATAGTAGGGTCCAGAGATAAAGTCCCAAAATTTTTGATACAGGTTTCTGCAATAAAAAGGAGAGTATTTTTGCCAAAAGCATCTATTTATTTGGGTTCCTCAGGCCATTGGAGAACCCAACTTTCTAATTCTTGGGATGTGCCAAAAAAAGTGCAACCAAGCATGATAGTGCTGACATTAAGTACCATCACGCTTGGTGAGAATTCCCAAAAGTTCATTGTTGGGTGAATTAACTCATGCATACTGAAATGAAGTGCCTGGTGAAACAAAAAGCTTCCCACTTAACAAGTAGGGGTTGTCAGACATTTTCACAATTTTTGTCTCAGTGTTACTGGCAGTCTCAGTATTTGTATTGGATATTTTTGATGTCAAACAGCAATTCAATCCCTGATAGATTCTTGTCTCTTTGTTTTTTCAATAACTACTATAGTCACCAAAAGTCCCGGGGCTTGTTGAAGTTTTCTATCATGCACTTAACAGTCACTCCCTTCCCCCCAAAACCATGCTGTTGTTTGATTAAAGTACTCTATAATCTTGCATATAGGTCCTAGCATCTATATCTGGATATTTAATATTTCTATATTTTCAAGGCTAGAAAATGGGGCTGCATATGGGCACCTAACTCCTTTTTGCTAAATGTCACTTTGAATCAGCCTTATTCTTTTGCCCTGTGTATAAGGATTCTATAGTATAAGCAAATAAAATACAGTTTTTGAGTTCAGAATAACTCAGGAAACCTCACAGGTTAAAAGATATACTGGGACTGTCTATAAGTCCATGAAAGTCTGTGTCAGGAAAACCAGAAAGCAAAAAGGAAAGGGACTAGAGGTCCCTTGTTTTGTGACTGTGAGGGTATCACAGCATAATTTATTAAAAGCAGAGCCTATTAATAAAGACTTGTGTAAAAGGCTAATTCAATACATATATGCTTTATGAAAATACATATATGTTTAATGTTGTTTCTCACTGTCAATAAAAAGAAATTTGATATTTGAGTAGCAGTGCTTGTTCTTTAGGTGCCATAGTTAGGACTAGAGAGCACAGCCATACCTTCGTATGAGCAGCACCTATATGCCAGACAATAGGGTATATGCGGTAATCACAAATTTAACAAGCCCAATTATGCTAAAGGTCTTATGAGCAAAGCAACATTGTTCTAGGGGGGTATGCATGTAAAGAGCAAGGGTGAAAATACTGGGAGCATTTTGTTTTTCATAAATTTTTGTAAGTGTCCCAGGGACTTTTGGTGACATATATTACTGGAACATGAAGACCTTTTTTATAAATACTGTACAAACATCCACTTACTTTGGGTCTGGTGACCTTTTTTTCATTTCCTGAAAATGAACAAAAGCAAAAGTAATAAGTAATCAATACACAAAATGACAAAATGTTTGATAATGCTAGATCATTACTCCTACAATATTTCCCAACAATTTTAGCACTTTATCATACATGCAAACATGAATAAATAACAGTTCCCATTGTGAGCAAAACACTTGGTGAGTGTTACTTGGCACATCCAAATGATTTTGTGAGTAGGATTGCACTAAAAAGAATAGTTTTCCATAAAAACCCAGCAGATGAAGAAAGATGCAAACAAACAACACAAGCAATAAGGAGGAAATATGTATTTCAAAATATATCATAATTACCTATTTTTAGCAGCATATGTGCTGAAAAAATCATTCATTGCAAAAAAGCAAATCATAATGGCCTGAATTAATTCTGTTTAGTGAATATTCCAAAAATAAAAAAAAACTTGGTAATTATTCATACCTCACTTAGCATTGGCTGAGGTGGCTCAATTGGAAGGGGTGGAACAATAACTCTTCTTTCTAATAAATCTATTGGATGCAGCTGTGACTGCTAGAAAATGAATAATTACATTTGGACCTTTTATTCTGACCAATGATGTCGCAAGATTAGGTCAAAATTTTTCTAGTATATGTCAACTAAGACTGTCAACTAGAATTGCATATGAAATTGTTGTATTATATGGAATTGTCAAAATTGGATCTAAAGAAGGAAAACTAAATGATGTCTCTCTTTGTCATTGTATTTATTTTCAAAATGAATATTGTACTATTGAAAGATAAATAGCAATTACCCATTTGATAATATCATAAAATACAGTAACACAAGTTTAATATATAATATAGCAATTTCAAAAGTGCAGCGACCAACATAGATCAGCAGATATTTTAGAAAAAAAGCCACACAACTACAAACACAACTAATGCTGCAAGTGGATAAAAATAAAACAAACCTCAACTGTAAGTCTTCCTAATGAATTGGAAAGCTGAGCCATCCCTGGCTACAAGTAGACAAGACAATGTAACATATTAACATCATCAACAATCAAATGTGTACAATACACCGTACTGCTAAGAATTGGGGAAGAGAACAATTGTCAATACACCCTTTGTGGTGCATAGAAATTTTGCTATGGTTCATCATATTGTAATTACCAGTGTTCAAGAGAATCCATCCTTACCTAGACCTTCTTTTCATAAATTGGCAGTACAGATCACTTTTTCTGTATCTTTTCCATTCAGGGTCACCCTACCCTAAGAAACCCCACTAAACCAAATGGGTAACAATGTAATCTAAATTAAGCCAAATGTGAAAACAATGTCAGAAAACAATAGAAAATTACCAAAAACTGAATAAGTATGATAACATTCTATAGGTCAAGAAGAAAAATTTAGAAGTTGTTTTTACTCTTGCTATTGACTATATTGGATACCATTGTTGGTCTTTCAACTATGATATACAATTTTTATTGGCTGATATAGAGTTTTTCACTTTCTTTGCATATTTTGGTACAAACAGCCTTCTGAATGAGAGATTTTCCAGTAAAAGTAAAATTAGGCCAAATTATAGCTCTAAGCCAAATCAATTTTTTGAAGTCAGATATGCTCAAAAAAGCCAAATTTTTAAAATTTGGCTTAGAAAAAACCAAGTTGGCAACAAAGCTCTCATTCATGACAATCTTTTCATATACAAAATTTACTTTACAATAATGTCCCTGTACAATAGTGAACATACACATGTTATGTTTCCTATGACTATTAACCTCATGTTGTTACAAAAATTTACTACAAAGAACTATAACAAAACACAACTCGCTTATGATCTTCTATGAAAATGAAAATTAAAGTATCACAAATGAAAGGACATACTGCAGCACCAGGCATGGGCTGTTGCATTGGAATTGAACCTGATGTTGATGACACAGGTGTATTAAACTGCTGCCTTGTCAAAGATGGTGACTGCATTCCATACTGTACATTTTGGTTTGGCAAAGGTCTACTTGATAATGAAGGTCCTGTATCAGGTACTTGTTGCTGATGTGGTTTTGTTGGTGATGCCTACAGGGTGGATAAATCCAAAATAATTATAATGACATCATGTCAAAACTATGAATGTGTTCATCAGATATATGACAATAAGTATACAAAAACAAACAATAGAAAATCACTACTATGCAAATTATCTTTTATCATATTAACTCAATTCTACAAAAAGATTCCATGATAAAAATAATTCCTATTAAATAAAAAAAGCTTATAATATCCAAGGAAGATAAAAACACCATGTAAGCCACAAAAATGGTTGAATGTAGCAGCAAACTATGGCGGGAAGTCATGACAACCAAGCATTGCATAAATGGATGAGTGTGTTGATATATGTATACTCTGAAGATACAAAAATGACAGAATAAATAAAAGTGCTAAATAGAGGTATGATTTTGCTTACTGGCTTTGGATAATGTCTTCGGTGACCTACTCCAGGGTGTATGTGATTATCTGCTACTGGATGCTCATCTGAAGACAATAATAAAGTTTTTATGTGATAAAATAGTTCATAATTATCATGAAAAATCAAGAGCTTCCTACCAACCAACATTCAAAATGAATCTAAAGAACCGAAATTAAACTTAGCCAAGCTTGGCAGCTAGAAAAAGTCAAAGCGTGGCAGCAAACTTGCAATTACCTAAAGCCCTGTTCATGCTACACAAACTAACCCAGAGCAAACCCAGGCTAGTTCAACCCGGGGCAAGCCCTGTTGTGCTTAACAGTAAGTCAATTTTGACATTTTTCACTTCCTTCCAGACAAGCTGTTACTATCTTCTACTTTCTTGCTTGAGAAAATAAATGGATGTTGCCATAGATTGGCCATCTTCTCATAGGTCAGCCTCTTATGAGCAGATATCTAACTGCCATTGGATCTTTTCATCAGCCCAAAGTCTTATCAGAAGTAGAACCGCCTCATCAGCCCAAACTGAACTTCTTTCAACAGCTTCCATACTTATTCTAGCAAAATGTTTTCTATTTCCAATAGATTTGTTAGTCTACAAGCACAATCAGCAAAAAAATTTTGAATCACAGTGGGTGTGCTTTGCTAAAATTTAGAAACATTCATGTATGAATAGTAAAACTGCCCCAGGTTTAGCCCTGATATGCATTTACACTATGTTCAAAGTAACAAACCTGGGGCAAACCCACCTCTGTTGCAGGGTCAGTACAAAGTGGGTCGAACCTGGGCCAAACCTGGGTTAGTTGTGTTTACACTACAACAAATCTAACCTGGGTTCACCCTGGGTTAGTTTGTGTAGTGTAAACAGGGCTTAATGTTATCACAGTTGCAAATTCCAGCAATAACTGACACTTTCACAAAGACACAATGTACCTCTCCATCTTATAACTTCCCACCAAAATAACAAATTATAGTATGTTTCTTCCCTAATATATTATATCCATACCTGTAGATGGGGGTGCTTGATTCTGCATGTGAGAACCTTGCCTTGGTTGTGATGGATTAGCTGCAGTCCAACTTCCTGTTTCTTGATCAAAATAATGCTCTCCTCCATTGCTGGATACTGGTGGTCTTTGCAATGGTTGGTTCATTGCATTTGCTACACCATGCTGCAATGGTTGTTGAGGTACATGGGACCCCACAGAGTATGGAGGCACACTGGAATGTGGCTGATAATGGTACTGATTTAACTGGCCATTGATAGCTGGTGCTTTTTGGCCTACATTAGAAGTGTTCATACCACTCATAGGGCCATTAAACATTGGTGGTGGGGCTGCTGTAAATAAAACATAAATTTTACATATCATTCACAGCTACATATATCACCTCTTTCTAAAAACTTGTAACTTTTCAAATATTCACTGAGGTATAGTTCAGTATGATGAAATTTAAAAGCAAAGGTAGAATGGCCTATGATGATATGTATGCATAAAATATAAGCCATATGCAAAGAACAAAAAATCCAATCCACTAAATTACAAACATGGGGAAGAACAAAATGCAAAGTCTTAGGAACCAGTACGACTATGCTGAAATAAAGTCCTGCACTCCTTTAAAACTGAAATATTTGCCAATATTTGAAATTGAGACTTTTACGACACACATCAAACTTTAATGACAGTTACTGTCTTAATTTCCAAGATTTCTAATATCCAACAAATTTAAGGGCACCGTAAAGAAATTGGGAGAAGTGAATTGACAAAAATACTGCAATATGAATACTTCATCAATAGAAATCATGTCTGACTATATTATTAGCCTAGTTATTCAGATTTTATTCCATGTACATTGTATAGCAAGAGCATTCCAGGGAGCTAGTGCTCCTTCTATTAACTTCCAAACAGAAAACTGAAAAAGCTCAGTACATGGCAAAGACCTTTGGATCAGTGCACAAGGAATGCACCAAGGCTGATAATCTCAGACTAACTTAGATGTCAACAGTACAAGAACCATTGCATGCCTTAATTTAAAATCCATTCAAAAGGGAATAAAACAGAAAAGCATTGCCAGTCAGCAATAAGAACTGAATGTATGTCTTCTTTTTGCCAATGTTCTCATTTGACAATTTACCCTGAAGGTGTGTTTCCTGTCATCAAAGACAATAACAGAAATGGTATTCAAAACAAAAAGTAGTCAGTACAGTTCTCGATGATTACAGACATTCAGGTTCAAGGACACTTCCTTCTGTGACTAAAAACATATTGTGAGATTTGTACGTTATAAATCAACGGTCTTTCATCAGTGGCGGATTGGCTCTATATTTCTATATGCACTCTGTCAGGCTACTGTTCTTGCCAACAATAATGAGCTAAATAAAGATAAGATCAGCTAGGGGTGTCAAAGCTGAATTGGCTATGCAATGATTAGTTTTTATGATAAGTGACATTACATTTACATCGTCTGTTATTTCCTGGATACAATTAACCTAAAAACTTGGTACAATTGCTCAAATCAACACGAGGAATTAGATATAAACATTTAAATTATTGACATTACAAAGCGAAAAAGATAGTAGCTTTCATAAAGAAAATACTCGTGGGGATTTCAAAGTACTTCTGAAGCATGCTGGACAATGATTTCTTTTATTAACATCTTACAAAAAAACTGTTGGTGCCCATAAATGATTGATACTTACAAAAACCCGGCTGTTGAGGAATTCCAGGCCTATGACTCACACGAGGGGCTGTTGGATTTTGGGGGTTATACATTCCTTGCTGTCCACCGTATTGATAAGACATCTTATCGGCTATAAACTCATATAGCAAATGCTACTGTCAAAGCATAGTTCGTCTCAAACCATAAACAAAAATATGAGAAATCTCCTTTAACTTCTCTATCACAATCTCCTTCTCAATCCTCTGCTCAGCAAAGCTTGCTTGAAGCTTTAGTAGGTCCCAGACCTACGTCATGGACGCGACGTGGCAAGAAGCATCCATCATGCATTGTGTGGTGTAGCTATCCAAGCAGAAGTAACGCAATTTCTATCGTTGGTCCACGCCTTATTTGCAAAATTACTTCAGTAGGTTTGGAATAGATTAGCAAACTTACATAAGCAGTTAATTGAGGCGAAATGTCTTTTAAGCATGTTTCCCAAAAGCGTGAACTACTCCTCTCGAAGAATACACTTTTTTTTATAAGGATACCCAACCTTTTGCCGAGCCTAAATTATTCTTAAATACCAAAGGTATAGCCTCACCTAAAACTTTAAAGAATATGTTCCAATCTAACTAAACAAGGGTTTATATTTTTTATATTTTTTTTGTATCGATAATGCAAAAGTACTTTTGAAAACAGTATCATAACTAGGATAAAAAATTCTTATGTTTTGAAGAAGCTTGTGCCTCGCGTTATTCTTAAATTATTCTTAAATTTGAGTGATTTTGAGCTTCGACATTCCTATGACCTTTATTCTTATAAAAAGAAAGCCAGGCTCTTATTTCAACAAAAACAAAACAGTCAGAATCTTTACAGAATAGACAGACTTGAAGAATAGTTCTACTACGTTCACAGAATAAGGCAGGCTATCATAATACACTAAGAAGAATGGTGAAACAAGAAAATTGTGGTTAACAACAATTTTATTCCTATATCCCCAACAAAGTATTTTTGTTTTACATTAAAACACGCCTAAAATAATAAGAAATATACCAAAGGCCCAAATATCTCAAGTTTGTTTTATAAACAAACTCTTATAAATACAAAAAGTATCTTTAAGGCTAAAATGTCTGTCCTTCTCCCCTTCCAATCAAAATAAGCTACGTGGCACCAATCAAAGCAAGCTACGTGGCACATACGGAGTTCTCCTGGCACCATTCGTATGCATTATGGAACATTTGAAGCCAAGGAGATGCGCTATAAGACTGCCAACTTTGAGGCATCCAAGGCAATTGCCAAAGTAAAGAGCATCTTTCTGGATGCGGCATCATTGCCAAATGCCGACCGTCTGATGAGCACACCGCAGCAATTCCATCTGGTGAGCTGTTGGGATTCAGAGGGTACCTGAGGGTTGTGTTGCCGTCATCATCTACGTACCGAAGTGGAATGACATTTCCATCTAATATTTTCCTTTTGATTTCATCTGACTTGAATTCTACTTTTCCTTCACCATGCGCAACCCATATACCGAGCGTAGAGCCATCCATGTTTTTAAACATCAGAGCTGGACTCTTTTCAATTCGTACAGTTGTGAAGCGGCACTCAAACCGGCCAGAATCATTATGCGTAAAGCAAACGCCTTGCTCCAGCTGCTCAACATCACATCCACTGCTTTTATCACCTACGTCAATGGATTCTTCGTCGCTACCAATCCAGCCATTGAGTCCCATTAATTGACAGCCATTACAAACACCAAGGCTGAAAGTGTCTTTTCGAGCACGAAAACGCCCCAATTCTCTGCGCGCATTTTCATTGAAACGAGCAACTGCTGCCCAACCCTTTGCAGAGCCGAGAACATCAGCATAGCTGAAACCACCTACAAAGACAACCCCACGAAAACCATCCAACTTAACCTTCCCTGTGCAA
>WIPJ01005098.1:92188-112513 GCA_018155075.1 Cassiopea andromeda
ACTTTTAATAATTACTACTCAATAGAAACATTTGATGATCTCAACACATTGATAGACAGGAGAGGTGCATAGGAAAGCAAATGGATGGTAACTATTTACACCTATTCCCCACAAACTGGCCACCGAAGAATATACAAAAGCTTCTAGCCTTCATGATGAATCGATGCACAGAACATCGGTATCAAAGAAATTTAGTTTTAGCAACTTGCACTTAAATATAAACAGTTTCAATGCCACAGTAAATAAATTCATTATCTTAAATTAAGACGTGTGGCCCATGACATAACGCTCTTCAATTGCAAGAGTGAAAGTGAATGCTTCGAATTAAAAATTTTAACCTGAAGCAAGAAACAATGTATCTGTGTCATCTTTTAAATGAGTAGAAGCCTAAGAATTAAAAAATTCAGCACATAGTAACTACTAGCTAATCAATTAAATAACATTAAAAACATAGAAGTTGAGCATGGAATATAAAAAAGTGCCAAAAAACTAACTTGGTGGGTCACCTGTGTAGTGAGATTATTAAAGCAAAAACTTGAAATATAGGATAAAATGAAATCACAAGTTTCAATGTCAAAATAACACTTTAATAGCAACATATATTAGGGATCTCTGCAAAAAGTGGAAAGATTAATTTTCCATGCTATGAAACATACTAGAGTAAAGATACTAGAGTAAAAACAACAGAACATGAACAATTCGTTAAATAAATTAAATAAAATCAGCAGAACACAATTTTCACAAAGCTTAATGGATATGAATTGCTATCAACAACACAAATGTATGAGCAAGAGGATGAAGAAACGCAAAACTTAAAAGATTTAAGAAACAAAAAAATACGTATTTAAAATGTACAAAAATTATCAAACATCTTAAATTTCTAAATGAAAGGAAATAAGGAAGTTATTTCTACCTCTATAAATGCTTTTCCAATATCAAACCCGTCTTTAGAATATGACTGCAAAGCAATATTTACAAAAATTCAGCACTTAGTAACTACCAGCTAATGAACAAAGATTGAGCATGAAATATAAAAAATCTACAAATTAAAAAATCCATAAAAAATAACAAATAAAAAGATTAATATAAAAGAATAGATAAAAAATAAATAAAAAATAAATAAATAAAAAATAAAGAAAAAAGAATACATAAAAAATAAAGAAAAAGACTATATAAAAATAAATACATAAATAAGTAAAAAATAAATAAGTAAAAAGTAAAGAAAAAAGAATACATAAAAAATAAAGAAAAAGACTACATAAAAATAAATACCTAAACAAGTAAAAAATAAATAAATAAAAAATAAAGAAAAAAGAATACATAAAAAATAAAGAAAAATAATACATAAAAATAAATGCATAAATAAATAAAAAATAAATAAATAAAAAATAAAGAAAAAGAAAATAAATAAATAAGAAAAAATAAATAAAAAATTAACAAAAAAGAATAAATAAAAAATTAACAAAAAAAGAATAAATGAAAAATTAACAAAAAAAGAATAAATAAAAAATTAACAAAAAAAGAAGAAATAAAAAATTTACAAAAAAAGAATAAATAAAAAAATTAACAAAAAAGAATAAATAAAAAAGAAAAATGAATAATAAATAAATAAAAGAAATAAATAGTCGGAAAAATAACGAATTAGAGGTTTGATCAATATATCAGCAACCAGGAAACATTATACAGTATTCGCCAAATAAAAATCATGAACCTTAACACAATGCAATGTATTCTCTTTTTTTACTAATCTCTTCTAATATGTAATCTAGGTTTGATTAAGCATTTTGTTCACTGTACCAACTGCTGAGGATGGGGATTCCTATCTGAAAAAACATTCTGTGTATTTGACCTGCTTATGGATTTGTCAAAGATTGAATGTATCGAATAGCTTGGATACATCACCGACTATATCAAATGAACACACACTAAATGACCAACTTTTCTGCTGAGCACTTTTGGGCTGGATCTGAAATGTTCTTCATCACCATTCTAAGTTTTAGATTTTAAAAATAAGTTTGAAGACTTTGATTAGTTTTAATCCCAAGCAACAAAGGATTTTAACGAAGGGGTGACTAGATATTTCCTAATACTTTCAAATGCTTGGGGGGACTACGAACACCCAATGACCCTACTCGCGTAAAAGGGCGATGTTTTTGTTTTCATTTTCAATGCAATATGAATCAACAATTCAACAGCATACAGATCAAGCAAAATCAACAAGTATAAAAGAATAAATTAGCGCTAATTATTATACATAAATTAGCATGATAAATCAACATTGCAAAATTGAATTGCTAACAAAGATTATATGTGTTAGGCTGTTGCTGCAAAAAGAGTAGGAGATAGAAAAAGAGAAAAAGAAAGAGAAAGACTAAGCAGGAAGAGAGATAAAATCAAGTCTGTAGATTTTAGAATTGAAAGGTTAACTGTAGGGCCCTAGGAAAGAAGAGAAAGGTAAGACGTGCCATAGATTTAGGACGAAACAGCACTGTCTTAAATTTGAATCAAGGTAGCAAAGTTCCTTAACACAGCTGAGTGGAGATCAATGAAAACAACATGGCTATATTTACATTGAACGACTCCTTTAAAAATTGTTCTCTTTGCTTCTTCGGTATCTTGTGGACAGCTCTAATTGCATGTAAAGGACTTTCTTTAATTCTAATTGTATCTTCTTCGTCCAGCTGGTCAATAACAAAATTTACACTTGTTAGATACGATAAATTACTACAAGAACGGCATTGACGCATTGTGGGTAATCGAGGTCATACAAAAGACTTCGCAAATGGTACCCAGTGCCTTTTCACAATTGAAAATGATAGCAAGTGCTTTTTCACCTGGAGTTTGATATGTTAGAATGTAGTGGGAAAGTTAAGCAGCCGAAGCTACCATTGGGCTAACCATTTGACGTGTGGCCTAGAGTTACAGAAAAGGAGCTAGACACCGCCCTATGGGCCATTGATGTAGAAAAGCACTTTGACCGATGATACAATAGAATCCAATCCAAATCAATATCATTGATGGTCTATGATGTGAAAGATTCCAATGGCTAATCGTATTGAAAGACAAGAAGGGAAAAAATTTTCATAGATTTTGCGACGATAACTTTAAATCATAGTCGTCTTTGGGGCGATAGTGATTTTGATCATTAACTAACGACTGAAATTAACTCACCATTACTTTTGAATCATCTCTTAATTGTTTTGAAGTAGGTGACAGTCCAATTCCTTTAATTTCTAACGCAAGACTATCGGCTCCTTCGTCATCTTCTTCTTTCTCTTCTTCTTCTTCTTCGTCCTCCTCCTCATCTTCATCTCCTTCGTCCTCATCGCCAGAATCTGGTTCTTCATTATCATCAAATGACCCTAATTTATCTTTCTTACCATAAAATTCCATTTTTTCAATTACGTCATCTACAGCATCTCCTAACTGATTCCCTAAAAAGCATCAAAAATGTACGCTTTTTATACAAAATATGAGGCTGAACTTTGGCAAAAAACTAAGCGAAATTTAAGAAAGAAAGGCAGACGGAGTTTCAAATGTTAACTTGAAAACACAACAAAATTATTGATTTAAGAAGAAACAATATAGAAACAGCATCCATTTGCTCCATAAAACCTGAACATTATATTCCTTGTAGTAAAGTTGCCTAGTTTGCGTTGCTACTGATATTGGAAGTTTCAAGAATTTAAGAAACAGTTAAGATATATCTGGGGCTGGATTTGAAAAAAAATATTTAAAAACATCCTGGCTGATGGCAGAAAGCTTGTTGCTGCTAAAAAAGCATGTAGTTGCACAGGTCTGTAGCGGGAAGAGTTTTGCAAGTAATCATGTTGTCTATTCATCAGTAAATTTTCATTGAGTTGCATGATACAATATGTAGCGTAGCAGTAAAAGAATGTTGAAATGGATTGAAGTTAAGGCAGTCCCGTATACTTTCGTATGTAGGGGAGTGCCTGTTAGAGAGGAAACTTATACTAAGCCGTCGTCATGTGAGGTACGGTGGCCAGTTCTTTACCTCGCCGCCTTTATCTCCCCAGTGTTCTCACCGCGTACCCATTTGCCACTGGGTGAGCAGAGAGCAAGCATTCAGTCAGGGCATCGAGTCGGACTCGAGCCTAAGACCTTCCACAAGGGACGCATGCGCTCTAACTACTATGCCACCTCGCCCATATTGAAATGAATACACAAAGAGACAACCTACCATCTAGATTAAGCGACTTTAAGTTATTTCGGTGCGATACAGCCTCAACAACTGCTAGAGCACCATCTATTCTGATTTCATTTCCATACAGAATAATTTCCTATAAAAAGAAAATATGAGAGAAATGCTTTGCAATGTCCGAAATTACGATTTCTTTTTCACAAATAATATTGTCTTTATTCTTGCTATATAAAATCTTTGGGCTACACTGCAGATTAAGAAGGCACACAACTAGTCAGTTATTGCAAATATACTTTACTCAAACAAA
The DNA here is from genome assembly GCA_018155075.1 of Cassiopea andromeda. Classification (NCBI taxonomy): domain Eukaryota; kingdom Metazoa; phylum Cnidaria; class Scyphozoa; order Rhizostomeae; family Cassiopeidae; genus Cassiopea; species Cassiopea andromeda. The sequence continues at coordinate 96,658 of WIPJ01005098.1, forward strand.
ATGCCGACGCTTTTGTTCTCTAGAACACAGCTATCTAGCCTCTAAAACAGCACCGTTTCAACATTGATATAAATAAAAATACTGGGGCGAGAATGTGACATATGTGCATACAAAGTAGGCGTGCCCCGCAGGGGTGTGCTACGTCACCAGAAGCGGAATGTTCTCAGCACATATACTATGCTATAGCCATATAGTATAAGGCAGCAACCATATGGAACCTTCGCAAGGATAGAAATTAAAAAATTTCATTTTTCGGGTATTCATTGCTCCTCCTTAGGGACCTGGGCATTTTATGGACTACAATGGACAATCAGATGAATGGTAGACATAATCAAAAAGGTCAGAAACACACAAAGAGATTGACACAAAATGTTGAGTAGACAATATTTACAGACTTTTAATCTTACTTCAAGCGATGCTGCTCCCCTCTTCAAGGCAGTAGAAATAGCTAAAGCCCCATTATTTCTAATGAGTGCATCACCAAGATTCAATGTCTTCAAACTGTTCATTGACTCCAGAACCTGGCAAAAAACGTTCAGCAATTAAAGTATGTATAACTGCACAGATCAGTGCTTCTCAATTCTTTTTTACAAAGCCCCCCTTCATAGGAAGAAAAAATATTTCGCACCCCCGACTCACTAGAAATAAGATCATTATTTATAAAATTTGTATAACTAAGACTGCTCCTTGGGGTCGTATGCACCCCCTTGGGGGGAGCGCTCCACTATTTGAGAAACGCTGGCATAGTACTTACAACACACTGGTAGCCAAAGGTCACTTTCAATAGTTCAAATCTAAAGGAATGGAGACATCAATCTCACCACGGATAATATAACTCTTCCTCTTGTTCGGTTTCTCCTGTGATTTTCGTAGAGAACAGTGTTCTCACTTCTAAGGGAATTTCCTTAAACGAAAGAATTTTTGGCCTTGCTAAGGACTTCTGAAGGAATTTTAGAATCTAAGGAAATTTCAAGGAATTCTTCAGAATTATCAGAAAGTGTGTTAATCGTAATTCAGAGTGAAATTTCTGATCATAACGTTTCTTTTTGGCCGAAGAAGGCAAGTATTACCTGCCACTATCAAATTCATGGGTGTAAAATAACAATCTAATAATCTTTGAAATAGAGCTTGGGGTATTGTCAAGTTATCTTATTTTGTAAGCAGTCCAGATTTGTTGGAGGATGACTATATGTGTCAAAGAGGCTTATATTTCATTGAGCCGCAGAGGCACACGTGGAAAATAAAGTTTGCATTTGTTAATTTTTTTCTAGAATTCTGACTAACTTTGGCAAGTTGTAAAGCAAGGCTTAAGAAATCTAGAGATTTTTCTAGCAATCTAAGGTCATTTTCAAAAAGTGAGAACACTAGAGAAGAAATGAATAAAACGTTTTAAAGCTTTGACATAACTCTGACATATCACCATTAGGATAACAGATACACGTTTCTTATATAAAAAACAGAACTTTGGCTTCAGCCTCGATATTTCTTAGCATTTCGTCAAATCCAGCCTTAAATGTTTCTTAAATTTAAAGACTTCCAATGACAATAACAACCCAAATTAGGCAATCGTAATGCAAGAAAAATGGTGCTCAGGTTTTGTGAGGCATGCAATGGATATTCATTCTATTTTCTTGCTAGTTTGATAAAAAATTTACTGGTAAAACAGCTTTTGCAATTTGTTATTTGAAACTCAGTCTGTCTTTGTTTCTTAAATGTTTCTTAATTTTTGCCTAATTCCAGCCTCATGATACCTGTATACATTTTTCTTATAAAAAACGTGTACTATCGAGACTTTCATACTATAATCTGCTACATACAATATCAGTCCCACTTAACAAGGTAGCTACAATTGCCTACCCTGGTAACAATAAAACAAATTACAAACAGTAACAAATGTTGAAACAAGAACAATAACAATAAAATTACAATGCATTGTGCAAGGGTATCTAAGATGGAAGAGAGTTCTGGACTATTCCACCATCATACTTAGAATAATACTGTGAAGTTATTGAGGGAAAATAAATTGCTGAGTATATAGCTTTAAATGACAGTATAGAGATTGCACGTCAAGAATGTATTTCTAATATCATGGAAAACAATTGCGGAAACATTCAACTGAAATCTACTAATTTTGAGTCCAATCTTAATGTATGAATTAAAGAACACCAACCGGAAAGGATCGAAGTCTTAAAAGAATGCTTAATTCAACCTCGGTACAATGTCAATCACGGTTTCTAACACATCTGATTGAGATTTGCAAGTGGTAACCGTTTTCGAAGAAAGGTAAAGAAGTTTAAAGGAAAGATTATCTTCTGCATACATTTTCATTCCAACAACCCATGAACCTTTTACAAAGTGCAGCTGTAATCTCATACACGCTTTTCTTGTAAGAAAACTATAATTTTGCCTAAGCCTCAACTACCTTAACTTTTCCCGAAATTGAGCCTGAGATATTCTTACATTTTTCTTAACTTTTTCTGACATAAACTGGCTAAAATGGGTCAAACATTCGTTAGTAATAATGTATACTTGAATTTGAATTCCATTTTTAACATTTTGAATGCAATAATGAGGAAGTATCGATTTTTGGCCAATAAAAACACTAAATTGCGGAAATTGAGCCTCATGGTTTTCTTAAGACTTTCTTAAGCTTTTAACGACTTGAGCCTCATTTTCTTATAAACTTTTTTCTCACTAAAAGGCGTGTATAAAGCTTTGAATGTGGTGCTTGGGCCTCAGAGGAAGCCTTTCAAGCAATAAAGAATACGAAGAGGATTATGCATTCAGAAGATATTTTCGTACCAATACACTAAAGTGCAATTAAAAAGATTCCACTTTTGAAAAGAATTGGTAAAATAGAAGAATGTTAATTTGCAGAAGGAAATGAGAATTTGCTAAGTTAATAGAGATTCGAGCATATTTAAAAACAAAAAAACTGAATCTGAGTACACTATTTTATTACCAAAGCATAATGTTATCAGTCTAGATAGGAATTAAAGATAAAAAACAACAGGAAAGAAAGGATGGAAGTAAGTATTAAGTAAGGATTAAGAAAGGATTAAGCAAGTAAGTAAATAAAGCAGAGCATTTACAGAAAAGAGAAATTTAAAAAAACTCAAATTCATAGTCATGGACGTAATCATCTCTTATTGTAGATTATGAGCAGAGGTAGTACACGTTTTTGTGTTATAAGAAACATGTCTATAAGAAACATGAGGCTGAAATTAGGCTAAAGTTAAGACACATCTAAGAAACATGGGCAGGCCGAGTTTCAAACAATAACTTGCAAACTATAAAGAAAATAAAAAGCACACCCATTCCATGCATTACAAAACGCAAACATCTTATTTCTTGCATCACAATTACCAAAACTGAGCTGTTATTGTCACTGGAAGTTTTCAAGGAACAATTAAGAAACACGTAAGACTGGATTTGACAAAATATTAAGAAACAGCCAAGCTGATGGAGCAAGGTTTGTTTCTTATAAAAAAAATGCGTGTAATAGGAAAGAAGTACTGTTTAAAAACAGAACTTCGATGACAGAGGCGAACCTCTCTTCGGGCAATGGCGTGATAATATCTTGTATACCCAATATCGAACACTACAACCCCATATACCGTAAAATAACGAATATAGGCTCTGGCTTATGGAGGTTCGTAAGCATTTTTTGGTGGGCTTTAGTAAATACAGAGGCTCTATATGTGCTCTTTCCATGTCCATTCATTATCCTAAATATACACAAATAATCCCAAATGTAGGCACAGGGCTTATACTCGGGGAAACAAATGCTCGGGAGAAAATCTGGGTTAGTTTACAGTGGCCCTATACTCCAGGGGTGAGAATATATTCAGAGTTTTACGATATAATGCTAGCATCATTATTGTACAGACGTCACTTCCGAATAAGAAGTCATACGGTACCTGCGCTAAAGACATAGCTCCCTTTATGCCAAAAGTGTTATCATTCAAATTAACAACCTGAAATGATAAAGAATCCAGTACCAACAACGGTATGCAACTTTGATATTAAGATGTCTTGATTAACTGATCTTAGACAACTGAACGTATATTCCTAAATTGTAACATTCTTATTCTTTTCTATTAGCTCAATTATACGCTCATACATTTATTCTGCGTCTCCCAATCGTTATCATGCTAAATGTATTTGAAACAGTAATAATGTCTATGATGATGAAGTTGATAGCAATTCACTTTGCAGAAATTCTGAGGCAGATGTTAATGACCTGTAGCAAACTGTTCAAACACGTCTCTTCAGCAAAAAGCAAGCTCAATAGTTCAGCCCAGCAACTGTAAGTAGTAAACAATTAATAGGAGATCCACTGACCAATAGGGTCAGTCACAGGCCCCTTAAGGAGAGGAAAGAAAGATGGCAACTACAAGGACTGGGGCCCAGACTCTTAATTTATTTATGTAAATATTTACGGTTTTGCATTTGAATCAGATTTCTTACGTTGTTATAGAACCGCGAGCCATCTCTGTTGATAAACTAACGCAAAATATTTTAGCTACAACCATTTAAAACCATTGAAATGAACTTTACATTTTACTAACACCTCCCACAAAAAGGACCTTCAATAAAGAGAAGAACAATAAAGGTATATTACCTGCAGGCTTGGGTTCAATGCAAAAGCCGTAACCAGTGCTGTTATACCTGGGTGGTGGATACCGTTTTGTGGCATTTCAACAGCCTCAAGACTTTTAAGAGCCTGGAAGAAGAAATAGGTCATAACGCTTGAGCCCACTTCAAAGAACCAGCATGATACTACTAAAATCAATACTCAAGAAGATATGTGAAGAATCCATTCACAATAATCAAATGGTGAAAATTCAAGAAGTTCAATTATTGTAGTAACAATCATAGAACCTAAAATTATCAAGAATTATGAAAAAAAATCAATAACTATGAAAAGCAAAACTACACACATACATGCTGAAAGTAAAAACAAAATATTTTCGCTTAGGCCCCCAGCCAGAAAATCAAAGGATAATTTATGAGCTTATGAGTTCATACCATTTTAAGCTACTTTTCTTGAAAATCATGCTATCCTATGGAACCCAATCACTGTATTATCAAAAAAGTCAGCTTAAGGCTTAAGTGGGTCTAAAAGCAACACACAAATAAAACATGTACCATAGAAGTGTGGGGTGAGGTTGCATAGTGGTTAGAGTGCACACCTCTCATGCAGAAGGTCTACGGTTCAAGTCTGACTCGATACCATGACTGAGTGCTCTCTCACTGTTCACCCAGCAGCAAATGGGTATCTGGTGGCAACACTGGGGAGATAAAGGTGACAAGGAAAGGAACTGGCCACCCTATCCCACATGCCAATGGCTCAAGATAAGTGTCCTCTCCAACAGGCACTCCCTTATATATGAAAGTATACAGGACTACCTTTACTTTTTACCATAGAAGTATGGCTTCATTATTGCTATTCTGTAACTATCTCTTCAAGGAATGTATGGATGAACATACTATTTTAATCCAAAAATTCAAGAGATTTCTGCAATTGATACCCAATCCGTTATTCTAAAGTTAACAAAAATTAAGCAAAACCTAAAATTTTATGCATTTAAAAATTTTGTTCAATCATACTCATGTTTTGTTGGGATATACCCCATTTGCACAAAAACTTACTTTCAGGGGAACCTTGAATATATTTATGAAGGAATTAGCATAAAATATAATTTAAAAAAGCCCAATTACAGCAAGAACTTAAATAACAAAAAATATTTGAAGGAATGTGATTTATTGTGGAAGTCAACATCTTAGGTAACTTTTTAAGGATACTAAATGAGGTCATCTATCTCCATTTCACTGCAAGGCTATTTTACATTCTGTACCAAAAAAAACTGCGGACTGAGTGGCCAAGTGGTCCAGCCAGTTCCATTAGCTTAACTGAAGTTAAGCATGGCTGTGTACGGTCAGAAACTGGATGGACGACCTCCAGATGAACAACTAAAACAGCTCACTCCACCGTCCTTTGGAAGGGACTTTAAACTAGGGGTCCCATGCCGGATGCGGCATGCATAGTAGGCCTAAATTAGCTGAATAAGCTAGGTATAACAGCCTACTCAAAATAAAGTAAACAACAACAAAGTTCTAATGTCCAAAAATGAAGCCACAATAATTTAAAAACTAATGGTCCTTGGAAACCCAACAAAATATTGTTCTTTCCTGATCTTTACATAACAATGCAAAATCTTAGCTGCTTACCTCAAAAACTTTGGACATAGCAATTGCACCATCATTCTCTAAACGGTTTCTACCAGATATGAAAACTTTCAGTTTTAGTGGTGTCCCAGCTGATAAACTTTCTTTGTAGCATGATAATAAAGCATCTGATAGAATCTGATAGTAAAGACAATAGTTTAATTAAAATACAAAGATCTAAGATCACTGTACAAATTCAATTTATCACAACACAAGAACATTTTGTGGCTGTACTTTTCCCAAAATGAAATCTGTAGACAACTACAGAATAGTTGTTATTGATACAGGCAGGTTGAAATATAATAAATCACCTAATGTGAAATTTCATAAGCAATAGCATCAATTTTTATAAAGAATCTTTTTCTCATTCCACTCTATATATGCAGGATATATTTACACATTTTTGAGCTCAAAAGCAAATTCATAAATTCAGGATACAGATTGAACTGAATGGCTCACTGATACTTAACCATGCCTTGAAACAAGAGGTACTCCATTGAGCCCACAAGTGCTTCCACATTTGCCTTGCAAATCCTACTGGCTCAATTATTCAAGCTAATAGAATTCATCAATAGCTTGTATTAAAGATATGCAATTAAGAGAAACATTTGGCCTGAATCTTCCTTGAATATCTATAAAACAATAATTAAATGTTCTCTCCCTTTTTTTCTTTGAAATTGGAAGTTCTTATGTATGGAGCTATATCATGGACAAAATTTGTAGAACAAATTTCATCATGTCATGGAACCAAAGCAAAGGCACTGCTACAAATAATCACTTTTGCATAGGCAATTCATTAATGGAGTCCCTTTTGATCTCAAGGAATATAGCAAAATATAGCTCTATGGGCCCTTAAAAGTGTCCTTAAAACTCCAACCACCACACCACTGCAAAAACAGTGTAGGAGCTTGATCAAGCAACTTATTGAATTGAGGAGCTTGATCAACCATGGGACACAGTCCCCTAAGTGCTCCTCTTCTCCTGCTACACATAAGTTTCAAGGCATCTGTACACAAAACCTCTAGAAAGCATTGCAAGTTTTTTCAATCCAGTTAGGGCAACCCAGTTTTAAAGCAAATAGCTATTCCTAATTGACTTTTTCATTTGCTGACAAAAAGGTATCATCTAACTACAAAAGGTACCTTTTATGTTCACTGTAAGTGTTATAATCATGTCAGCCAAAGAAATTAGGTGACACTGAATAATGCACACATCAAAGAATTAAGCAAAATCTTCTACCTTGCCTCCTCCAATTCCAAGACCATTATTGTTCAGCTTCAAAACCTCTAAACTGTAACAAACTGGGCTCATTAGAAGTTTTTTAATTGCCTTGACTCCATCTGGACCAAAAGCATTATCAGATAAATCCAACTCCTGGAGTTTTGCACCAGATTCTATTAAAGCATCTCCTAATGACATCTGGGAATTAAGAGTGAATTCTCATCATAACTAGCCAAAACTGTAATTATGTAAACAGCTTGAGAAACATGACAGTGACTGCAATGAGAGTTTGCCATAAAGTTAATGTACCATATACAATCTTACCAATGAGGGTGGAATTTCAGACCGCACTCTTCCTGTAAAAATATCACTCCACAAAGCTTTCTGTAAATAAATTGTAGACCATATCAAACAGTCATGTAAGTTAACATTGTAGGATAAAGAGGAAAACTCAAATCATCGGACAGCAAACCATTATGTCAAAAAATCTTATTAAAACAAAAAATCCTTCAACTTCATTAGAAACAAGAAAGGTGGACAGGGGGCATATTGCTCCAGGACTTCAAGGTCTAGGGGCCTCATAAACCTCTATTGAACCTCACAAAGCAAGACTGGCAGTAATTTTCTGGAGTTAGCACCCAGACCTTCTACTTTTCTGTACTCTTTGCTCACAGAAGGCACAGTACAAATTGGAAAGGCCAATACAAAAACTTTTCCCAAATGCAAATAGGAAAAATTTGATTTCTAAAATGATGCAAAGGAACCACTTGACATGGGCAAATAGTGATGTAGGTGCCTTAGAATAATGGCACTGCAAAATCTACAGGAGAGGGACAAAACATAACTTGATGAAGAACACTGGCAACTTCTGGGGAAATGGGGGGGAATAAGGGGCACTTTATGTGTGAATACAAAATACTCCTGGAGCAGAGCCTTCAACAGATGGTGGCTACTGGCTATTTATTGCCAGCTACTTCTGCCTAAACTGCCATCTACTTTGGGCTAAAATGGCATCCAAAGATATACATAATTGAATTGCCCTCCATGGGGCACAGCTCCCTACTATTTATGATGAGCTGCTTACTCCAAAAATTATTGAAACCCCTGCTGTAGCTATCGTAAATTTGCAAGGAGTAACAAAAATTTGGGGAGAAACTAACAACGAAATGCTGGATGGGCACATGAGAAAAGTGACTTGTTCCTTGAGGATCTGGGAGCTTGTTCCCTGGTAATATTTTTGAGGCACCAACCTCTAGAATGTAAGAAAATACTCTTTGCAAATAGAATATAACTTGTTTCCATAATAGATCTCTATGCAGAGAAGGAAATACTGAATCCTGATACTGGCTTCATTGAATTTTGAAGAATTTGAAACTAGACAGGTAAAAGCTACACCAACCTCTCCTTTTGCTATCAAATGCCTGTACACCAAAGCCAAAAACAAAGCAACTAATACAATCAAAAACAAAGAGGCTAAGCAGCTAAGGTAAGAATGGTTGTGAAAGGTATTCATACCTGAAATTCTGGGTGCTTTTTCAATGCCTGTGCAATACTCTTTGCTGCATCAGCACCTATTGTATTTCCATCTAATCTTAATGCATGCACTTTATCTGCCCCATTAATTGCTTGCACAATTTCTTCAGCTAAAATAATGAATAATCTATTTCCAAGTTCGCAATACTGGGCCTGCAAAGCATGCTTTGAACATGAATCGGCTTCTTGGAATTGAATGACAAATACCAAGATAGTACAATTGTTTGGGGTGTCTAGTTTTGGCAAATCACTAATGTATGGCTAATGAAAACAATAAGCAAGGCTTATGTATCCACTATATCATGCTAAGATCATCTTTCAGACCAGAAAATTTAGCTAACCTTAAAGTTGATAAACCCTCATAACCTTTATGCGAAGAAAACTGAGCGTTTGTTCTCGGCTCCTGCTTGTCGTTGAGGTGAAAAATTTCATGTTCCACAATCACATTTCAGAACCAGAGTCAGCGCAACCATAAGGAAATACGGATTCTAGGAGCATATTATGAAGAAGGAAATTTTAAATACCAATGCTTACCATCCTCGGCTTTGTCCAATTTAAGGCCTCGACCAGCAAAAGAAATCTCAACAAAATTTTTTCCAAGGGAAGTCTCCTCTAATTTTTTTACAACATTCGCAGTACTATCTCCTGTTGCCATTGTATGTGTAGCAGTAGTTTTTGAAGATGGTCTTACGTTATCAAATTGCTAAAGAATTCAACTCACTTTGGTGGTTGTCTTGGTTCAGTTTGCCGCCATTAACTAAATCCCTTGAGAACCATGTGGGTTATACGCATGCGTCAAAAGCTTAACTTCCTTTTTAATTGTTTACCGTTACTAGAGTTGTTGCTGTGTCCACAATTTAGAAGAGGGGAAGGGGGCTTAGTCCCCTTTTACTTCTCGACGTGACAATTTACCTGGGCCTCAGAGTAGCTAACAAAGAGAAATAACAATAAAAGTATCAATCATGAATCATAAAATGTCATGATATTATTCATAGCACCTCAAAATTTATTTCAGGGGTGGGCAACCTATAGCCTACAGGCCATATCAAGCCAATGAAAGGAATTTCGAGACAAGTAAGGGGACAGTTTCATGCTATAAAATTTATTGCACCAGCTTTGAACTTTTACTACTGCTTTGATTACTAGAGTGCTGCCAATGCTATTCTTTTTCCTGGCTTACCCCAAGAAAAGGCTTGAGGGCAATGGCCCACTCTCCTAAAAGGTTGCCTAACCCTGACCTATTTGCATATGATACAAGAAACATTTCAGCAATAGGAAGCAGTATCACAAGCTAAAATATACATGATACATACAACATCATAAATAAAAATAATTATGGAACTCAACATAAAAAAATACACTAACTTTCCTTTCAAACTACAAAATGATAACAGTTGAGGCATTGTCAATAATGTTGTCATATTAGGTTAGCTGAAGTAGCTTATAAACTTTCCTGCAATCCTTCAATGAATAATATAGGAACATTCACTCAAAACATATAAAAAATTCTGGTCCATTGGAAGAAGTCTGAATTCATCAATTCACTTTGATCAAACTCCTTAATGTATAACTATAGGACAAATTCAAAATCTTACAGCAAAATCTTCTGTTGCTAAAATCACTCTTTAGCTTTATAGTTATAATGTGAAACTTTCACTTAATTATCACTGGAATGCTTAATGATATATTGCCGACATTTAGGTACCTGGTTTACCATCTCCTATGGAAATTATACCAGGAACTTCCTCACAAAACAAATTTTACTGAAAGTTATATATAATAAATGAAATACCTCCCATATTAAAAATTAAATCCCTCAGTAATTTCAACTAAGCTATCAATATCATTGATAAATTTGTTCTTGCCAAATACCTTATTGAAATGCTGTTCATAAACATCACATTGCTCACCAGGTGCAAATCCTGGCTGCTTCCTAAGTCTAACATTTCTCTTTTCAAACATCATATATACTGTGTAAAATGTCATATTGTCACCTGTATCAAGAGCTGCTTTAAGAAACTTTCTAGGTGAAGCAGAATCTGAAGCATCAATACTTTCAAGATATCTAATAGCAGGTATTACTTGCTGTTTTGACAGCAAGAGCTCAGTTATCTCCTCTCTTGCATTTTGCAATCTCTTTAAAATATCTAATGCCAAGTAATAGGCTGGCTTGTATTCCTTTTCAATGGAGAGCAGCAAGGCTGCAAGTTCCTTTGAATCTGGCAATACATTGTACTGCAGAAACTGATGTAGCTGGTGAAATTTTTTCTTCTTGGTAAGTCGCATTACTAGCAACTCTTGTAAGTAAAACTCAATTGGAATCTGATGTTGAGTTAATGAGCGAAAGTACTCAACAACAACACCCATCAAAAACTTTTCATTTATATGCTGAAAGTTGAGCAACTTTGACAGCACATGATCATACATACTGGATTGGTCTATAATTGACTGACCTCTATACCATGTATGAAACTGGTAAGCTTCATTTATATCATCTGCAGGTGTCCCTTTTTTTTCTGCACAAACTTGTAGGAATTCTTTATAAACATCATTCAGTTTATCAAACACTTGTGCAACTGTTCCAAGGCTAGCCTGCCTTCCTGGTAACAACATTTGCATACACACAGAAAGTAGAACACTTGTACTATCCTCTCTCAGTGACAAAAAATCAATTAGATATCCTTTATCATCAATCATGTTCACTAATGACTCTAGTTTAACTCTGACTTGCCACAGACAACCAAGTTTTGCATCAATGATAATGTCAGGTTGAAATACAATCCAGTTTGGAGAATAAAGCTCATAACTTGAATCTGATGACTTAGCTTCTTCACTCTTTGAACTTCCCAGAGCAAATGGGCATGGCTGGATAGGAAGAGGTGACAGAACAGGGTAGTGGTAAGAAATTTGGCGCTCATACTCAGCATTCAATTTTAAATCAAATATCATTGATGTTTTTGAGGCTTGATGATGTATAACAATCAGATTATCAACAATGTTGACAGCAAATCGTCCTATAGCACCCAATTTTAAAACAGCTGTTTTCTTTGCTGGCATGTCCCTTTGCAATTGATAAAGTGCAACCTCTGCACCTGCAGAGTTAAATACTCGAGGGTGATTCCTCAAAATGACAACATAAATTTGTCCATATATACTTGCAACTGTGACATCTCTCATATGTAAGCTCCCAGGCTGTGGGGCTCTAGTTGAAAGAGGGATGTCAACTTCAAATTTTGCTAAACGTGATACAGTCCCTGGCCTGAACACATATGGGTGAAGTACATTCCCCATTATACCAGATGATAGAAGCAGAACCGATGCTTCTGCAAGAAATACAAACCAGTTTACATTAACAGAGAAACTTTTGACCATTTTGGCTGCTGGTTTTTCCGGTTGTATCTGATAAAATTCGATTCCTTGGTTTGTAACCATAGCGAGATGATTCAAACTTGTCCAAATAAAACCCAAAATTTGTGTAGATTTACCTTTGCAAGGTTGGCTGTACTCATTGCCGACAACCTCTCCATTCTCAAATTTTATCAAATCAATATTATGTTGACACCTTTGAATTGCTAGAATCTTATGATTTGGAGAAAATTTGATTGAAATAACATGGCCTTTATCCAACACTTTGAACTCTAAACTCGATGTATCCCCAGCTTTTTTCACTTGTACAACATTGTAACTATCTACACGTGAAATTGAGAATACTTCTTTATTTCTCTCGTCGAAAAATACGTTGTTCTCGTCTGTAACTGGTGGAAACGTCAAAGGATTTTCGAGCAGTTCCAAGTAGAAAGACGACATGTTTATCGCAGAACTTGTCCTTCTGTTCTCCTTCGCAGCGTCTTCGAAACTCTACGATGATGAAAGAGCAATTAACTGCTGTATGTTATAAAACAGAAACACATGACTGGTCATAAACGTAAAGAAATTTCAATACCGTAAATACTGGAATTGCCCCCCTTGAAGGAGCCACAAATTGTTAATAAGCCCCCATCCAAGCATGTTATTGCAGCTATTTGGGACTTAATTGGTGCTTTATAACGTTAATAAAGAAAAATTAGTCATTAACTTTTAGGATGTAATGATATGGTACAACACCAAATGAAGTCAGAAAATGAAAGAAACCTTTCAAGAGTGAAATTCAGATACCTTTCTTATCATTAAAATATCAGTCAAGCAAGATATCTTCAACAAGGTTTTGAAATTTTGCTTGTTGCTATCAAATAAGTCAATTAAAAATATTTTGCAAACAGTTAAGCCTACATGAATTTGATAATTACATTATATAGCCCTTGAATTTTTGATTTCAAAAATCACATTCTTTAATGTGCCAGGCTTAGCCTTCTTCATGATATTTCGAATATTATTCAACTATCTTATACCGAAAAATTTATCTGATTTGCACAAAAAGTAAACATGTTTTACCTATTTGCTAGTCGGTCCTTTTTTCTCCTGTTTGCCCGCCTTGCCCCATTATCGTTCCGGTGTGCTTGGGTTACGCCACTGACTAGTACCCCTGACCTTAATTCTGACGACCCTGTTAAAAATTTTATATTGTTATGCTTTCCTTCAACATTCTGCTTTTCTGTTACTGACAAAGATTTATCATTTCAAGCGCACATAGAACCATGGACTGATTTTGTCTAAATAATCTCTTGGGCTACTGCATCTCGATGTTGAGCACCCTTATCATACTGTCTACATAAGAGAGAAGGAAAGTTGCATTCAGACATCAATTCTCAAATCATAGTCATAAGGCTATACTCAAATTCAATAGGTATTTTCCGCTTGCTAATATGTTGTGATTAACGCCGTAATGCTCCTTTCGTGTATTGGTCCAGTATGTAGTAGTCAAATTTACGTTTAAGTCAGTTGATTGAAGTTCGAGCAACGCTACAGTTGTTTCCATTTGTGTGTCTACCTTCGAGAACCCAGCAATAGCTTTAACAAATATATTCTTGAAGGAAAGAGCACTATTCCTATATGTAAGCACATCAATGCCTACAGCAAATGATTACCCACATGTAGATATTTATCATCTGCAACACTATTCTAAGGTAGCGTTTACACCGGGCCGACCGAATATTTGGTCGGTCAAATATTTGGCCACAAAGGTGTAGCGTTCACAAGGGGCCGGCTAACCGACCTCAAATTGGGTCACTTACCGCTCAGGAAAGCGACCTTCTTTGGAATTTTGACGGTCAAGTTCGCGAACGGCCCCGTGTGCACGGCATTGGCCGGCCGAATATATAAACACGGTACCAGAAAGAGGGTTTCAACATGCGATTTAGAGGCCGTTAGTAAATGACAGATTTTTTAAAATAAATTTTCGCTTCATGAGAGTTACTAGTGATTTGGCATTTTACGTTTCTCAACCTTTATGTTGTAGATTAATGTAAACTCTGATGTCGGTTTTGAATGTAAAAGCAAATGTAGTAGGTATTGCTTCGATGGTTACTGTACTCTCATATAACTTCCATCACACGCTGTCGTCAGCTGAAATAAAATTCATTTCTCTTTCCTTTTCTTGTATACGCCAGTTTCTCACTTTTGCAAACTCGTCTAATTGAATATGAGAAGGATGCTACCTTTGTTTACAATAGATTTGGCACAATTCATACTCTGCGCATGTCATGAACTTGACTGACCGGCCCCATGTAAACGCAATGCTTAAGCGACCTTTTTTGGTCGGCTGTTTAACCGACCTAATATTTGGTCTAAGGGGTCCTTGGAATTCAGATCCTTGGATCTTTGGAATTACATTATTCCGCCTTTGAGTTCAGATTTTGGTTTAGCCTTTTGAAGTGATCACTTGACCCCATGATTCATACTTACAAATTGAGGGTTAGCTAAGATTGCAAATTCACGTACACACATGGTCGCATTGAAACGTCAAGCTTTAGCGACACCACATTTTTTCAAAAGTTCAATTAAAACTACTTTGCAGAGAATAGTTTACCAACTGACTGGCAAGCCCTGGCATATTAAGATTCAATTACTTCCTTCAAATATAATTCAAAGATACTTCCAGTTTGCCCGGACTTGCTCACTGTGTAGAATTAATGGTTGGGTTAAACCCAAAGACATGGCGATGTAGGGGGTGTGAGGTTGCACTCTCTCTACTTGTTGCAAAGTTATCGCAAAATTCTCTGGCTTGCCAGCAAAACCTGGAGCAACGATTAAGACTAAAATTTCTAAGAATATCGAGGCTCCAAGTCGCTGAAATTTAAGAATAAGGCGAGAATTATGCGGGGCTCAAGCTTCATCAAGACATAAGAACATTTTTGTATCCTAGTTATAATACTGCTTTCAGATGTACTTTTGCATTATCGATACAAAGTATAAACTCTTGCTTAGTTTTATGATGTTGTAAAACATCAGCAAAGATTGGAATATATTCATTAAAGTTTTACTCGAAGTTACACCATTGGTATTTAAGAATAACTTAAGAATAATTCTAGGTTCAAAATCGGAAAAATTTAAGATTATTGAGGCTCGGAAAAAGTTAGGTGAAATTCTTATGATACTCTCACAATCAAAGGCCAAGCTCTTGATGACATCCAATTGTTCCACCCTCCTCCCCTTCAAGTAGCTACGCTTCAAAGGCAGGGGCGTGGCTAGCAGGGGGTGTGGGGTGTGATACACCCCTAACCTTCGGTGACCTCATCGGTAGGCTTAGATTCATTGACTTCATCGGTAAATGACTGCATGCAGTGCCATAACGCAACCAAAAAGTGTTCAAAATGCCCTCTCTAGCATCAATGCACCCGATAGAATATGAAGTTCGTGCTAAGAAAACGCTTTTGTCGGCAGTCACAGCTTTTTTTCAGTATCTGCCGGTAGGTAATGTCAAAGTGCATGGTAC
>WIPJ01005098.1:112982-132054 GCA_018155075.1 Cassiopea andromeda
CTTAATACCACGTTGCTGAGCAACTGCGTACAGTTCAGGAATATTGTATGGGATTCATCTATAATTATCTGCTTTAAGCTGTAAATAGACAGGTAAGTTGGCCTCGAGTCTTTTAAGGACAGTAATTTGTAGTTACTTTAAGCCAAGGTTCCACGAATCTGGACTTCTATGAAAGTGAGTATAGAAGGCAGGGTGGCCAACAGTGAAATGAAGTTTTTTTCCAGGGTTTCCAGGGGATTTTCTGCTAAATGTCAGGAGCTTTCCAGGGTATTTTTGACAATATTTTCGAAAAATAAAATTATCACATATAGATCTTCTGCTTGTACCAATCCATTTTTCATTCTGCGTTTTACTTGAAATTTTGTGTTTGTTTTTGGCAAAAGAGGCTGCTTGCTACACGACACACGGTACGCTGTTTTTCCCCCAATAACCTTACAGGTCCTCCTCCACTGCATTACGGGAGTGAAAAATATAGCAGCAAGGACAAAAATTGCTGCGTGGAAAATCTGCTTCAGGACATTACTTTTCAGGGGTGGAATGTAATTTCAGGGTTTTCCAGGGTATTTTTCCAGGGGGCAAAGAATATCCAGGGGTTTTCAGGGTCTTCCAGGGTTTGTTGGCTACCCTTAGAAGGCCATTTGATCAGCAAAGAACAGGAGCTTTCCAAATAAAGCTCAAGGCAACTTTTGCCAGAGCGGCACAAGAATTTTTCCATGATCATGGTGATGGTAGTAATTACAGCAATGACAATGACGGTAGTGACAGTTAAACTGAATCTGAGCCTGTATAAAATAACTTGTATCTTGTACAAAACTGGAGAATATTTGCAGGCAATCTAAATGACAGTTTGAATGATGATTTTTGAAGGCCCACCCTCGTTATGACTTTATTTTTGGTGTCCCCCATTTGAAAGCCAAAATTTTTTGATGACCCCTGTAAATACCTTCCTCCCACTTGCATGCCAAATCTCTAGATAGGTCCCTAATTGCATTGGGCCACTTTCATGTCAACTAATGACTAGTCCCTAATTGGATTGGGTAGTAAAGAACAAGAAGGGCCACTTTCATGTCAAATCTCCTGAGCCAACAATAGAATGAAAAGAAACAGATAAAAACAGATACATCACTAGAAACCAATATGGCTATTCACCCAGTAGATGTTCATTAAAATAATACTAAATTTCATTTGAAAATCTATTTAAAATATACGCAACACTAAAAGCATAACTAAAACTAGATTTACAATTTATGTAATGCAACAAAATTTCAATTCATTCATACACTTCTTTATATCAAAATCAAACGCGAGAATAGGGTCATAAAATTGGTATACAGTCAAGAAGCGTACGGCCAAACCATAACAGTTCTAAGTAGATGGGACTGAAATACCTCTCAGGCAGTAGAAGACAGGCGAATTTACCTTAGTTACATTAGTGTTATTAAAAAGAAATTGTAAGTGGCAGCTGCAATGAGGACTCAGTGACTGTGTGCCTTTACTCACTGCAGGTGCTACAATGAAACATTATTGTATTTTTTTAGTTTTTCTGTGTGTTTTTGGTTGTAAGAAAAAAGACAGGAGGGCTCCCCCAGCTACTCGATGAGTTGGTATTGGGGTGTCCTATATGGTCATCATTTCCACAAAATTCGACCAAAATCCTTGCCACTCTATCCAGCCCAGCTTAAAACGATGTTTGGCCCAGCATTTAATACCATGAAGCTTTTCGCTTTCTACATGCGAACAAACTTCCACCTTTCTGCTATATATAGGAATTCATGGAAATGCACTTGAAAAGGGCGTTTTCCTATTCAAAATGTCAAAATTGTAGCAAGCAATAAAATACTCTAGAAATATGGTAGTAAATTCTCTTATGGTACACTGTATACAACCAAAACAAACTTCAAGATAACCTAAAACAAACTCCATGAATACAACAGGCCTAAAAGTAAAGCAGTAGATGTGCGTTGATTAATTTACATAAAATGAGAGTAACTTCATTTGAAGAAACAAGTCAGAATATCTAATGATGCCATTAATGCACCAACATGCTACCTACTATTTCCTCCTTTACAAGCAAAATTGTTAAGGTTACAACTGTTGCATTCACTGGATAGAGATAATTACAAAAGGGAGGGCAGTTGCTGTGTAGCTAAAATTTAAACTTGCACTACAAATATTCCGCAAACTAGAAAATAGACTACGGAGAATTGTGCTATTTAAGTGGAAACTATTTCACTTACCAACTTCACATGATTAGCATGTTGAGGAGGGGCATTTATAGACGGCGGCGTTAAAGGAGGAAATATGGTATTTAATTTTTAGGTGGTTACTATACAAAAACTCTGCACTAAACTAAGGTGTCGTAGATATACAAGATAGTAGGAAATGTGGATAATACAAAAGGAGTTTACTGAAGTTGATACGAAGGCGCTACGTATTGGGTGTGATAGGGCCGCACTAACGATTTTGGGGCCCCTAGGCATACTAGTGTTAAAGGGCCCTCCTACGTACACATATTTCTGAAGACAGAAGTAAAGAGGCGGACTATCTGCTTGTTTCGCTTCTTATGCAACACAGTCTTTATCTGTAACTTTATTTTTACAACAATTTTTAAAATCCACCAGAAAATTAGGGGCTTCCATCCCATTGTGGGCCCCTGGGAAAGCGGCCAGTGTACCCTGATCTGAAGTGGCAAAACCTGCCTTTACCCTCACCTGGGGGGGGGAGAACTTAGTGCATTCAACAAGCGCCTAATAGCAAACCTTCGCTAGTAAATCAGTATAGAAGGGCAAAGAAGCGTTAGGTTTTTATTTGGCGGGGATTTCTCCTCAGTTTCAACTACAGTTACGTGTCTCTGCTAAGTGGTACGCAAATACAAAGCATGGAAACAACTGGTTACTGGTTACATCAATGCAATTCGAAATCAATTGAACGGGAATGCTAATATCTACCAACAAAACTGGCGGGGAATAGGCCAACTTTTCCTGTCCGTTGTGACTTGCCATGATACCAGCCATCTTCGCGTCTCTTTATAACAAATACGACATCCCCTGGTTTCAACTCTAATTCAAGTTCACTTTGTGGTGGAAATTCAACCAGAGCTCTGTATCTATGATGGATAAATGAAGATTAGTAAAGAAATATAGTAGAAAAACATTTCGCGAGCTATAACCTTCAATAATCCATTCATATCTTCAGCATATTCAACTCGAAAACCAACTGAGCCTGCTCAACCTTGTTCTATAAGGTCATTGGCTGACGTTTTCTATGTTGCTCGTTCAGATACTGTTCATGGAGATACAATTTAAAGGCTAATTCAACTCACCTATCATAGTTGTAAAGGAATGACTGAGGGACGTCAGTCGTTGGCTACAAAGAAGTAAACAAATATAAAGAGGAAATAACAGATGAGAATTAATTCAAATACGTATATCAGGGACTACTTTCGCTAAGATTTCCCCGACGGGGGGGCTGTGTACCTGGGTGAGTGGCCAAGCGACCCAGCCAGTTCCATTAGCCTAACTGAAGTTAAGCATGGCTGTGTACGGTCAGAAACTGGATGGGCTACCTTCCAGATGAACGGCCAAAACAGCTCACTCCGCCGTCCTTCGGAAGGGACGCTAAACTAGGGGTCCCATGCCTGGATGCGGCATGCACAGTAGGCTTAAATTAGTTGATAAAGCTAGGCATAACAGCCTACTCAAAACAAAGGGAACAACAACAACAACCTCAAGAAGGGGCTAAACTTTTAGAAGCTGGTTCTATATGTACGTATAAGAATAATCTAAACATATTTGCTTTATTAGTAAACGTTTCGACTAAAATCGTCATCAGTACTAGACTTACAATGATGTACATATTTATACATGTATACATTCTACTACTCTTAAGTGCGTAGTTGCGGGGGAGTCGGAATAAGCGGGGGGGAGTAGAAGAAATGCTTTGAAACTTAAGAAAATACTCATATGAAGCACTATGAAGCACTCTATGTTCATAAACCAGGCGTCTATGACTGTGAGAATGTAAGCAGCACAAAATAATGCTAACAGAAAGAAGATTTGTTTAAAACATCTGCTTGGAACATGCTTTGAAAAATCTGTGCGCAAAAACTAATAAGCGGGGGGTCCTAATAAGAGCAGAGGGTTGGATAATTAACTGCGGTGGGGACGAGAATTAGGGACGGGAATCAGGGACTTAAGAGCAAGGTCCCAGAATATCTTGGCATTTCCATGAAGGGGGGCTAAAGTTTCCAGACGGAGGGGTTGTGGCCCCCTTCTAGAAACATCACTGACGTAAATAAAATGCATGAAACTAAGCAGTTATTACAAGACTGAAATTGATCTCTAACACCTTACCGATCTAGGTGGTTGCATCCTTCGGGAAGAGGGAGGTGAGTATGGTGGTGGGGGCTCTGCTGGTAGGAGTGGAATTGGTCTTTCAACACGCAACGAAGCACTGTAAAAAAAGTTGAGACTTTGAATCAAGTTCGAAAATTGCAAAATTGAAAGCTCTCCACGAAAATACCATACTATTATGTATTTATTAATTTGTTCACTGGTTTATATGCATACACATCCATCCAGCCATTCATTCACTTATTCATTAATTCTTCCAGTAACTCATTCGTTCAGTAATTCATTCATTCGTTAATTCATGCTCAATTATTCACTAATTCATTATGTTCGTTCGTTCTTTCGTTCATTCTTTCGTTCGTTCTTTAGTTCGTTCGGTCCGTCGGTCGTTCGTTCGGTCGTTCAGCCAATCGTTCATTCAGTTACCACATAATACAGGTATTTTACCATTGCATACATACCATGGTAAAGACGAATACGGAGGAGGGACTGGCGCAGGTATTGCTTTCTTTTTCTTCAGTTTTCGGATGAAACTTGCAAGCTAAAGAATTTAACGGAACATGAAAGACAAATTTGAATTAACTTTTCCAAACATTTCAGACGTTCTGTAAATCAAATGCTATACTTTATGAAGACAGATATCTGTTACGAAGTGGATGGTGAAACTTAAACACTCTAGACTGAGCAAATCTTAAATACTGGTCTGGATTTAAGTTTTAAGCTACTTACACATCAACTAGTAATTTCCTAATGTTCTAAACACTACGAATCTTCTTCCAGTGAGCTAACTGGTGATTACTTAAAATTTACAATAAAATTACAAAATTCTTCTACATATTTTACTGTTGTTCAATTCCAATCTTGAAAAACATGCCTATTCTTCCAACCGGAAAAGGCTGTTGAAAGAATACAATCTACAAAGCTCCCGTATTTTTTCCAAACTTTCATTAAACTCCGTAA
The DNA here is from genome assembly GCA_018155075.1 of Cassiopea andromeda. Lineage (NCBI taxonomy): Eukaryota > Metazoa > Cnidaria > Scyphozoa > Rhizostomeae > Cassiopeidae > Cassiopea > Cassiopea andromeda. The sequence goes on from WIPJ01005098.1 coordinate 118,292, forward strand.
TATTCTCGGATTTCAACGAAAGAAATAAAATCTCCTGGGAATTCTACCATCGTGCTCATCATAACGACATAACACGTGGAATTTTTAGAGTGACTATACCAAGGATGTAAATAGTCAAACAAAACTTATACAAACCCAACCGTGTAACTAGTACTTGGAAAAGTCTCAAAAATTAAACTGCAGAATTCATAACGAGAAAGTGAAAAAAAAACAAAACACTCCATGGCAAAACAAACAGAACAATGATTAAAAAGCAAAAAAAATGGAAGGCTTAGGGCCATTAAAATGAAGAGCTCAGATGCTTCTAACTATCTAACATACCCCAGACCGAGATTTGTCCCTTGCAACAGTGGATGGATCAATGGGCTCTGAACCACTTCTCGCTCGTTCAGTTGGTGGATGTTGCTGTCTGACAGGTTCGTTCACTTGGCAGTGCCTGTGTATTTGATGTCCCATTATAACTGGCGCTGATGATGAATGACTATGCTGTATCGCTGGGACCGCCAATCGATGTTGTTGCTGTTGTTGTTGCATGTATAATTGATAGGCTTGATGCGATTGACTGTAGAAACTTCTAGACAATTGAATATGATGTTGACTGGAAGTGAAGAATAAGGAAAATCTGAATGATTTAGATGGGCCTACATAATTAGAGAAAAAATTCAATAAAATGATAATTGAAGGTCTTTTTACAAGAAAGTACATGTTTTTTGTACATGGGTCCTGGCTCAGGGTTTAGCAATAAAGTTTCTTAATTTTGGGTCACATTTTAGTTCTTAAAGTTTCTCAAAAAATCGTAAGCAAAACGTGAATGTTGAAAATTATTAGCATTATAACAAACATTCTGCGCCAGTGAGAATTAAATTCTAAAGCAAAGTCATGTTCACATTTGGATCAGTTTTACATTAAACCAGGAAATGGTTTCAACGTGCTATTTGTCTTAAGTTTCTTAGCTCTCTCAACGATGAGTTTTTCGGGGGCACACCCCCAATATGTTTGAAACTGCAAGAAAATTGGTCAAAAAGCCGGCCATGCTGCAAGAGAGTTGGCCACAGTATTTTCCGTGACCTTTTCTGGTAATAGTAGTTGGTCATATGGTCAAACACCCCCCAATGGGAAGCATCTCGGCATATCTCTGAGCTCTTTCTTTGTAGTTCTAAAAGTTTCTTAGATTTTAGGCCGCCCGGTACTGGGTTGCTTATACACCGGCTTATAATTTGAAGAAAATGAGTATTACTCTACTGCATAACCATTGCATTTTTGAGACCTAAGAAAGTCCATAAACATAATTTCATATGTATTTGAAACTCGAATAATCTTGGTAGAAATGTTAACTACGGCAAGCTAGCTTTTCTTCGGCAGTCCACCTTAGGCTAGAAACGAAGACTAATATTTCAAATGTACATGGAGCCTTTGACACTTTACATTAATGTGCAAGCGCAAAACATCGCAACTAAAATACTTTTGCTAAGAAAATCTTTAAAAGTTTGAAATTGGAATCGTGAAAAACTAAGTAAAGTAAAGGTAGTCCCGTATATTTTTGTACGTAGGGGAGTGCCTGTTAGAGAGGAAACTTATCCTGAGCCATCGGCATGTGAGGTAAGGAGGCCAGTTCCTTTCCTCGCCGCCTCTATCTCTCAAGTGTTGCCACCAGGTACCCATTTGCTGCTGGGTGAACAGTGAGCGGGCATTCAGTTAAGGTATTGAGTCTGACTCGAACCGTGGACCTTCCGCACGGGAGTCGTGTGCTCTAAAAACTAAGACAGTTCCAATACTGGGTCGATGAAATAAATCTAAATAATCTTGAACATCATTCTGGGAAGATCATTTTGGATCAGTTTAAACCAAAAGATAATTTAATATGGCAAAATAGGAGAATAATAAGACAACTTAACAATGGAGATAGAAAGATTGTTGAAATACCCAAAGCACAGAAGATCGGTAGCAGACCAAAATTTAATTGCGCCCCCACGTTGGCAACTAAATTTTGGAAGATTTCTATACACTGTTGGCACTTCACTATCGGGTCTTCTTTTTCTCTGCCAATTGGAAGGGCATGGTCTACTAAAATTGTCTCGTTTTGCACACAGCAGGGGTGTCGTGGAGGGGGCTAAGTCCCCCTTGCTAAAATTATGACAGATTTTGGGGGGCTGAGCCCTCCTTCATCGAACATTTTTAGACTGGATGAGTTCATAACTACGTATTTGCCAAAGGAGAAGAAAGTAAAAGTACGCTTCTGTCAATACACTCTTTTTTTTATAAGAATAAAGTCTATAAGAATATTGAGGCTCAAAATTGCTAAAATTTAAGAATAATTTAAGAATATTGCCAGGCTCAACCTTCATCAACACTAAAACTTAATCGAATCAAAGCTTTATACGAGAATGGATGGTTCATGGGACAAATGGAGTACTTCAATAAAACTCTTGCCAAATATAGAGTTTCGTCTTCAGATAATAGCGAGGACTACATCGGCATTGATGATATTGATGGAGTTGAAATAATGCTTTTGGACTAAAACCGTATTTTAACTTGTTCTGGTTGTTCTCGTTGAAATTTATGATGAATCAACACATCAAAAATGATTTAATATGTTTCTTTGATCTTAAGGCGAATTTACACCTTGTGTTGAGCAAGAAAAATTTAAGAATAATTTAAGAATAATCTGAGGCTCAAAATCGAAAATTTTTAAGAATATTGAGGCTCAGAAAAAAATTAGGTATTCTTATAAAAAAAAGAGTGTAGAAGTAGAATGCTACAACGCTACACTTTCTTTCTACTTCTTTTACTACTTTTACATATACTAGCTTGACAAGCAAATTTTTTGTTACACATGCGAAAATTGGCGTGGTTAAAGGCGTGGTTCACATAATTTCATACAACAGAGCCCCCTTATTACAGTTTTAGGACGATACCAGTGCCACACAGTCAGCAGTATGGCAGTACTGCCCCCCGACATTTTTCCCCTGGCATCACCTATGGCCTACACTGATTGCTGTTGATAACAATAGTAGAGGAAAAAGTCTTAGCTTCAACTCTACATCTAGCAATAATTCCCGTTTCATATCACTATAATCCAGTGCTTCTCAATCAATTCTGAAAAGAAAAAACATTTCGCACCCCCCCCCATTCACAACAAATAAAACCCTGCAGCATCACATCAGGCCCCCATTTGAAAAACACTGCTATAATCCAATGCAATTACTAAGATTTTCGTACGGAAGCCGTGAAAATATAAACCAACAATAAAAGCTGGTGTAGTAACGTTTCAAGATGCCCACAAGGCTTGAAAATCGAAGATAAATCAAGAGACTGAAGTCTGCGAAAGAAGGTGTTTCAGGAAACTGAGATTTTGTTGATAAAGCAGTTATGTGCTACTTCCTGAGTTTCATGGTAGAATAAAGAAAGCCCTTCTGCATCAGCAGCTTGGAATGTATTGCCAAAGGCAAATTTACCCACCCTAGTAGCAACAATGGGGTGCGGGGATATCACATCCCCAGGCAAAAATTCGTTTAATAAACCAACAAATTTTCCATTTCTCTCGGCAAAATTCTTCTATTTTTGCATTCCAGAAGCCCAAGAAGAAGACTTAAGTGTTGTGGTGTAACGGATTCTTGGGAGACCCATCTATTCTGTCGGTAAACTTTAGGTCCTACACTCCAGGAAAAATTTAAGTTCTACACTCCCTGAATGTGTCACGAAATGTCAAGATGCAAAAACCCAGAGCCAGTATCCTTTAGTCAAGGAGTTCAAATTTTAGTCCAAGGGTTCGAACTACGGGTCGGGGGCCAAATGCGGCCCGTCATCCAGTTATTATTGGTCTGCATAAAATCTGAAAAAAATAGTTTATATCATATATGTCTGTACATTTTGCCAATTTTTTGCAAATGTTGAAGAAATTTCTGATAACGATAAATCCAAAGCACAGTATCACTGCTACCATTGAGGGCAATGTTATTGACATCATATGTGTAGGCAAGCCAGAAATCTACACAGTACTAAGGCTACCTACTCTAAAACCCATAATAAATGGGGGCGTTTATTATTTTGGCGAATCTGAATACCCCCACTTCTTATTTTGATTCCCATTTCTTAATCTTAGCAATTTTGGAGTCGCTTCAAATTCAAGTTGGTCATTTTTCTGAAGATGTGAATGCAGGAACTGCATTAAAACTCAGTTTCTCGTCCTGTCTTGTGTTTCACTGTTTTTAGGTGAAGTTAGTGCATCATAAGAACAGACATGTCTAGAAGCTGCTTTCTAGATGTTCGCATGTTCACCCCCCCCCGGTTATTTTGAACCCCCCGCTAATTAGTTTTGAAAATTTGGTAAGCCCCTGCTTATCTTGACCCCCCCGTTTAATATGGGTTTTAGAGTATCACTGTGCTAATGATAGCGTAATGCTCGGCCCACTGCTTATTGTTCTGTCTTTGGCCCTAACTGCATAAACTTTGGATATCCCTGCTTTAGTCCGTAAATCACTCTTTAATGTATGCTCTAAAATTGACTAACATCATCAGTGATAGATAAACAGAGTGAATGGAGAATGCACTAAATCAACCTATATTTACATTAAATATTCAGTAGGTTACCTTGCAGGCTTTAAGTAGGTCCCTGGGAACATGCCCGTTCTCTTTGATCGTGACCTTGCTCTATAACCTTTACACCAACCATCACGATACCGTTCAATAACAATATAAATTTCTCCACGAATCAAAGGCAATTCGTCTGCTTTCTGACCAGTATAACTGTATATGCAAACAAACCTAAGGAGAAAACCAAAGCATTATGTAACAGGTTCGGGAATGCGAGGTACGATGGGAAAGCTACAATTTCAAACTTTAATTTTGATTTGAGACATTTGTGAAATGAAATGAGATGAAGAAATGAAATGAAAAGTTGGGACGCCTTTCAGATATGAGGAAGATTTGAATGCATAGTACAAGCAAGGGTAAAGCCATAGGGGGTGTGGTGGGGTGCCGCACCCCCAATATTTAGCTAGTTGGCACATTTCTAAATATCAATAGTGCTCGTCAACGCTATATTGCTAATAAAAGTCAAGGCAAATTGGGCTCGAACGAAGTCTGCTTGTAGGCAAATTGGGGGTTGTGCATCCCACCAATAATTTTCTTTAGCTTCGCCCCTGAGTACAAGGTTGCAAATCGATAAAATCAATAGATACAATGGAAGTAGAAATCTTGGGGCACAGGGAAAAAGCGCCCCCTATTTTTCACAAATTTGCCAAGTGCCTCTTTCATTTTACATAGCTGCCCTTGTTTACTTGTGAGGGATCCCCTGAATGCATAAGTATGCCCCCCCACTTTTTGAATGGTCCCTGCATCCCTGACGGAGATTACAAAACATATAATGAAAGCACTAGCTTATTACCAACAATGCTTACTTCAAGGTGGTGCAACTAGTTTGCTATCATTTCGAAATATCTACACCTTCACAATTTGAGTACTTTATTCTCTCCCATACTATTGCAGGCCCATAGGCAGTGGGGGGGTGGGTGGGAAGGGGGGCACTGCTCTGCAATAATTCACTGCGGCGGTACGCCGTGATAGCAGTGTCCCACCGGTTTACTCCATTTTGCCTCCGTTTCCCCAGTTTCTTGGGGCTTGGAGGGTGCTTCTGGAACGACCATTTAGGACCGGATGCCCTTCCTGGCGTCATCAATGGTCTGAGGTGGGCCTCGAACCCAGGACCATGTTGGTCTTAGTCGAGTACTTTACCGCTAGGCCATGGCTGCTCAGTGTCCCACAGGCTCAATTATACTTAGTATATAATTGGTCTCTACATCTATGTCCCACAACCAAATCCTGCTCCTGAATGTTGTGATCAGTACGATCCACAGAAAAATTGAACTGATACACGAAACAAAAAGGTGCGATATTGAATAAGAAGTTATTAACCCTTTTTCCAATTATATCTGAATTAATGCAGTCAAGGCGCCATATTTCTTAGAATCTTGCAACAATGTCTAACATGAAAGGACAACTACAAGATCCAATAGCCGAAAGATTGAGTTACTGTCCTCTCGACACTCTGGCGCGCCTTTACCCCTAAAGGCATTGGAAATTGAGAGTATGAACTTAATAGCATAATCGCTAATTCACGCCATATTAGAATCAAATGAGTCAATTAACAGCCGAGGCGCCCAGATACAGACTACAAGCGATACATCACATAACCACAAAGAAGGCCGAAGGCTGTTATTTTATCTTGAAACAATCCTTAATGCCTATTGGTATTGGCGACAGGGTGATTAGAGGATAAGAACGATATATCTAAGATAATCATGGAAATATATCAATGAGAGGCAAAAGCAAAATTAATCAAAACGATTTACTTGAAAACCACATTATTGCGGAGAAAATGTTGTCTGCGATTCTAGCAAAAATTGCACTGAAACTACAGTGTAACACCCTAAAACCACTTGCTTAAACAGCAAAGAGTTAATCGCAATCGGGGCAAAAATAGGTAGGAAAAGAGGCAACAAACAAGTGAAAGAAAAAGAGACATCAGACAATAAGCAGAAGACAAGAACGTTAAAACAAGAGACAGAAGACAACAGTTGACAGAGAACAAGAGACAAAATCAAGAGATAATTAAGCAGTGAAATAGGGACATGAGTCAAGACGAGTCAAGAGACAAAACATAAGTGACAGAAAACAAGAGACAATAAGCAAATGAAAGAGAGAGAGAGGACAAGAGACAAAAAACAAGACAGAAAACAATATACAGAGCACAATAGATAGAAAACATGAACAATAGAAAGAGCACAATAGATAGAAAACATGGGACAGAAGACAGGGGTAGTCAACAACAGACAAAATCAAATGAAAAAAAACAAGAGACAGAGCTTAATAACATGCTATTCCTATTCCTTCCATGAATTTCTACTTATCCATGTGTATATAGGCTCTTTCGTTTCAAATATCTCTCAGAATTGATATCCGTCATTGACAAATTGCTAACATACACGTTCTTTTATAAAACACTCTGACTTTAGCCTGGATGTTTCTAAATATTTCTTTAAATTGAGCCTTCAATAATTTTGAAATGCGTCTTGAACTCTTTAGACTTTCAATAGCAATAACGATCCAGATTTGACAACTGTGATGCACGAAGAAGAATTTTCAGGTTTTACGAGGCATGCAATGGATTCTGTTTCTATTTTCTTTCTAGTTTGATCAAAAATCTTCTTAAAACACATTTTCTGCAAGCTATTATTTGAAACCTAGTCTGCCTGTGCTTCTTAAATGTATCTAAATTTTTGCCTAAATTCAGCCTCAACAATACCTGTATTAAAAGATTCTAACCAAAAATAATACGTAATATACAACACTGATGCCTGATGATAGTAAGGAGCACAGAATTCCCACCAACTCTGAAATCAGCAACGAAAGCGTGATGTAATGTAGGGGGATGACAAAACAAGGAAAGAGGATAAGAAACAAAAGCAAACCTATCAGTGGCGTACCCAAGAGAGGAAAAAGGTGTTCAGAGCAATACTAATCAACAATCAATAACCAATAATCAATATCAATAATCAGTAATCACAACATTTTTACGGTTGGCTTACTTCTTCTATTTCTAATTAAGTAACTACTTCACACAGACTATTTACAATACATAACCGTTTACAATAATGGGTTAACATAAAGTAAAGCAAAGGGCCAACAAAGGCCCCGTTCACACTACACCGTTTTCGTACGAAAACGGTATGGAAATGTTCCGTTTTGGCCAATCTTCTACACTGAACCGTTTTCCTATCCGGTATCAAATGAAGATTGTTGCATAAGAAAATACTATAGCGTTTACACTGCCGTTTGTATTACGAAAACATTTCCATAACGTTTTCGTATGAAAACGGTATAGTTTAAACAAGGTTGAAAAGAGAAACTGACTGGGTGCAGATGTGGTACGTACAAATCTTTCCATTCCAGTGTCGTATTTCCAATTATAAATATTTGTCAAAACCTAGCTCAAGGCTTAATACTATTAGTTTCTTAATTTTTGGCCACATTTTAGTTCTAAAAGGTTCTTAACAGTTTATCAATTTAGCAAACAAAATTGCTGTGAAAGCGTACGCAGAAGGTGAATATAGCTATCTATATGTCCTACAACAAACAAAGTGCGTCTGTGCGAGTTTAATTACAAAGCAATGTCATACTCAAATTGTTTTTAGTACAGCTTTACGTTGAAAAAAACCTATAAAAGAATTGCAACTACGTTGAACAACTTACAAGGAAGGCTTAGGATCAACAGATCCATTTCTCGATGACGGTGCTGGCTCCGGCCGATTTTCCCTCGCACTTGCGCCTGTATTGGTTGATGCCCGTAAAAACCTATCATGTGAACTCGACCTAGGAATCAGCCTCTCGTGTACTCCATTTGATGATAAAGAGGCTCTCATGGTAGAGAACTGGTGAATAGAGTCCTAAAAGAGACATAAATCCATTTGAGATACTCTGTGTAGCTGCAAACAAGTACATGAACAACGCGCATCTTTTCATCTACCTATTCTATTTTCCCTACTACCAGGCAAAGGAGAGTAAATGAAGATACATTCTAATGCATAAATCTATATTGTAAAATATTCCTGCACGCATTACTTTACTAAATGTACTGATTGATATTTTCTAATAATGGCGAGATTGATGATGCCCACTAAGGAGGGTCTATGTTCCTATGTTTTCTAGAAAAATTTTCAAACTCTCCCCTTATTCCCAATAATGCTTTTTGAGTGCTCTCTAATACCCTAAAAAAATTTGCTGATGTTCCCATGTCCCCATTGATAAAAGGGACAAACTCCCTTACTACCTACAACCCCTGGGAGGCTCCCTTGCTCCCTTGGGACGGTGCATGCGCAAAACATTGGAACTCAAAAAGTTTTGCTAAGAAAGTGTTAAGAAAATTTTGACACTGGAATTGTGAAAAAGTTAAGAGAGCTTCAATACTGGGCGAAAATGACGTTGTACTTCATCAAAAGGCAAAATAAAAGCAGATAACAAATATTGAATAGATGGTGAAAAGTTAATCTACAAGCAGTCCTATAGCTCAAATACATAAAAGTTCTCAGTGTTGATGAAGCTTGAGTCTTGCATTATTCTTAAATTATTCTTAAATTTCAGCGATTCTGAACCTGACTATTCTTATAAATTCTTATTCGAGAAGAACCGACAACCGGTGGACAACTAAGATAACACATTGGACACCGAGAGGCCATAACAGAAGCAGAGGAAGGCAAAAAAACCAGAAGGCGAGACGACCTAGAAAGGCCGAGAAGAACTGGCACAGAACAGCACAAGATCGTCAAAGATGGAAAGAACTAGGGAAGGCTTATGTCCAACTACGGACTTTCACAAGCTGAGAAGAAGATAAACTCTTATTCTTGCAAAAAAAGTGTGTAATATAGATCGGTAGGATTAATTCTCTACTCCTTCCTTTGGCTAATATATTTGTAAACCAACGAAACGAAGTTAAAAATAATACGTAATATAATGGTATTAGTAGGCATTTCCGCACGTGAATGTGGGCAAGTCTAGCGAGCATATGACCAGTTGATATTCGCACTTGGGAAAGGATGACACTAGTAACCCTATATTCCTGCTATGAATGACACGTCACTTGACTATATCGAAAGCATATATATCTATTTATAAATCATAGTACTATATTTTCAGGCAACAAATATTGCCATGGTAAACCTAGGAACGATTGGACAGTTAATAAAACTCCAGTCACCCTTAAGAATTTTAACAGGATTGAGCGCCCATCTTAGTTTTCACACCAAATAATACAAAAGGCTTGCCTTCACGACGGGTGTGCTTTCTAGCTGTACACGTGTTTTTTTTATAAGAAAACCATGCTCTTGCCTGAGCTTTAATTTTCTTAACTTTTCTCGAAATTGAGCCTGAGATTTTCTTTAAATTTTCTTACCTTTTCCTGAAATACACTGGCTAATATGGGTTACATTTTCTTTATTTCTCTTGTATACTTGAACTTTCATTCCATCTATAACATTTTGAATCCAATAATGACGTAATATCGGTTTTTGGTCAGCAAAAAACTTAATTTTGGAAACGCAGCCTTGTGACTTTCTTAAGAATTTGACCATTTGAGCCTCATTTTCTTATAAACTTTTTATAATTAAAAAACAACATGTATTTGGCTTTCCTACAAAACAGAAGTCGGTCTCCCACGGCATATGCTTCAAAGCACACACCCTTTCCGCCTGCATTGATAGATTTTGGTATGTCCACTTAATAAGACTCCTGTAAAGGCGTTGATTTGATCTTTCTTCCGCAAGAACAAATTGATGCTCAAAATAGAATTTCTAAGAATTGAGGTTCGCCAACAATCAAAGGTTTTTATCATAAAATCTTAGCTCAAGACCTAGTACTAAAAGTTTCCTAACTTTTGGCCACATTTTAGTTCTAAAAGTTTCTTCAATTTTCTTAATTTAACAAACTAAATTCCGGTGAAAACGTAACCAAAACGAGTTCACATTGGCTTAGTTCAGCTTTACGATGAATCAGGTAAAAGTTTCAATGTGTTAGTTGTATACAGTTTCTTTGCTAATTCCTTGTAGTTCTAAGAGTTTCTTAAATTTCCAGGGGGTCTAGTACTAGTTTGCTTATAAACTGGCATCTTAGGAGCAAAAATGTGCATAACATGGAGTATCTACTGTGTGAAATTCATACCTGCAATGATGTTTCAGATGCCCTTCGACCACGATTACGGGCACTGATGTCAGAATGTTGAAGCACCTGTTGAGACTGTGTTATTCCCTGTTCATCGGGATTATCCACGTGAATAGTATGACGCTTTGGACTGTCAATTTTCTTTAGCCTGTTCGATGATGATATTTTTGAGTTTTCCTTTGAGCCGTCAGAACACTCATCTTCCTCGTCTGAGCTTTCATTGGATGTGCAGAGCACCTCAGCAGCAGCATTGAGCTTGAAAGAGAGATACAAAAGATTTACAACAACAATAAAATCCCGCAAGGGTGACCCTAAGCCAGGTTGAAAACTTGCCTAAAACGCAGGAAATTTCATTGTCCAGAGCTCATGATGCCAATTTAACGTTGCACTTTCAAAAATGAAAGTCTAGCAAACGCACTTTGTAGTATAGGTGATCCTTAACAAGATGTGCTATGTATTTGAAGAGCTTCATCACCAATTGCAGCTGTCATAAATGTATGGCTATACTTGGAAACATAGCAATAATATAGCTGATGAATAAATGCAGCATGTACAAACATTTGAGTAAAAATGTTTTCCACGGGATTGTCGGTCAATATGGTATCCAAATTGGAAAACATCTCAGCAATATCTAAGGTTTCCCATGTTATCCGATAATTGTTGCCTAGTTTGGCCAAGGCTTTACATATAACTAATGAACAAACTAATAACGCTAAAAGTAAGTAAAAGCTAATAATAAATAAGTACTATTTTAGAAAACTTAAGCTTTGAAAATCCTAATGATAGGGTCGGCATTGACGCCAATGGCAACTATGATTCCAATTTCTCATCTTAGTTTTGATTTTATCCAGGAAAGTTGAAATGTCTGTCTTGCACCTCATATGAAACCGGTTTTACTTCGATTGCAATAACTGATTATTACTCATGAGAAGACAGTAGTTAATACGCAATGGAGATGCTTCCAGCGTAAATTTCGACACTTCAATTGACATCAGAAGCATCTTTCTCTAAAAGAGAGTCAGAGGGTGAGTAGTAGTCAGGGATGTGCCGAGACACTTTCCGTTCATGGGGGGTTTGGGCATGTGACGAACTACTCTCATTAAAAGAAAGCTCATGGAAAACACTAGTATGACCATTAGGAGCTAAATCTCTTGTAGCATGGCCGACTTTTAACCGACTTTCTTGCAATTTCATGTATACTGGGGGCACGGCCTCCACGCCCCACAATAAACAAATCGCTGGTGGTGGTCTCTGAAAATAAGTTCGCACATAAAAGGTTCAATTCTGGGGCCTATAGCACAACAAGGCTATAATAAAAGCCCGCAAACAAGATCAATACATGTTGTCAGGAACTTAAACAACAAATGCAGTAAGAGGATTTGTTGGTGTATTTAACTTGAGGTCAACAAAGTCAATTAAGAGCGCTACCTTAATGGAAAAACAGGATGGACAAGGCCTAAGTGGTTTGCAATAACGATTGAGACGATTGGGATTACTGAGGAGGGAAAATGCGAACGGTAGCGAAGATTCGATAGGGACGTAGAGAAGCTGATAGCAACAATGATTAAGATAAACATAGTGATGGTAAAGAACGCCAACGACTGTGATCGTGACTATTGTTGGTTTTAGGAATCATAACAATCGAACAAAGTGTGCTAGGCACTAATCGCAGTTTAACGCAAAGGAAATTAACCAAGTATGAAACAGCACACGTATTGCCACTTTACGTAAGACTTCCTAAATTCAAGGCGTGTTTACGCAGTTTCGTAACGCATAAAACAAACTGAGTAAACACAACATTGCCATTAGGCCATTATTGTGCCGGCACTAATCTACGAAGGGGCAAATTTCATATGTGAAAATTCATACACAGCAACTAAACAATCAACGCTTTCTCGATGATTTAATCATGTTTACCGAAATAACAAAGCGTTAATCCCATAAAGCGAGAACTGGAATACAAAAGGCAAAACTCGTAAGCCTTTTTACGATTCATGCTTAACTCTCAGTCCACTTCAGTCGTATTAAGAGTAAACATCAACTGTAGTTGGACTATGATTTATGGAATGGGGGGAGGGGTAACTGGAAAGAATATTACTAGAACGGGAAAGCTGTAGGTGTGGCCTGATAAATTAAAACCCGCAAACTTGAATTTGCTATAAAGCTGAAACCAGAATGCATGCCGTCTTTGCTTTGAGCATATGTTTAACAAAAGAGGACAGACATATCATACTTGTCTCTAACACTGTCTAGAACCTGTGTTGGGCCTTGGGCAAATGAAAAAAGCTCCCCCCAAATAAGAACTCTTCTAACTTTTTATAGAAAGCTAGTGTGTAACTACGAAACAATAAGCATAATTTTAGTGGGAACAATTACAACATAGCTAAAACATTTCATAAGACTTGAGGGCACCTGCTTGGTTCAGGTCCTTAAAAATTCTACCCACCTTCCAGGGTGGTGAAGCTCAAGAAATTTTTGGTGGGGTGCACAACCCTAATTTGCTGACAAACAGACTTCATGTGAGCACCAATTTCCCATAAATAGGAATTTCCTTGAGTTTTATAAGCGAACAATATTGACAAACACTATTGATGTTGGGCAAATTTGATGACAAGCAAAATATTGGGGGTGTGGTACCCCATACCTCCCTATGGCTACAACCCTGCCTTCCCTTATTGGCACCCCAGTTCTGATGAAAAGTTACACCTCACCTAAATTGCATCATTATAAACAATTACCCTTGGAAATTAGTGATTACTCCACAACAATGCAACAAATCAAATCCAGCATATAACTTATGATCATTAATAAAACAAATACTTTAACTTCTATGGACACTATTGGACATTTCTGGATGGCTGCATGTACATGCTATTTTACTAGAAAATAGGGAGGAGAGATAAGCAAATGAGTGAATGTTGCGCAATGAGCTATGATTAGGTAAAGGGAGCTCTTATTGCTTCTCAAATCACTCAGCAATACTTTGGCCAAACACATATATGTAAAACATGTATATACATATACATATATATATGTATATAAATATATATATA
>WIPJ01005098.1:132255-149176 GCA_018155075.1 Cassiopea andromeda
CATATTTAATAAATAAATCAGGAGGGTTGGGTGACTCATGTGAATCTCCATGGTAAGCAAAGGCATTCAAGTAGAAAATGCCTGTCTCTCTTGTTAAAAAGATGATGATTTGGATTTTCGATAAAAAATGTGAAAAATTAATTTGAAAACAACTCTGATTTTTCAATATCTGCAAAAATTCCTCAACATTGTACAACAGGGTTAAAGGAAACAATGATGAATTATAAAATCAGACTGAAGAATGCTCTTCTATTTCAAAAATCATAGTTAAGATAAAAAACTTCAAAGTTCTACCTCCACATGGTTAAAAGGGAAAATTCCATGTTGATCTCCTAGCAGTCCTTCACACCAATTCTCATCAATCTTCTTTACAACTGATATTATATTACCCTAGGCAATAAAAAAGAAATTTCCTGAAACTTCTTGGATGAAAGAGTGTCACAATTTAATACTTACTTGACTAAACACCACATCCAAAATGATTAATAAAACATTAACTTCTTACACATTATTCAACCATCACCTGCAGTTTGGAAACAACCTATGGGGAGGTTCCTCTTAAGAAGTAAACACTGGAACACGTTCATACTTGCAAAGTTAAAACAAATGTGTTTACAGAGAGCAGCTGACCTCTTGCTAGATTATTGAAATAAGACAACAAAAACTTTGATTATTCTAAATAATGCAATTTCTTTATCACTCCAGCAAAAAGTACTTATTTACTAATCAAAGCAATATAGTGGCAGGAGAATTTCCTAAAGGTGACCTGCAAGGTCAACTAATTATACCTTGCTGAATACAAGTAAATGATCTTCTTTTCCATGATCAAAATCATAAACAGCTCTGGCCAAAGGCTCTTGTTTGCTAACAGCATCTAGACTAGGAAATGGCACAAGGACCTAAAAGGTTGAAAAGTTTCAGTAACATGAAGCATAGACAAAGTTATGAAGGCATTCATATGTAGGTTTCAAAGCTATTTCTACTAAAACCAAAGAAAATATGCTGCAAAGACTAAGAATAGGGAAAAGGTAGTACACCTACTACTAACCTGAACAAAATTAACAGGAAAAACACCTGTTTTTCCAGATAGCACACCTTCATACCAATTTTCATCAAGAATATCACTAAGCATGATAATATCACCCTTTGAAAATGACAAATCACTGTGAAAAAGGAAAATTTATCAACATCAATCTAGAGTGGCATAGGAAATTACATAATGGTACAGCAAAAACAGTTCCCTTCCTTTGTATTGGTACATCTCACAAATATATGAAGACACTGGGCTCAGGTGTCTTTGCTCTATTCATTCAACAAACAAAACACTTCATTTTATTCTAAAAACCCAACATCAATCATTAAATAGCTTGGGAATTGTTGCTATGGATATCAGTAGAATTTGGGTAACATCCATAGCTTATCATATTGAGCTAAAACCAGAAAATAACAAAGCCTCAATGACCACAACTCAAAATGCTATTTGTGAAGCAATACTCACATTTTGCTATCATACACAAGTTAAGTTATGCTCTCCAAATTATAAACTGTCTGCTCACAAATCTACTGATTGTGGTTTTATGCAACATAACTTAACAGCTTTTCCTTTCATGTGCTATCATATGGCCAAGAAATGTGATTTTTAAGTCTAACCATATGCATTACCTATAAATGGGATCTTCTAATGGAAACAAAAAAGTAGCCACATGACTTTCTCAATCTTTTCAAAATTCCTAAGCTTTTACTTGATTGAAGCACTCTCTGGACAATTAAAAGAACACTGGAGACATTACAAAGAGCTTGCCATTCTAAAAGTTACTTAAACAGACAAAAAAGATATATACAACAATTGGGTGAATTTCTAATCCTCACCACAATGAAGTATATTCCTACTATCTGCAGCTTGGAGTGCAGTTTTTTGTGCTATAAGGTGATCAGTTGAGCAAAACAACAACCAGAAATGTGAGACAGCAAGAAAATAACAAGCTGATATGTCCTTACCCATCCTCTGTCCCTTGGAAAGAATATAATGCTTTTGCACATGGCTGTTTCTTATTGTTACCAATTCCCTTCCACTGAAAAAATGAATAATGACATTTTTGTACAGTTAAGCTTAGGGAAAATTAAACATTCAACAAAGCAATAAACACAGATGGAATAAAATTGACATATCAACTAATTGAAAGATTGATTATGTTTACTGATATATCAATCACAATTCATACCTAGGTATCAAAATTCTATCAAAGAAATCAAAATTATACCAAGAGCCTTCAAGGGTGTCATTGGATGAAGGTTAGTTTACTAATCAACCCACAGTGAATTATCAAGTATAAGTAATGAAAACTAAACACAAATTTCCATAATGTTTCCCCTTAATGTAAGACCCTAGCATTGAATATCATTCAACAATGATTTCAACATTCACTCACATACAGAGGGGAAATCAAACAATCTCCTCTTTGAGTGTAGGCATAGTTTGCACTTTCAGCTAATAAATTGTGGTTAGTTTAGCCTCAAACAAAACTTGGCACTTACTGGCTAACATTACATAATTTTACAGGAGCATCCAAAAGCCAGTGGATCAAATATCATATTATTGTCTAAGAATGGATTTCACTGTCTAATAAGTTACTTATCAATAGCCTCTTTGAAAAACGTTCTATGGATTGCCTATGATCATCATGGATGCCTCTGGTATTTTCTTGGATAATGCCACTTTTTAGAGTCTTTGAAGAGCAAAGCCATAGCTTCTAAATAGCGACATAAGGAAGAAATGAGTGAATCTAAAGAAGATTTCATTCTTATTCATTACACTCATTCCCTTGTTAGATAAACTTGCAAAGAGCATAAAGCGTGTGCAACATTATTTTAGCATCTTAAGAGCTCTCTCTGACAATTAACAACATAATGATTTTAAACAAACGTTTGAAAAGGAAAGATACCAAATCTTAGCGAACTTCGATAAATTACGATTCAGTGGGGGGAAATACAAAGTAAAGTTGGCAAGAGCACTGCTATCTTGCAATATTTGTAAAATACAAAAGCAAACCACGCCTGACACAGACCGAAAGCTAAAGTTTTAAATAAACTTCGTGACTCGTTGGCACCATGCAGTGACTTTCAAATCTAATAAATATTGGAAACCTCTGATAAAGCATACAGGAATGATGCCTTAATTAGTTTGAAAGTTTGTGGAGATAAAGTACGTAATAATTTGCTGGTGGATTGACGTGTATTGTAAATGTTTTCATATAAATCATAACAGCTGCATATTGCATCAGACATATACTTAATATATTATTAATTTCCCATTGTCAATTCCATGCTTGAGACACATGCCTTGGAAACAATTTACCCGTGCGTGAAGATAAATTGACTTCTACAATTATTATGAACAAAACACGGGTCATTACGAAATACCTTCCATAATGTTGTTCTTGGTCTTCTGCTTTGTCCTGTCTTTGATTCCTTTTCTTCGCTATTTGAATTGGTTTCATCCTTTTTAGAAATCCCATTGAGCAAACGCTCTAGGAACACATTAGGGGACAAACTGTCGACAGTTGTGCCCATGTAATCAGTCCTGCATTCAGGGCATTGAAGGTGGCCTTTGGCAACGTACCAACTCTCCAGGCACTCTCTACAAAATGTGTGTTGACATGGGAGAACTTTACTACGGTCACCCAAATGTTCACAACACAATAAACATTCGAACAATTCATCAAGCCTTGAAATGTCCATAATGAATTCAAAACGAACGAACTACAAAGCAAGCAGTTCATAGGATGTTATGATCCTTAGTGATACGTGCCAGATCTTGGCTTGAAAGTTCGTCAGCTAAAACCCATTCTCATGTTCTGCCTTCTCAGCTCATGTTATGAATTGTGCACCGAAGTACGTATCAGTAGTCTGATAATTTATTCATCGCTCCCTGACTGTGACCATCCTACATCAACAATTGTTTTCCTCACTGAATACACACTTGAAAACACTCTAGAACCCAGACTCTCAGGAAATGAGCAACTTCCTCGAAAGTTTGCTTTGGAAGAGACAAACATTCAATAAGATTGGTAAAATAAAAGTAGCTATTGACACTCCCAAAGAAGAGAACGAAGAGAAAGGAACGCAGATTGGATAGCATTTTGAGTGCGTCAACACAATTGCTAATGGTGCTATGAAACCAAGACGTAAGCATAGACGATCTCAAAATAATATGGTATAGGTAGAAGGGTAGAAGAGAGCTGTCATCCTTCAAAGACAGTACATACCCCCACTCCCCAAAATGTGCGATCCAAGGTGTGACTTTCACAAAGCTTTTCGATGCAATCATAGATAGGGCCTAAGCTATATCTCCAACAATAGTTTTGAAAGGCCCTAGTGACTAGTGACTGCTCCTTGTTTACGCCTCAGGTTGGGATTGAATAGAAAATTTTATTTGGGTAATTTTTGTTACCCAACCTTTTACACTATAAAAATAATAGCTACCCAATTGATATAGAGCTATAAAAAATATGCTACTCAATCTTTGAGAGATAAAAAATGATATACTCAACCTTAAAGCTTCCAGAAAAATCATTTACCCAGCCAATTTCTCTTAGGCCCCAACCTGAGCCATAAACAATGAGCGATACCTTACCATACCTAATTTGTCTTCGAATAGAGCTCATCAAATGGAAGGCGCTTGTAAAATACACTCTTTCTTATGAGAATAAATTTACAAGAGTATTAAGACTCAAAATCGCTCAAAGAATAATTTAAGAACAATTCGAAGCTCAAGCTTCATCAGGACAAAAGAATTTTTTGTATCCTAGTTATAATACTGCTTTCAGATGTAATATAAACTATTGCTTAGTTTTATGATGTACTAAAACATCAAAAAAGGTAGGGTATATTCTTTAAACTTTTAGACGAAGCTACACCATTGGTATATAAGAATAATTTAATGATTCTAAGCGATTCTAGGCTCAAAATCAGAGACCTTTAGGAATATTAAGGCTCGGAAAAAAGATTATTCTTATAAAAAAAGGAGTTTATAGCAGTTTTGGCTTCTTATGAGAGATGTCCTCGAAGGTAACTATACTAGGTTGAGAAGTAGGCAACCAAGTGCCTATGTGAGAAGCGGTGTAGATGGCTGGTGAAGCTTGGATGGTTCATGAGACAGAAGGCTTTGGATTGACCTTCATCGAGAAGACAGAGAGAAAAGTTAGGAACACCACTTCAGAAGGTTGTTTCATTTTCGACCAGGGCACAGCTCTTAAAGCTTCATAACAGTTTCGCAATTCTGCGAAAAATGCAAGTGCACATAATGTCATTGAGACAATACTTAGAGACAGCTATGTCTTGATCATAACTGTAATAATCATAGATAGGCTACCTTCGAGAGAAAAATAGAAAGCTTCGAATTTCTGCTGTTTTTTTGGTGTCTTTTACAAATCACAACAGAGACTAGAGTGGTTTGGGAAGCTATATTCCAACTAATTTATAAAAAGCAATATTTTAATCTATTGTGATTCTTCCTATTTTCATTCCAACTATACTCCAACTTCCTAGCCCCATCAGTCCTAATTATGCTCTGTAACCTTTGAATACTATTAGCTTCTCAGTGGATTCTAGAACTGGGTCTTTCATAGATATTCCCTTTGAAAAATCCTGCAGTTTCCTCTCTTGTTCATTATATTAGGTAGAAAGCACTAACGAAAAAGTAAAGACTGGTTTTGTTTTATGGTAGGCTGGATTGTCTGAAGTACTGTTGGGTGCAATGGCGTAGGTGGAGATTCTGTTTTTTGAACCATAAAATAACATGCATTCCACAGCATGCAAATTGAAATGTTTTTCTGTCTGTTCCTTGAGTACAAAAGCAATTCAGTGCGTTCTTCGGCATCTTTGAATACTGCTGTAAAAATGTACAAAATACTTGAGTTCGAAAATTTTAGTAACATTACTCAAAGAAGTAGTATAATTTATACTGTATGAATTTAGTCACCACAGTACAGTTAAATATTCAAAGGCACAAAAAAATCTAGCAGAAATAGTTGCTTTTTGGGGAGTTTATTGAAACAATACAGCAATCATAGAATTGAAGTTACGCGTCTTTTTGATAGCCAAAGCAGGACGTGCTAAGTACTGGTGAGAAATGCTTCTATGAATACTCCCTTTATTTCTCCATATTTGGAGTTGCACCGCTTTTGAAAGGTGCTTATCGAAATAAAGTGCAAGTAAAGAGACGTAATAACTTATATTCATTAGATATTACAAAAACACCAGCCATATTAGATTGGGTAAACAACTTCGTCCTGAGGATTTAAATCTGCGTTGGCGTTTCATTTTGAGTGCATTAAAACAGAGGTACACCAAACACTGAGAAACTTGCGACTGAAACCACAGCAAAACACACCCGTTCACATAATCTCTATGAAAGCAAAGCTTGCATATATATGTATACCCATACATGGCTAGACTGTTTTCATCTACAGGACATGGTGAGGTAAACTGTTAACAATGGTAAAGAATTTCTGAGTTTTTCAATGCTCAAAAACGATCATGAATTCTACGTCATTTCCATCAAATTGAAATCGACTGAGATTGTCCTCCGCTGGGGTCACCAAAGGATGTGTTTTTCTTGGGGGTATGGGAGCATCACGCCCCCCAAATATTTTTGGAAGTGCAAGAAAGTTGGTCGAAAGGTCGGCCATGCTGCAAGAGAGTTGGTCACAGTGTTTACTGTGACCCCCTTTTTAGCAACAGTAGTTGGTCAAATGGTCAACCCTCCCAATGGCAAGTATCTCTGCACGTCCCCAGGTCCACCCTACCTGAAGACTGTACCGCAATAATTCTGAGCTTTTGCATGGCTCGAGCAAGCAAAAAGCTGGCCCTTCTAGGACGATTTGCTAGCACAAATGGGCGTGGCCCTCAGCTTCCGTGCACCAAATAAAAATATTTGCCGGCAGAAATGGTAAATGTGATAATTCAACTTTCTGTCTGGTGGCAGAGACGTAACTATAAATTTCTGGGAAGTGTCAGAGGTTGCCCTGCGAAAATTTTTTTCTCTAACCTCTTTTTTAGTAACAGTTATTTACCAATAGTCCTGGGTCTAATAAGTTGTCATGCAGAAATACATTGTACTGCCGTTTTTGCCCTTTAAAGTTGGAAATTTTTAAGGTTGGGGGTGAGTCACCCCCATACCCCTTATGTTTCGTCCCTGTTTGGGGGTGACACCACCAACACAAATATATTTAAGGTTTCCCTCCAATTTCCCTAGTCACACTGATGATGAGTCTAGCTCAGGGTCGAAACGTATATGTTGGTTAAAATCTAGTATATGTCACTCAAACATGAATTTCTCGCTAATTATGGTAACAACATGAAAATGAACCTGTCACTGATATACCATTGCTCAAGAATGTCTTTCTTTGTCGTCATCTTAATTTTAAAGACCAACCCAAATGTGGCAAAGGGTCTGGTTACAAGTGCTTTCAAGGACTTGAGAAGATATGTCAACAGAAGCTAGCTCTCAAAAAGTATCTTAAAATGTTTGTCAATCTTGTCACAAACTGTATGTGTGACGTGGGAAAACGACACAGCAAACTGCTTTGGGGACAGGAACGTTCACAAAAATAGAACGTTTAAGAAACTAGAAGTACATGGTGAAAAAACCATCATGCTATGATAAACAGCGGTAATTTGTAGGTTGGCTCATTGGCATGAGCCCCTTCATTTAAAGAGGCAAAGACGCACTTTTTATAAAGGACATAGCTCAATGCCTAAATGCAAAAGCCCCTTATTTTTTAACCTCATTTTATCAAATTCCAGTACTAATGTTCCTTAATGTTCACCGCTCATATAGTGCCATAAAAGTGGTACAAGCACAAGGAAATATCTAAATTCTCTATTTTACCTTTAATTTTGACTAGAGCTCAAGACCAAAAGCGCAAACAAGACAGGGAAGAAGTATCATGCATGTATCTGCGTGAGTTTTAGTATAAAGTCTTTAAATATTTCGGCCGTCTACGTGTAGGCACTTTATAAAGTGGCTCCTTTTAAAGAAAGCTTGTAATATTTGCACTTCTGCATGGTCATTGGGCTTTTTTAATGGTTGATTAAACATTATTACGATTAAACTAAATTGCCATTTCAACATCTTTGAAAATATTGGTGTGGTTACACCCAGAATCCTTCCCTTGTAAAAATTTTAGAAATCATCACTTATTATAGGAAGTCATAAAATAGAGTTCCAATTCATTCGAACTACAGTATGTCGACCATGGATGTTTATATATACAACGACACTTGACATGCACAAAAAGTGCTGTAAATCCCCAAGGGGGCTTATTTGCGAAAATGAGCTTTTGGGTGGGGGCTTCTTCGAGAAGGAGGCTTATTTCAAAGTTTGGCATTTTCCTCAAAAGTTGGCATAAAAGTTGACACATTTTTCTCCATCAACTAAATTTAAAAATTACAAAAAGGTTATTTGGCAAGCGAAATTCATTATTGAATGATAATTTATTCAGTATCGCCATGAAAGTTGTGTTTCTTTTTCGTTCAAAGGAAGTAATGCTGCGGGGGAGCCTTGAAATAAGATGCTATCCTGCACTTATACTTCCCTCGAATATGGCATTCGGAGGCGGAGGCTAATGTGTTTTGAAATCAAAACCACAGTGAAATGTTTTTTCTTTTGGTAGCCGCTCCTTGCATGTTTCTTGTGAAATGCTTGCAAAAGTAGCATGTACAATCTAGAGGTCTAGGCTTAATGCAGCAACTTACGAAGAATGTTCCTGCAAGACCATTTTTGACTCGACGAATAGAGCAAACATGCATTACCGCTAATTATAGAAAAAGGCGTGGCAGCAAGTCCTAAGGCATGAAAAAACATTCCAGGAAATTAAAAATTATGACACCTGAGTCCATTCACAATTCATATATTGGAATATTCGTCTTGGGTCATCGTGGGAAGACAGCTAGATCATTTCATCGCCGCTTTTATCCTCCGAATGCTGCCACCAAGAATTACACGTTTTGTTTTTATAAGAAAACAGTTTATAAGAAAATGAGGCTCAAATCGTCAAAATCTTAAGAAAATCGTAAGAAAATCGTGAGGCTCAATTTCCAAAATTAAGTGTTTTCATAGGCAAAAAAATCGGTATTTCCTCGTTATTGCATTCAAAATGTTAAAGATGGAATTCAAATTCATGTATACAATATTATTAACCACAACCATAGTTTAAACCACTATAACCAGGTTATTTCAGTAAAAGTTAAGAAAAATTCAAGAAAATCTCAGGCTCAATTTCGGGAAAAGTTAAGAAAATTGAGGCTCAGGCAAAATAATGATTTTCTTATAAAAAAAACGTGTATTGTATAAACGGGATGGGGCGTGCAGGGTATCCCCAAAAATGACAACTCTGCAAGCTCGATTTGCTAATACAATTCTTGGCTTTATTTATAGCTTTGTTTAAATAAATTTAATATTACAGCCTAAACATAGAGAAGGCTTGTCAGTAAATGTCACGCTTTTGGGCTCCAGTATACTGAAAAGAGTTAGGATAAACAGACCGTATGGTATAGCAAAGTCTGGCTATCAAAATTTGTATACATGCAGCCAGTTATCTGGACTAATAACTAATATTGTGCTATCTGCCATCGCTGGCCATTGGTAGGTGTGATAAAGACAAAACATAGTTGAAGAAGCGTGGGTGGGAGATGAGATTTCATCGAGTTCGACCGCATGCAGGACAAGCAGATCAAAAATAGCTGACATTGGTTGAAAGTAAATAGGCCAGTTTAACCAAAATAAACATGTCTAAAAATATATCAATACACATGGAATTCGCTAAATATATTATAAGCTTCCCCTAAATCCTATTTCATTTGTTTTGATAACTGTTTTGTCAATTCATCACGTTAAAAATATCCAGTCTGGCTTTTGAGGTTAAAAGGCAGGAAAAATTTTATCCAGTTGTCAAGACGACAACAATGTTGTTTAGCTTTGCTGCTAACGTCTGGGAAAATGTCTCGTGTGCTTAATTTCAATTATGGAATCAACAAATTGCTGAAGACTGCAAAATGAAAAAATAACGGCTTTCCATATTACATCCACCTTGCACTGTAGAAATATCGAAGTCACATGCGCCATCTATTTCTCCAATTTCTCCTTCGCCTGGCCTTTTCTTGAACAAATTGTTACGAGGGCGGAAATAGCCTGCGCAAATGAGCCTAGGGGGCGATCGGGCGATAACAATTTTTACTTTGTAGGCATCCCCCAGAAGCGTCAAAAACATACAAGCTATAGGTCTTTCAACAAATTAAGTCATACTGTAAGTGTTGGGAGCTAAATTAGGTTTTTGCAAGGGCGGTCAATCAGCCGTGAAAATAGGTCTACGTGGGCGTTTGCGAGGGCGAGAGCGATCACTGCTTAAAACGAGAAGGACTGTCCTTTTCCCGCAACAAAGCATCAGAGGCTGCAAACGAAGTGCTATAAATTGAGTGACAAGTAACAATTGCGGGTTGTTGGGGGTGTGCATTCAAATAATGGTTGTGGGCAGTGATGGTGTTACTGGGGTATTTGGGGGCTGGAGCCCCCAAAATTTCACTGAGCTCTCCCGGGTGCACCTAACTTTTTGAGGATTTCTATGTATTGTCAGCACTTACATGGCATGCTCTTCTTTTCAAAAGCCGATTTAAGAGCATGGTCCACTATGCTTTTCTCATTTCGCTCACTACCGGGACTTTGTCAGTACTTGAGCCCCTCCCCCCAATATTCCCTACTGGCCACCACCTATTGTTTGTGATATTGAGCTTATTTGGTATACTTTGCTCAATATCACAAAAAATCACAGGAAAATTACATTATTTGTTGAAATTACAAGTCTCATATACCTGTTTGAGTACTGATTTGTCCTTCAGTTGATCATATCATATCACATCACATCATATCACATCATATCATATAATATCATATCACATCATATCTGTAATGTATGTATTAGATTAACTTAGTTATTGTATCATTAATCATTGTACCTCTTTGTACTGTTGGATGTACTGTGTTGTTACTTGTGCATGATTGAATAGAATGATTAACACGTGATTAGAGTTGGAGTTCAGTTGATTATCAGAGATAGAGAAGGAAGTACGCGTTTTATCTGTGAGAGTTAAACTGCTACATATCATATCATATCATATAATATCGTATCATGTCATATCATA
Source organism: Cassiopea andromeda (assembly GCA_018155075.1). Lineage (NCBI taxonomy): Eukaryota > Metazoa > Cnidaria > Scyphozoa > Rhizostomeae > Cassiopeidae > Cassiopea > Cassiopea andromeda. The sequence continues at coordinate 143,455 of WIPJ01005098.1, forward strand.
TCGTATCATATCATATCATATCATATCATATCATATCATATCATATCATATCATATCATATCATATCATATCATATTATATTATATCATATCAACAATTTATTTATAGTAGGCAAAAGAAATTAAGATAGCAAAATTACTGCAAATTAAGGCCTACTGGCTTAAAAAATAAAAATAAAAATTGATATACATCATGTTAGGTACCCAATCCGTGGCATATGTGTTTTGCAAAGTCTACAGTTTCAGTTATCGCCCTTCCAACATTTAATATGGCCTTCGGAAATAGGAAGTGTGCTTGCTTGTTTGATTATATTTGATAAAGTCGGCCAAAGTGGGATGTGAAAATCCACTAGACTAACTTCCTGGCCCCCTTTGCCGACTTTTGATATCTATTTTTAGCCGTCTGTTATAGCCATCTGGTAACAATTCGAGGCTATCACAACCCCATTCCTCCTGATGTGCCCCCTGAATGCTGTGTTATTTCAGCGTAAACTAAGCTAAAGGGTTTCAGCCTTTCCGATTGGATAATTTAAGACAAGCAGCTTTCATACATAAAAGCCATAGGCCTACTAAGTGCATAAGTCGACTTTCAAATATAACAGTATTAGGCTTGCTAAGGGGAAAATTCTACAAAGCTTAGATCAGCTACAAAGTGAACAATAGACAATTGAATTGCCCAGGACGTGCTCTAGAGTCTGCGCCAAGTTTGCATTTCTGTGCTGTCGCGTCTTGCATTTCCTCCCCGACAAACACAATACGTAAACATGATGACTTTGGGTCAATCACCTTTATTCTTTCTTATCTATGTGTTAAAAGGATCATTAACAAAGCGTCCAAAAAGACGACAGAAAATACATACAGTTACTTCCTTCATATGTTGTCATGAATGAATCAGTCTTCATCAACGGACTATTTATATCAAAATTTTTCTGCAATGGGCCACCAAGAAGTGATAGACCAGAGGCATAGCTGGAAGTACTTTTTTTGAAACTTCATGTTATATTCTCATTGCTGCATGCAAAATGAAAGCCTCACTTTGTTGAGGTAGCTTACAAATGACTTCTTGTGGTTTACAAAGCAGAAAATAATAATTATAATAGTAATAGTCACACATTTTTTATAAGAAACCTAGCTCAAGGTCTAGAAATAAAAGTTTCTCATTTTTGGCTACATTTTAGTTCTAAGCTGTTCTTGACAGTTTCTTAATTTAGCAAACTAAATTGTTGTGAAAGCGCACGTAGAACTTGAATTTAGCAAACTATTTGTCCCATAGCAAATAAAATACGTCAGTATGAGATAAATTCTAAAGCAATGTCATTTTTCACATTTGCAATTTCAACGTGTTATTTGTCTAAAGCTTCTTAGCTTTTCCTTGTAGCTTTAAAAGTTTCTTAAATTTTAGGCTGTCTAGTACTAGGTTGCTTATATACTGATTTCTTATAAAAAAATGTATATGAAAAATCTTGTCCTCGTCTGCAAAAAAATGTATTAACTGGACCTGATGGTGATGGTGGATATCTTTCTTTGAATGTAGGCCAGATGTTGGATTATGAGTATAAGAATAAGGTTTTTAAGAATATTGAAGCTCAGAATCACTGACGTTTAAGAATAATTTGAGAATAAAGCGAGTCTAAAGCTTCATCAAGACATGACTTTTTTTGTATCCTAGTTATAATGTTGCTTTCAGGTGTACTTTTGCATTATCGATAAAACTCTTGCTTAGTTTTGTGATGTAGCAAAACATCAATTAAGAATAGAATATATTTCTTAACTTTTAAGGCGAAGTTACACCTTTGTTATTTAAGAATAGTTTAAGAATAATTCTAGGCTCAAAATCAGAAAAATTTAAGAGTATTGAGGCTCGGCAAAGAGTTAAGCATTTTTATAAAGAGTGCATTGGCAAGGGCACAAAATGTTGTTATAAAATATTGTTATAATATTGTTTTATACGACAGTAGTGCTAAACTGTCCTCAAGGTTAAGAAAATTCTGTACTGGATTCTTGAGACCTATGACAGTTTACAAGTGTATATCTCTCTCGATTTTACCTTCGTTTTCTCCAATTCTTGGGGCTTGGGGTGCCTCTGGAAGGACTTTTTAGTTCTGGCACGAACATTTGGGGCCGGATGCCCTTCCTGGCGTCACCAATGGCCTGCGGTGGGCCTCGAACCCAGGACCACGTTGATTTGAGTCGATTGCATTACCGCTAGGCCACGGCTGCTCTACAGTTTATAAGTGTATATGTATTTAAAAATTGAATTACCTGTGTATAAACTTTTTGTTTAAATGTTGTTTATGTTAAGCTCGTTGCTTCTACTGCTTACTAAAATTTATCAATATTTTTAATTGCACACGGATCTTTTCACTGCTCATTGATTTGAATGCTGGAATTGAAAAGTTTTTGCCAAGAAAGTCGTTTAGAAAGTGTTGACACTGGAATCGTAAAAAAGTTAAGAGGGTTTCAGTACACATTTTTTTATAAGGAGCTCAAGGCCTAGTACCAAAAGTTTCTTAGATTTTGGCTACATTTTAGTTCAAAAGGTCTCATAAAATTTTCTCACCTTAAAGAATTAAACTACCTTGAAAGCATAATCAAGACTTGAGCGTAGCAAACTATGCGCAGTATAACAAAAAAACTGCGTCAGTGTTAATGAAATTCTAAAGCGATGCTATATTCACATTGTCTTGAATCAGTTTTACGTTGAACCAAGTAACAGTTTCAATATTCTACTGGTCTAAAGTTTCTTTGCTCTTTCTTTGTAGTAAGCACATACCTGCGGGAGGCACAGGGGGCAATGGTTGTATAATGATGATGGTGATGATGATGATGATGATGATGATGATGATGATGATGATGATGATGATGATGATGATGATGATGATGATGATGATGATGATGATGATGATGATGATGATGATGATGATGACGACGATAATTATGATGACGATAATGATGATGATGATGATAATGGCGATATTAATGATGATGATGATGATGTTGAGCATGATGATGATGATGCTAAGGCAAGTGTTAGGGTACTAGTTTTGTTTTTACTGTAAATCATGTAATGGTGTGTTATGTGTTGTTTTTGTTCCTGTCAGTTATCATTCACATGCATGCTGCTGTGTCACACTCCATCTCCATAGTGGTTGTCATCATCTCTTTGTTTAGAGGTAATTCTTTTGTCAGCGTAATATGGGTGTGTTGTCCATGTGCAGTGTTGTTCCTGTTATTAAAGTCAGTTGTGTTTCAATCGTCGTTGAATGCAGTCGTGTTTTATGCAGTCGTGTTTTATGGGTCGTCATAAATTGCAGTTGAGTTTCTTGTCGCCGTTTATCGTTAGGGTTGAGAAATCGTTAGTTGAAAGTTGTTGTATTTGGATGTTACTGATCATACATATATTTTGATAAAATTCGTATTGATTTACACAAGGCACAAGCTTTACCAAAACTTTGTCTATTTGAGTTTATTTTAGATCACATTTTGCACTGTTGAAACCAAATTCATTACTCTGTTCTCTTCTTGCTTTGCCTTCAAAACGAAGTACACATTTTTTATTTATAATAAAGTAGTACTTGACTGCTCAGTAATGGATTTTTGAGACCTAAGAAAGCTTAAAAGTGCATATGTATTGGAAACTTGTTTTATCTATGTATAAATGTTATATATGTTATATTGGCTTTCCTCTAACAGTTTACCTTCTGTTATTTATAAAGATTATGACAATTTCAGGCGTACATGGAGCCTTACGCTTTCCTCTAATGCGCATGTGCAAAAAATAAGAACTCAAAAGAGTTGTGCTAAGAGAGTGTTAAGAAAGTTTTGATACTGGAATCGTGAAAAAAAAATTAAGAAAATTTCAGTACTAGGCCGAAAACTTTCTTGTAAAGACACGTATCACATTGACAATGGTTTAAATTGTCTTGTGATGTTCAGGTGAATTTTCAACCTTTGTCGCTCAAGATTTCAGGAGTAACCTTAAGGCGAAAGTCAAAAACTTAAAGAATATTGAAGCGGAGTGAAAATTTAAATGTTCTTATGAAAAGGTATATGCTTCAAATGTTATAGATTCAATGAGATTGTGGAAACTAATGCTTACAATAAAATACCACTTAAAGTTTTACAGTTTCAATACCACTTTAAGCCTTGTTCATACTTGTGAAGTAAGAGCTGAAGCAAGCGAAGTAAGCATGCGCAGTTAGAGCTGTCTGACGTCAAGTGCGATGTGAAGCAAGAGGTGAAGCAAGCTGTTCACACTTGCGCAAGCAAATCAAGGTGGACTTCAAACAAACCGCTCATAAAATACAAAGAAGAGGGAAAGATAGGCCAATATAGGACTCGTGCTAGGATATTTGTTGCTAAAGCGGGGCATTCCTAATGACTGAAAGCTAAATTTTTTCTAGTTCCGTTTTGCGAACATGCTTTAAGTCTTCTTTCATACCCATATTTGCTTCGTGATTTTTTAAAATTAGCTTATACTTAAATTTCTGTCAGAAAAATTCTCGCTTTAGGCCCCATCTACTGACACAACAAGCGACCACGAAATCCAAAAGATTTCCAATAACGTTGACAGGGAACGCATGTCATAAGAGTACGCATAAGCGCCAAAGTCCCCTTCAGATATTATTTCATATTTTCTGAGCCATGTCGATGTGTTTCCACTAGAGCTACGTGCTTTCGAATTGCTAGGCTTCAACAGATATGCGCTCTTTGCACCGTATTCCAATATATCCGTTTTCAACTTGTCAACGGACCGCAAGGCCGAGCCCGATAAAATTTTTACCCATTTGCGCATGTATCCGAGCAAATGAAAGCGCGGCCTTTATTCGATTTTGAATACCATGAAATGACAAACGACAGTTGCGATTTTTATTAGCCAAAATTTCCGTGCATGAGGGAGGATACTTTCCTACAGCCTCTTCACATCTCTGTTCTGCCAGGCTACTTCTATAGTATTTTACTGTTCTCCCCATAACTGGGCATTTTATTTATTTTAAAAGGATCTTGCACGTGCAGCAGATGACGTTCACACTACAAAATTTATGAAGCAAGAGTGAAGCAAGGGTGAAGCAGATGCAGATATGAAGCAAGGTTATCAAATTTTTTAGATATCCTTGCTTCAACGCATGCTTCATGCTTCACTCTTGCTATTTGCTTCACGGACGCTCATACACGGTTTGCTTCTACTTCTGCGTCTGCTTCGAAAGTGTGAGCCAGGCTTTATTCTGATAGAATGAAGCTGTCACTTTATCTGATCACTCCTCGATTGAAAAATTAATGTTTCTGAAAAAGCCATGTCTGCTTTAAACTTCAGCATATAATGCATTATCAATACTATGAAAGCCAACAATATCAAATGCACGTCACACGATATAAAAGCAAAGAAATAACTGTGCCAATGCTATTTCAAATCTGACATTTTCAGATATGCGCTTTCCATAGGTCTACACCCACATCACATTAGGACAGCCCATCAGTGATACGCCCACTTTGAAGAGCCTCACAATATGACCAGTGAAATTGCAGGACCTTGTGGATTCATATTTTTTCTATAGGAAAGTTGTTTATAATAAAGTAGTACTCAGCTACGCAAGAGATTAAACAAGTTCAGTACTGGAATTTTAGACCTAAGAAAGCTTAAGTGTACATGTGTTTAATATTTTATTTATTTGTGTAAAAATGTTATACATATACATATATATGTATACATATATATATATATA
>WIPJ01005098.1:155575-174276 GCA_018155075.1 Cassiopea andromeda
TCATCATCATCAATCATCATCATCATCATCATCAATCATCATCATCATCGTCATCATCATCATTATCAATCATCATCATATCATCATCGTCGTCGTCATCATCATCATCATCATAATCATCATCGACGTCGTCATCATCATCATATCATCATCATTGTCATCGTCATCGTCATCATAGTCATCATTACTCGTTTTCTTTCGTTTCCCAATTCGCACCCGAAGGGGGCCTAGGAATGGCCCTGGGATAAGTTTTCCCCTGCCATTTGTTTAAAAGAGGTCTGCTATACTCAATCAACTCTGTTACCCCATCAGTTGCTAGGACAGAGCTGCAGCGTGAGCCATTGAGCTTTTCACTGAAGGGGCCTGTTTGGACAGTTTGCCACAGGTCATCAACATCTTCACAAATTCTGAATCTCTGTGATATAAATCACTATCAGCTTAAGGGCAGTTGTCTCTCTGTGCCCACTTCCCACCACCTGGAAGTCTCCAATCATAGGCTAGCCACCATTGTTATCATAATAATAATCATCATTATCATCACAATCATCATCACCATCATCACCATCATCATCAGTAGCACTATCATCATCATCATCATCATCATCATCATCATCATCATCATCATCATCATCATCATCATCATCATCATCATCATCATCATCATCACCATCATAATAATAATCATCATCATCAATCATTACCATCTCAACTCATCTCCGAAGGAAGGCGATTAGGAAAGAAGTCTTCTGTGTGAAAAGCAATAGTTTATTTCACAACGTCAATATGATCTTCGATGCGAGGGAATTTTCTAGAAAATTACTTAATACTAGAAAACTAAAAGACTAAAGCCTTCTCAAACTTGGGGTTGCCTCAACAAACTGTACAGGAAATTCTAAAACGAAAAAATTCAAGTCATTGGAAAGCAGACAGACAATAATCCAAAAATTTTCATCTTTCTTAAATCTCACCAACACAACCTAACTATAAATAATTATTCACAATATCTAAGTTTTAACAAATAAATATTTTTTCACGATTAATACCTACAAATGAAGTCTATGCATGCTACCTATGTAACAAAAACAGAACAAAGACGAAGCAGCAAAATGGAGGACTCAAAGAATGTAAATTATTTGATAACTCCCTTCTCTTATGCGCTATCTTAAAATTGTGTATCATAATTAACAATACAAGCAAATAAATAGAGGAATGTAACTATGTATGAACTGGTGCTACAAGCTTTTCTTATATGAAGCAAATTTAATGCCTTCAGCCAGGGTGTTTCTAAATACATTTTTCGAATCAAGCCGCAAATGCTTCTCAAATGCTACTCTGTGTAGCATTGCATTTCCAGCCTAACAAAAAAATTCTTGCAAAATGTTCCTAAGTCTATTTTTGAAAGTTCAGCATGCCCTTGTTTCTTGACCGATTCACTGCTACGGGTCAGTTACTGGATGTAAGCTAAACAAATACAATGACATGCACGCATTTTAGGAAACCTAGCACGCTCTGAAAACTAGTACTAAAAGTTTCTTAATTGTGGGCCACATTTTGCCTGTAAAAGTTCCTTAACTTCAACTAAATTGTAGTGAAAACGTAAAAACAACGTTGACGCATTGAACTAATAGTATAACAACAAACAAACTGCGTAAGTGCGAGTTTAAAATTAAAGCAATGTCATGCTCATACTGTTGCTGGCTCAGCTTTACGTTTAGTTCTTTCCTTGTAGTTCTAAAAGTTTCTTAAATTTTAGGTTGTCTAGTACTAAACTGGTTTCTTATAAAAAATCTCATTATGGCATTGAATGTACGGTGAAAATTAGGGACCAAGAATAAGAAACCTTTGGGATTAGGCCTTGCGCTAGGTTCCTTAAATAAAAAGCGTGTACCCAAGGGTGATTTGCTATTTGTCTAAAGTTTCTTAGCTCCTCCCTTGCAGTTTTAAAAGCTACCTAAAACTTTGGGTATTTAACAATAGGTTGCTTATGAAGTAGTTTCTTATAAAAAAAACGTGTACTATGAAAGTGTTTCATGCCAGCCTTTGGAACTGCTCAGGCTAGTCTGTGTAATACCTTTACCACGAATCCAAACTACTTCGGATTACCTTGATGATAAATTACAAATGTACAATAATCTTAATTCCCTTATTATTTCTATATTTACGGTATAAATTACTGAAGAAAACTCAAGATATAAAGACAGTAAACGACTGACAATAGCACTCGAAAAACTAGAATGAATCGTTGATGCTTGGAATTAAACAGGATGAAGTGCATGTCTAATATGGTGGTAAATAAACTGATAAAAAATAAGTAAGAGGAGCAAAAACACTGTCTTACCAAACTTCTCAAAAATATTTTGGTTCAGTATTAACAGTTTTAGTGTTTTCATTGTTTTAATATCAAAACTTTCTTAAGGCTATTTGAGTAAAGCTTCTTTGAGTTCCCAGGCTTTGTTCTTGCGCAGTGGTGTAGAAGTAAATTGAGAACTAGGGGGCTCTATTAATAGCTGGGGGGTTGGCTCTTTTCTTGCACGTATCTTTATAAGAAACTTTGAAGTCAATCCGTGCAGTTGTATAAGAAAATGATAATGACGTCTAGCAAACAACATAAGTTTAATATCCTATATCTTTTGGACTAACAATTTAAATGTAAAAGAACTATTTACAGCAAGATAATGATTCTTCTATGCTCTTATTTCCAAAACATATACAGAGTTGAGGGAGCTGAACCCCCTCAGGTCACAGGTAAGGGGCTGCACCCCATGTACTCACCTCATTCTACACTACTGCTCGTGCATAGTATAGGACTGTGTAAAAACCTGCCTCTACAACTTAAATAATGAAAGTGTTAGCCAACAGCAGAAATTTAACTGTTGAAGAATGCGAATAAACCGTATGATATACTTTGTGCATCGTTTAATTGAAGTTTTTAATGAATGTGAGCCTGTCGACTGTGTTAGGTCTCAAAAATTCGGAATTGAATTCTTAATTTTTTGAGCAGTTGAGCAACCTATCATACACACATTTTTCTTTATAAAAAACGCGTATTGAAAGCTTAGGATTAAAAAGAGCCTCTTTGGTTATGCTCCTCAGGTTACTTGAGACAAAATCGAGTCGAAGTTTTTGAAAATATAAAGGTGCATATCTAATAATAGGAAACTTTGAAATTTTGAAAATATACGAGGAAACCAAAAGCCAAAATATCTCATGTGTTATCAAACAGAAACCTGACTCAAAGTACAGCCCTAAAAGCTGCTTAAAACGGGACTTGATGAGCAAGACAGCCAATGATAAAGTTTCAACATGAGAAATAGTATTTACAAAGAGATGACGAAAAGAGATTACAAAGAGAAGCCTTGTGGCGCAAACTATGCTAACTGATATGTAGATGGTAACAAACAGAAAATAAAAACCTGTCTAGAACTTAGTGGGCAGGGCCTGGAGTTATTTGATAATGATACATCTTTAGTCATTACTTGCCATATAAGCAAAGAAAAAATACTCGTCTCCGGTTCGCATACTCTTTGGTGCCTAATAGAAGGGGGGAGGGAAGAGTCATGGGGCTGGAAAAATCACTAGAATCTAATTAGCGGGGGTTGGAAAATAACCAAAAATGTTGTAGAAGAGGCAATGGTTTCTTGTCACAAATTTATATCAAAGTAAGTCCACAGAATGAAAAACGCTGAGCTATATAGCACATGCGATCAGCGTGCCTTTCTTATGATCTTTTTTACTTGCAGGCCAAAGTGTCTCCTTCAAAAATTGCCTTGGGTGAGATTTTACGTAAAAAATTAATAGCCTGGGGGGTTGGCATAAGAATTTCCTGGGTGGGAGATTTTTGAACTGATAAGCGGGGGGGGACGTTTATTAGACACCCAAGAGCACTGTCAATGATACTGCGACAGGTCACCAATAGCTCTGAACGAAAGAATACATCTGTTTACAGGTAGAAAACCTCTCTTCACTGTTCCACAAATTCCTATTTGAAGTATTTGTTTATAAACTACAGCCAATTTCTATGGAATCCAACGTGTAATTTTGCATATGAGAATTTTCCTCGCCGTGATAATCAAAGGCATCATTTTCGTCGTCATCATAATCAAAAATACTGTCGTGTTCTGTGGTCATTTCGCCACCATTTTTCAAGGGATTTTTCTCAATTTTTTTCTGATTTACAAAGTCCGATTGATCATCAATTATTTTACCTGTTAAGCATAAACAGGTCAAGTCATTTTCAATATTGTTATTTCTTTCTGAAAATATTTCTATGTAGTCTTTTCGCTTTTTACTTTGAAATGGCGATGAGGCATCTGATGCATATGTGCCTGATGGTGTGTCAGAATCGGTCGTTAGTTTTGTCGATTTCAACGACATTTTTGACGTTAAAGAATTTTCAATCTCTTCATCAAAATTATGATTAACTCCATTTTCATTAATAATACTATCTTCCAATGGGGTTTTCGTTGCAGAATAAGGCCGAGTGGAGTGAGGTTTGCGACTATTTTTATGAACTTTGTCAATTTTGTTTTTATAATTCAATCCAAGCTTACTTTTATCCACTTTACAGTCAACTTTTCCAACTTCGTCTTCGGATAGGTCAACCTTACTGAAACTGCGCAGCTCCTCCGTTCCCATAACACGCCTCAGCGGGAAATCACCATCGTTCCCAGTCCCCTTCAAATTCTTATTCCTCACACGATGTTTTGATGGGTCAGTAAAGCTCCTGCTTCTTTGAGGCTTAGATCTTTTGGTTGCCTTTGGTTCGCACGTGTCTCTATTACGCCGGTGACTAGGGTCCTTTTCATTTGATGATTCTTGGCTATGAAACACACCTCCATTTTTAGAACTTGTCGGTTGCTTGCTTGCCTCTTTTGTGCCCTTTTCATCAAGGTTGGTAGTACGTCTTAAAACTGACATCCTATCAGATATATCGATAATCTTTACTTGCTGATCTTCCTTTCCTTCTTCATAAACTGACAATTTGCCCGAGTTGGTCACCAAAGGAGACTTCTTCTTCTTTTCCTTTGGTACTTTATTTTTAATTTTTGGTGAGCAAGTGTTTGTAAAATGATCCAAAAATGATGAATTGAAACGAGTCCGATCTTCATCTGAGTACGGCCGACTTCTTGTTTCTTCCTTACTACTTCCATCTGACAAAGTAAATTTCCATAACGTTTTACTTCTGTGGTCTTTGCTTGCTGCCGAGCCTACACTTCCGTTATCACTTTTTGTTTTTACTGAACTCTTTGCGGGACATTTCTCAGAAATATCTTCAGTTTCTTGGCGCTTTTTCTTATGCTTGTTCCCCTTGTGAATTGGACTATTGTCTATAAGAGCTCTGTAGCCAACTCCATCGTGATAAATCTTTCTCTGCTCGATTAATCTTCCAAGACACTTGTGAATGATATCTTCCGTCGGAATACAAACATCGTGGTAGACATTTTTTAGGTATTTGACAATGGCATCTCTAGATGCACATCTCCCATTTCGATCAAGCTCCACAACAGTATCATGTAGTGCTGTTGTAAGCGATATAAACTGCGCAGGAGGAATCCATTCAACCACAAAATCCTTCACAGTTCCTGTATAAGTAAAAACGCGTAACATTATTACTGTCACATTCTAATCTGCAATGCTTGCAAAAATGGCATTGGAGGTTCTTACCGTAAATCCTCGAATTGCATCTCTCGAATAAGCCCCACCATAGAGCCAGAATATCAAAGTCGCCCCCACCCCGACATGCGACCTTAGCTATTTGGGATTCTATTAGATTGGTGCTTTACAGAGTTATGAAAGAAAAAGCAGTCATGAATTACTGAGCGTCATGAACCAATGAGAAACAGTACACTCCTTATAAACACCCAATCGTTTGTATTTACAGCATCGAAGAAATAGCTTACTAAGAGACAGATCTTTGATGGAGAAAAAAAACTACAAGAATAATTTTAAAGCCCCCTTTGAATAAGCCTTCCCTTCTTATAAGCCCCATTGCATAAATCCAAAAATAGATAAATCATCAGGGGACTAATTCGAGGATTTACAGCAGATCAGATTGCAGTAGGTAGTTTGTACCGATCTGAACAATGATTACTAAAATGCAAATGAGCCAGGAGTTGGAGGATAATGAAGCGGATGAAGAAAAATGCAGCACTAGCAAGTAATAATTCTGGATGTTTAGGCACAGTCATTGCTGGAAAATGTACGTACCCGAACGGAAACTTAAGTGATTTATGAATCTCTACTTAAGTCCATCGGATAATCAAGACAACCAGCATTCGCCTTAGAGCGGCAAGCTACAAGATCAGCAGCTTTACATATATTCTATTGATTTAACTCGCTCTACGCAAGTAGCTTCACTGCGTCGGTGCGTGAGAACAATGACGCTCAGCATTGGCATCATCTGCACTTCCAAGAAGTGCTGCTAGTTTACTAGTGAACTAAAGAAGGCTTTAACTGGAACCAGATTCCGATTTCGTAATTATGGCAAAAATTGTCACAATTGAATGCGAAATTCATCAAACCTGCATTTTCGGATGGTAATATTTCATAAGCTAAGCTTTGGGACGTAAATTTTTCAGACACTTGAACATATTATATAAGAATACTAAGGGGCTTATCCCACAACCTACGGATACCAAAATATTTAGACGGTAAGGCCAAGCATGAAAACCAAACGTCCAAAATACTTTGGAGGCTAACAAATGTAGCAAATCTCAAATGCCCAAAAGAGAAGCTGATTCAATGTCGCATCTATGGATGCAACAGATAAATGATGTGAAGTCCCTGTTTGTTGTACTATATAAAAAGAAACTTAATGTAAAGCAATTTTGATGATAAGTTTATGACATGCCAACTCGAAACTAAATCTATCGTCATTTTGTACTGTAAATGCGACAATTTAAGCAGGAAATTCTGGGAAGCAAAACTACATTCAACAAAGTCTATAGAATCAATGCGAGGCCAGTCTGCTCTTTAACCAATCAAAGGCTGAGGATATCAAAGCAGTTAACTGTTTCTCTGATTCACCAAAGGCACCTACAAGCATGTATCGTCTTTGATGCAATGAAAATCGTGAAAGAATTATGCCATATTTCAGATTATGCAATTGCTATGTTACGTGATGAATTCTGGTGAAAATTGTGTTAAAAACAAAGTATTCCACTAGATCTGGCCACACTGCTCTTTGGTATCTTCAATACGGAAACCCGCATATGCAACCTGTTGATGGAGGTAGGCGACTATTAAATCAATTGTCGCCCATAATGACGTAAGAGAAACCAGACGGGACAATAACATGACGTTCATAAAGCTACCGCAACTCATCAGAAGGCTTCTTCCCATTTCTATGCTTCCTATACTTTGATGACAAAGAGGCCGCTTGATGTATCTACCACAAGATACGGAAGTCAATTCAACGAAAATATGCAGAATAGGAAAGTTCCAAGTAAAAAAAGGGGACTGGGATGGAAATTTTTTGACTGACGTCATAATTTATTGTCGAAAATCAAAATCCCTTTCATGCCAATCGGATTAGTAAAAGAGGCCCAAGCTCTGGGAGGTGGCGGAAGAGTAATATCATGGAATGGCAATCAGCTAAATCACAGTTGCTTTCAAATTTACAAAGAACATGCTTGTGTGAAAATAAGTCATTGAGACGAGTTACAAGAAGACATTCACTCTTGGATCAATGAAAAGGATGCTAGGAAGCTTCTTCAAAAGCTGTTATCATAACAGTTTAGTTATGAATTCAAAAACTCTCTTTTAGAACATGGCAAAAACAAGAGCAGATATTGGGAAGAATACGTGATTATAAGCATGAAAATAGATGCAACATAGGTGGCTTTTTGGGTGGTTTTAAGGCTGTGTGACTAATACACAGAGCAACAAAGATACTACAGCATTCAACTTCACATTAACCAGGGATGCCAGAGCGAATTTTTGAGTGAGGGGGCTTGTGACAAGCGGCAAGCCCCTATTGGGCATGGCAGTGGGGGTCAGGGGTGGAGCCCCTTAAAATTTTTATAAGTGTGCCTTTAGATTGCAAGAAAAGCCCCTTTTCAGTACCAAAGTGCATCTTATCTTAGATATGCTATCTATTGCACGACATCATACACTAGCAAACAAGTGGGGGGCCCCTAGCTCTGATGTGCCTGTTCAATTCCACATAGCTTAGATCCATCCACCAAAAACCAGCAGAAAGAATGGCTGTCCATTCACCAGAAATGCACACTCAGGGTAAAAGAGCTCTGTTTCTGAGAAAACTGCCAAATGCCCCCCTGAGATAGGAATGGTGATGAGACTATTTACCAAATTTCTGCTACGCAGATCTGCTAAGCAAATTTGAAAGTAAAGAGACCTGGAAAATTCATGCAATATTTCATCTGATAGTAAATCCAAAAAATGTTGTCCCAAGCTACACCTTTATAACAATTTTAGTGTGCTCATTTTTGCATTTTTCACCATTGTCCTTCAAGTTTCTAGATGTAACCCTGAATCAGTATATATGAAAGTAAACAACTAATGGCTGAGTGAACTAACTAAACATTTAAACAACCAATCAACAAACCAGATGACCTGTAAATTAACTTGAATTTTTACATGCATGCAGTGAAAACTCAATAGATCTACTACTTTATGTTAATTAATGGTAATCTATGATAATTTCAGGCTGTCAGCTGAAATGGGATAAGATGTCATCATTATTAATGACTGTTTAGCAATTATGTGCTCTTAAATTTAGAGACACCACAAGCATATATAACTCAGCACCCTAAGACCAGAGGTGTAGATTTGATATCATTTGGTTTAGCTGAAAAAGGATTATTTGACCAAATTTGTAATGGATCTGAAAATAAAAGGGCATTTGTGGCCAAGCACTGTCTTATGTTCACTGGGGCATGATGGCTTTTTTTAGGGCTTCTGAGTCTTTGTTCCATAGATAGAACCAGGGCCTATTTAAGCTTCATGATAACTATAAAATGAAAAAACCACAGAAAAGTTCAAAACAGTGCCTCCCATTTATCCTGGGTTTAGTTGTTTTGAGTTTTAGAGAGTGTTTGCTTAACATGATTAGAATTTTTGAATAGAACTGACAGTCCTTCTGTGAAATAGTGGTGAAAAGTCCTTAATTAATAAATAATAGAGTACATATAATTCAGGGGGTTTTGGAGACATAAGTCAGTCACTAAATTTGAAAATACTGATGAGAATGGGCATGCAAAGGGAATGCACGAATTGGCAGTCTCTGCATCTAGATAGCTGGAAACGAGTTTTCGTGAACAAAAACATGCAAAATATATACATATAATTATTAAGGAAAAACAAACTTAAGGTTCTTGTTCCACAACTGTTTTCATAACTTAAGATATTATATTATCAAAGAAGATTGATGTTTACTATAGAGCAAGATAAACTATGATAACAATATTCAATACATTCGGGATTTAATTTAACTCTACTAGACTGCATTAAGTCAACATGAAGTGGTCCAGACCGTGGCGTGTTATTTTGATTATTTAGCATATAAAAGCACAAAGAATCTAGATAAAAGTCAAACAACAAACTCCTTAAACGTCTTATATCCTTTTTATCAATAGCATGCATTCTACATTTACCCAAAGGGATTGTTGAATGAAAGGTGTAAAAGCCTTTACACCTAGCGACGCTAGAGTATAAATAACATGAGAACAAACATATGCTATTATCCATTAAAATCTCAAACTCTCTCTGAAATTTTTCCTGATATAAGTGAAAAATCTTACCAACATCTTTCAGAATAAATCCTACAGGATTCCTTAATATTCGCTGACTCCAAGCCTTTTTCAGAACCCTAATATCTTCATTCGGTGCAGAAAGCATTAAAGTGTAAGTCGAGTACCATCCAACAAGTCTTAGCTCATTAAAACTCTCAACAAGCTTTGTATTTAGCGAACATTTATTTGCATCTTTAAAGGCTTGCAGTAGTTGCTCCGGCTTGCTGGTGAGTTTATCTTCTGTCTGACTTTCGCTATTGAGTGATGGAGATGATAAAATAGTTCTTGGACTTGACGCAGAAATCGATTGAAGGTCAATAGATCGAAACACAAAAGCAATAACGTTTCCTTGGATTAACGAGCTTTGCCGATGCGATTTGACTTGTTCCCTGCTCATCCTAGCACTTTCTGTAGCTGACATTCTCTAGCTTCAAAAGCATGCACACGTCTCATATTTTCTATTTGTTCCCTAAATTTGAGTCTCACTCAAAAACAATGTGTTTGGAAACATTACTTATTCGCGCTTCCAAGGTTAATAAATGTCATGGCCCTTACTATCCTCCTCCGCAACAAAGAGGTTTCAAAACAAACGACATGATGATAATGGTTTGTTACCATAGATATTCTGTTTGTTGCAAGTAGTTGCGAAGTAAAGCAGCGGGGGCTGCACTTTGGAGAGCTTGCTTTGCTGATGTTTGAAAATGAAATCTTTTGATTTCAAAAGTTTGCTGATGTCTCATTAAAATGCCACAGAACCAAAGCATTGCTCTCAGCTTTCTTCTGGTTGACGTTTGCTTTTATTCATGAATTCTCCTTATCAATATTAAGGTTGAAGATGTTGATAATCATGGGCAATAGCACTTCTGCAACCTCCCGATATAGCCTTTTAAAGTACTTCAAACTACAGCAAATGAAGGGCATCTTATTTGCGCTTTTTGTGTCTATGTGCAATGCAATACATTCTCTTCTAAGAATACAAGTAAGCAAAAATTTCAAGGCTCAAATTTTAGAATAATCCAAGAATAATTTAAGGTTCAGACTTTGGAATATTGCGTATGCGAAATGCTACAATACCGCTTTTAGATTAAGCACATTTTGGAATACATTCTTTTGGTTTTCAGGCACCTTTTTCATTTGCGAATAAGCTTAGGCTCAAAATAAAACATTATGGAGGTGCATTGAGGCTCGGCGAAAAATTAGGAACTCTTACCATAAAAAGTAGTGGACTACATTTTTTTTATAAGGCAGTTTTTAAAGTCATCAACACTAAAAAACGTCCTAAGGTCTCGAAAATCCAGCACTGCACTTTCTCAACTTTTTGAGCAGCTGGGTACTACTTGAACGTTTCTTTTCAACAGACAAATAGCTGTTCCCTGAGCACTATGACAAATATTATGCGCATTCACCTAACAACACAGTGAAAGTGAAGGCGTTAGACAATGAAATTTTAATGCCGAACACAGTGATAATTATATTTGCTGGTGGCAATCGGAAAAGGATAGGAATTCAATAATTTACAAATACAATGAATTTACAATAATATTATTTCGAAATGACTGTGTATTCACTTATGCTTAAGAGGAATTCTCCGTTGACCTCACAGTGACATAGCTTCTGCGGCGTTCATCTACCTCTGCGAGGAGAATAAGGAGAGTTGCGATGTTTGAAACGTTTTGTCTGGTTTGGCTGAATAGCTTTAACGACGTCAAAAAATATAACATAAATGTATCCAAGAGATATAGTGAATAATTAAGGGGCATTTACCATCCAGCAACCTTGAGGTCACAAATACATAGCTCAAAGGCCTTGCTTACAAAGATTTTATCACACACATGTTCTGTGTTTTGGTTTCAAGAACTTAATGTTATGTAATCTAATTTAGTCTTTAATAGAAAACCTGATCTTTGATGTGATTTGCTGTTGGGTAGAGCTTCGTATGGATAAAGGAGATCAAAGAGCTTCAAAGTACAGAAAGTCTGAATGCCATAAATCGATTCACACCTCAGTGAATATACTCCTTTAGGAACTCCTTGCTTTACAGTAAAAGCAAAAACATGAGCAGAGCTAGTATGAGATAAAATCATCAAATATCACAAACAGGAGCCAAAGTTTAATACATGAAGCGTTAAATGGAAGAAAGATAAGATCAGTGCAAAAGCCGAGGACAATAAATGGGGAAAATGTAGAAGAATAAGGGAACCTGTGATGAGAAAGTGCATTTTTGCATACAGCAGCTGGAACGAAGAAGAAGTGATAAATAGACATGACTTTTAGTGCACGTCAACGTCCAATGGAGACCCAAAAATGAGTAGGGATAGTCAAATAGATGAGCGCTTGTGATTTAGATCTACCTGCTTGCAATAAATTAAAATGTTGTTCAAATATTGTTGAATGTCAATTATAGGAAGGCAACACTATTACAAGTATATTTATTACAACAATCATAACCTTAATGACAATAATATTTGAAGCTACCAAGTTCTATTAACAATTTATGCTATCAAATGCATGACGATAGATATATTCTTTACCCTCTTGATGCTAATATTTACCCTAAGATTTTAACTAATGGCTGTTCTCTTCATCACAAATTCAGTACAATTAAAGTTTCTATGCAACGGGCATCTTTTAAACTATAATACAAAAAAGGGAGGCTGGAAAAACAGTGGGGCAATGAGTATCTACAGGCATAAGCGTAGGAGGCGGGGGCAGGGGGGCTGCAGCCCCCAAGTTGGGCAGAAATCCGTTTCACTCGGGAAAATTTTCTTAAAGAACAATAGGAAATTAGGGCAGGAAGTTCACAGAAAGTTTACAGCCTCCCTAAATTTGACATCCTCCTACGTCCATGTCTACAAGGGCAAAAGGCTCCACCGACTATAGGAGAGCAAAGCGAGCTAAGAAAACTGAGGGCTTCCAAGCCACCTTTTTGGGACATTTTCGTTCCATTCCTTAGCATAGGTTATATTTCTCACAATCACATGAATAGTCCTCTTTTCTGATCAAATAGTACATTTTACACTAGTTTATTTGACCTCCATCCCATCAAATTGACGTTGGGAAAGCAAACTATTGCATTTGAAAAAGGGAACTTTTGCTCTCCCTGCTCTCCCCAAGTGAAAGGCAAGAGGGGCGCTTGCTCCACTCTGTCCCCCTCTCAGGTCTCCCTTATAAAAAATGCCATCCTTCTTGCTACTGTCTTCACATTTTCACCACAAATGTGAAAGACTTCATAACATGTAACGACCAAGTAAAACCATTGCTATGTTTTCGCAACTATAACAATTAATTGAACCCGAATCCAGCTTTGTAAGGTGAAGAATCCTAAGGTGACTGAACGCTAGTGACATTGTTAAATCATCTCCGACATCCAGGAGTTGTCCTCATTGTTAAGACCCATCGTGTTGTTTGGCATTAAAGCATGCCTTAACGAGACCTAGAAACTGCAAAAGACAGTGTGATTAAGATTCAAGATAGGAGAGTGCAAAAGGAGAAAAAATATCTGATATTATGTAAGGGTAGCATTGGAAACAAAGTGGCAAAAATCGTATTTTTTGAAGAAAATTGTCATTCCGCATGAATTCAAAATGCAATGGAAATTCTTCAATATTCTTGTAGGAATTCGATGGCAATATTCTGACGTACACCAGCATTAACATCAAAACTATTCTGATGAACTAAAACTAATAAAAATTTGAGCTTCAATATTCTTATAAAACCTTATATTGAAGCTCAAAATTGTTGAAATTTAATAATAATTTAAGAATAATGCGAGGCTCAAGCTTCATCAAGACATAAGAATTTCTTTGTATCCTAGCTCTAATACTGCCTTCAGATACAGAATTTGCATTATCGGTACAAAACATAAACTCTTGCTTAGTGTTTTGATGTAGTAAAATATCAACAAAAAATTGGAATATATTCCTTAATTCTAGGCTCAAAATCAGAAAAATTTAAGCATATTGAGGCTCAGAAAAAATTTGAGTACTCTTAGTGATACACAGAGTTGCTTGCCAAAAAGCATACAGTGTAACGACTAAGATGAGATCATGGTGCAGGAACTTTATTAACAAGCATAAATTACTGCTTGCATGCAGAATATAAAAATGAATTCTGAAACAAATCATGAAATCAAAAAGGTCAATAAAATTATTGGAACACGAGAAATAAGTGGAAGAATCAAGAGAACCAGAATAAAATGTAGAGCAATGAGAAAAGAGATTGAAATTGTCTTGAATAAGAAGTCTCTGAAGAATAATCTACACCAAAACTCGTTACATTTTTTATAAGAAACTGGATTATAAGAAACGAGTACTAGACCGGTCAAAAAATTATGAAACTCTAGTACTTTGTTCAAGAAAAGTTAAGAAACTACACAATATCAATTTGTCTCAAACAGAGTACATTGACTTGCTTCCACTCGTTAACTTGTATGATTTTTTGTCTGGAAAAGATTGTAACTTGTTTTGATCTGCTTGCACATTTTTCTTGACGTTGAGAGGTCATATCCACCTAGAAGTGTTCGACTTTCAAACAATAAGATGAGTTTCGGGATTGAAAATAAAAACTAATTAAGAAAATTTTAGTACCAAAATGCCAAACTTTTTACGTCAAATTAAGAAACTTCCAGTACTAGGTGTCGATCCATTTTTCTTATTTACAAAAGTGTACTCGATTCAAAAACAGGGCGAAGTTAACCAAAAGCAGCTAGAGAAGAAAACTCGCTGTATAAACAAGTGTTAAAGAGTAAGAGACGTAGGTCATTCCTCCATACGATGCACTTTAAAGCTTAAACTGTTTTCACAATGCTCATTTATATGCAAATGAGTGTAATCTTGCAGATGATCCACTCTTTATAAGACTGCTCAAGCATCAGCAGAAATGCATATGGATACACACCTATAAAAAGCCCTGGAAAGATATTTAGGCAAAGCTTTGGGAGGATTTCAAAGGTTGGATGAACTCAATACCAACGGATTGTTACTTGGCCTTAATGCCATCATGTGCAGTTTGTAGTCAAGCAAATCGGATTATAAGCCCAGCTAATCTGATTTCATCTCCTAAACGCGTTTGTAAAATCTTCACACAACCATTGCTTCTCTCCCTAAGTAGGCTATTTAAACAACTTTTCTCTCAAAGCATAATGAAAGAAGATTCATAGAGATAGGGGCTTCACTTCGCTCAATTATTTTCCAGCAAAAACATGGGAACAATCTTGTCTCTACTACTAACTTTTTTTCATTAAACATCTGATTACAAGAGCAATCTCTTTTTAGGATTACGAGCGTTAAATGAAGAAAAAACCAGCTAAGAACAAACTCCTCAGTAAACAACACACTACAGCATGGAAACTTACTGAGCCTTGAACTCATCCATAAATTACTAAGAGAAGGATTGCATAACAAAACTGATTGGCCTGATATTAGTTGCTACCTCTACCAAGAGTTATAATTTTTGCGAACAAAGGTTCTAAAGGGTTTCAGAATTTATTCAGTACTACTGTGGGTGTCGTCTATTCTCGAAATCCAGGAGTTGAGAGACCCAGCTACTTGAGTCAGTATGATGATATACTAGCTACCTGAGTCAGTATGACTATTCCTGATCTTCGGTCTGTGTGCTATAAGATTGGTAATAGCATGGCACTTACAGGCGGCGCATGCTGAATTTGAAAGCGGCGATTATTGCTATGGAAAGCAGCCATTATTGCAATTGAAACCTGCAATTTTTGCAATTGAAAGCTGCGATTAATGGACAAGCAAGATAAAACCTAACCACATTTTAAAATTTAATGCTTTTTCAGCTATTAAAACCAGTCATTGCGCAAAAGCAAGGCAACGCGGCTTGCCCTTCTCCGTAATCAAATATGAACATCAGCTGAATGGCTGTTTTCGATTCAGCTTTATATTCTAGCTACAGTCCTAATTCGCATTTGGGTTTTGGACTATATCAAAACGCGCTTACACTCAAAACAGTGATGTTATACTTATCTACTTCACAAGAAATTGTCTATGTCCAAAAACAACCCTTCTAATCTGTGCTGGACTTCACAGCAAAGAAGCTAATTTGCAAGTATCATAGGACCGGTACTTGATGCTAAAGCCTTTTACTTTTTTTGCACAGTAAGGCACTACCTTTGCGCGAACAATAGGAACAGCCTACCTGGGACGATATGAAGCCTGGATAGGTTCTCACACATTTTTAAGAATATAAATCCCTGACTTTCACTGACTTTCTGGGTAAAAAATGGTGCCCTTTTCCCTAGTCTAGGGTGCAAAGGCATGCGCTCTAACCACTATGCTACCTCGCTCAATAAGCAGGTACTAAACAAGAATAATAATACAAACAGTCTTTAAAACATACCGGGAGAAGCAAGAATCGTCTTGGTTTTAGGTATGACACAAATCGTAGGCAGAGTGAGGAGAAAGACATTAGCAACAATGTAGGGCATTACTTTTCGTGGGACATATTAATACGCTCGGAGAAGTAGAGCATATGAAAACTCGTCGCAGAATATGCTCAAAGTTTTCCCCTAACTTCCTTCACTTTCTAGCTTTCTAGAAAAAAACCTCCGACTTCTCTGACTCTCCCTTATCTACTCTTGTGTGCTTAAATGTAGGAGGTGGAATTAGCATGGGGTGGACATTTTCCTATATTTTCATAAAGTGGAGGGGTGTTAATAGAATGGCCTACCGGGAAAATTGCAACAACCCTGAAGGAAGTAGAAGAGTTGGTGATCCAACCAGAAGGTGTTAAGTGAAAATTGGAGGGAGTGGTAGACAGTGTTCCACACCACAAGGGTTGTGAAGTGCTTGATGGAGAGTTGACTTATGAATAATGGGATGAAGATGACAGTGAAAATTCTGCTGATAGTGATGATTCCCATATTTTGCTAAAATGGAGGGGGTCATTACAAAATGCTATGAGGGGTGAAACATTTAAAAAAGTGCAATATAACCCACCAATAATTAAGCACAAAAGAGTACCCACATTCTGATACTTTTCTCCCTGACTTTCCAGACCGTATGAACCTGGTTGAAGTGCCGTTTGGGAAATACAACAACAGGAAATTTAGCGAAAAGGGCATCGATGAAAAGATAATGAACCTTACACAAGTAAAACTGACCGAGATAGGAACTCAGCAGTGTCAAATGAAAAATTTTGCTTCTTTCCTTTCTATCAAAAATATCATTGACAATGCTGTGAAAATAGGCAATTCTGCTTTCAGTGGAAATTTGTTTAAGCAAGGCAATAAGGTGAGGGTGGCAAATAAGGGCTATAAGTATGCTAGGTTCTCGTGGCAATTCTCACATTTAGAGGGGAGACTACAGTATATTACCCCTCCCCCCAAGCAAAAGGACTCTCATTCTGACGGGATGCTCAATATTTGACAAGCATGAAATTATTAAGGAAGGACAAAAATGATAATGCTTTCTATGTTAATCTGAATCAACAATGGTTCAAATGAATTTTTCTTAGTTTAAAGAAGCAACAGTACATTACCACACAGTTCTACCGGAGAAGCAGTAAGCAGTTGCCACTTACATTTTCATATTTGCTAGCTCTACACCTACTGCGAGAAAAGTTTTCTTCTTTAGTTATTGGCTCGTGTGTAGTTTGTACTCGTATTTTTAATTTTAGCTTAGCTTTATGTCTTATATGAAATTGCCCCGGAGTACTCAGGATTTTTGCTCCCTTTGGGTATCATCTTTGTGATGTAGTCAAGTCTTTTGTATATAGTGCTGTAGGCAACTCGTTTTTGTAAGCATGCTATCTGGATAACAAAAAAAATTCTACACTTCTTGTGGCGTAAAACCAGAAATAGTTCCCATTGATCCCAACTGACTAGCAACATCTTCATGACTCGAAAGGATAAATTTGATGATCATATTGCATCAAAATTTGATTATTCTGATGTTTTGGCCTACTGTCTAGAGCAAAGATAGGCAAGAAACGTAAGTGATTACTACCGTTTTGAGAGCTAGATGTATTCATCATCTTCATCATCCTCATAGGGTTCATCAGGAACGGCTTCTTCTACGAAATCCTCCTCCTCATCATCCTCCTCCTCAGCATTGCTATTTCCATTAACAAATCCATTCTTATGTGTATCTGCGCCAACTCCTCTACCAAGCGGAATGTCAAGAGCCTTGTGAATATTCTCGATCGTTTTTAGTGAAACATAATAGGCCATGTTTACAGATGGAATTCTTTGACGTAATTCCTTCATCAATACGTAAGCCTAGGTACAAATGAATAAGCAAATGATTAAGTGAATTAATTAAGGAAACAATGATGACTTATTCAGCAGAAGAGCACAACTGCAGTTGTGCACTACGCGCTTTTTTATAAGAAATGTTTTTTCACCCAGTACTGAGACTTTCTTAACTTTTCACAATTTCAGTATCAAAATTTCCTTAAGACTTGCTTAGCAAAAGCTTTTATAAAAAGTACATCCGTTGGAATTCCTTTAGCCCAAAGACAAGAAAGATTAGCCTTATTAAAACTTTGGTTCACAGGGCACTTATGATTTGCTCTAAAACTAAATTGGACTCAGAGCTCGACAAAATAAAACAACTGCTCATTGAAAATGGACATCCAGCAGATACTCTATTTTCTTGTATCAATGAAAAACTAGCCAACTTTGCAGCAGAAAAAAATGCTTGGTTCAGAGAAGTGCCCAGTGTACCTAAAATTGCCGTGGATTGGTAATGTTTCATCAAAGTTGGAAAATCAAATTAATAAAGCCATTACATCTTGTTTCTATACTGTGAAGCCCCGTGTGGTTTACAACACTAGAGTTATGCTACCATCTGCTAAAAAAGATAGCGTTCCCACCACTCAAAAAGTTTAGTAGTTTGTGAACTTTCGTTCAGATGTGAAGCTCGGTACGCAGGACGCATTACGCAGGGACTAGCAGATAGAATAAAATAACATGTCCCCACAAGCATTAGG
>WIPJ01005098.1:176173-193244 GCA_018155075.1 Cassiopea andromeda
ACTATTAAAATAGTGAGAATAAAAATTTAGTAGGTGATGATACTCACTTTTTTGCTTGAATAAATTTCTTGATTAACCCAGCTTTTTGCTTTAGATTCGCCATTTTCTCTTCCTGGAGCGTAGTATTTTTCATTTTCGCCTTTGACATGCATTTGTAAGCCTCCGTTAGAGCTCCATAAGCTTTTTCATAATTTTGATATTCGTCTATTTCAACCTACAAATAAATTGCAATTATATCCATAAGAACAACACTTGCGTTTAAGAAAAGGACTCTAATACTTGGAAACTACCAGGTTGCAAAGCACCAAACTTCTCATCGTCTTGCATTTCTCCACTGGCATAATACCTGGCTAAAATGAGGACAAGAAGGAGGAGACTGCTACGTAAACAAATCAATCTTCAAGTTGACTAAAAGAAGAGAAGTAGAAAGCACTGTGGTGTCGACCTACGATATGAGATTTCTTTCCTTTCACTTTCTGTCGCAATTTATTGTTGTAATTAATGTTTTTTTAGATATTTATGTATGTAAGTTGGTCTTCATTAGTATAGAAGTACTAGAAACAAACAAACCAACGGTAAATAATGAACATGATATGAAATGAAATAGAGATTTCAATAATATTAGAATAGGCGGCTGATCATGAATAGTAGACGGATGTATCCCATGGAAGGTCACCTATTGTGTGTATTATTTTACGACGTTTTAAGTCAAAGTAGACGGCAGTTAAGGCAGAAGTAGCTGGCAATAAATCGCTGGTAGCCGCCTTCTGTTCAAAGCTCTGGATTCCCCACCAATGACTAAATTTCAATCCACTACTTCAAGCAGTCAAAATTGCGATGTCAATGAAATTCTCGTACCTTTATTTGATATTGCCCACTAACTCTATTTTAAATTCAATATGGCCTTACTATCATCAGAATAATGGCCTCAAAAGCAGAGCGTGTAGAGATTGATTCAATAATGTACTAACACCCGTTATATACCTACAATAGCTCTTAATTAATACATACCTGAGCGCAAGCTTCATAAAAAGACGAAAGAGAATCTAGAGCCCTCCCTTTTGTGTAAAATCCGATTATATTTTTCATTATCTCAGGGTTTTTGCGCCAATCCAGTGATTGCAGATAATTTGCAGCCATCACGTAGATCTCTTTCTGTCTTGATACACCGGCGAAGAATACTATTTTCTCTGTGTCGCCAGATTTCAGCAGTGATTTCATTGCCTGTAATGAAAATGATGCTTAATGCGGTAGTAGAAATCAAATGAGATTCCAACCCAGTGAAATCCCTTTTAACATTTGGCTGCATTATGAACTTAATCGTGTTAGAAATTTGTTAACTTGGCTTTGTTTTGGGTCTAAGCACTTATCGGACTCTTAAGAAGACATGTAAATCACGCTGAGAAATCATCCTAATCGACTTAATCATTTTAATCACACCCCTCAAATGAACTAAATTTCATCAAATGAGACTTCTATCAATCTCATATATTCTGGAAAGCAAAGATGGTGAACAAAAGAGAAGACTGTCTATTCTTCATAGTAAACAAATACTTAGATGATTTAAATGAATTCCAGCCTAACGTCTGCCATCAAGCTTTACGACTGAATGCAGAAAAGATTTCCATTCGCACTATAATCAATTCCGATAGGTCATGAGTCTATCTATTGTGAGACCAGACAAGGTCTTTAAGAACACCAGGTAGTGTTCCCATTATAAAGAAAATTAGTACACCCCCCTCCATGCGACAGCTTAACAACATACTTTAATAGCAAGCAATGAGCTCTATGAGGGTCAACATAAATGAAAACTCCTAATGGCTACTTCTTATATGCCATCACTTCTTGTAGAAGATATTTGAATAAAACAAATTCAGAAATGGCTTACAACAAGAACTTAATAGCATTCACATGCAAAAAAGTTCAGTCCTATTTTGTTTGAAAGTAAGCAAAGTTCGTGTATATAAATAAGAT
This sequence comes from Cassiopea andromeda, assembly GCA_018155075.1. NCBI lineage: Eukaryota > Metazoa > Cnidaria > Scyphozoa > Rhizostomeae > Cassiopeidae > Cassiopea > Cassiopea andromeda. Next base: position 178,148 of record WIPJ01005098.1, read on the forward strand.
ACTGATAACTTTCACAGTTATCATAAACAACTGACTTCAATGATTTGCGTGCTAATGATATACACAGGATTGCCAATAGTATTTCAGGAAAAAGTTCCCTGATTTTTTCTGATATTTGCAGTGAAATCCTATTCATTTCTCCTTGATTTTCCCTGATATTTGCAGTGAAATACTACTCATTTCTCCTTGATTTTCCCTGATAATCTTATAACCCTTAATCAGCATTTTATCATTTCTCTTGAAAGGTAAGGCATTTTGGAGAGTTTTGGCCAATTAAATTTTTGGCTGCATAAAACATTGAGCTGTGCTTCATAAGGACTACGCAGAACATAATGGTATACGAAAAGATAAAATTTGGTGACTGTCACACTCAACTGGAGGTGCGATTGAGTACAGAGAATGTTGTTGCTCTGAAATAAAGTAATTTGAAACTTAAAACCTCCCAGATTTTCCCTGATTTTCTGAAAAATCCCTCGTTTTTACCTGAATTTCCCTGATCAAGCATAAAATTCCCTGATATTCCCTGAAATCCCTTGTTTGGTGGCAACCCTGTATACAATAACTTGAGTCCTAGTTAAGAAAACAGCTAGTTCTTATTTCGTTGTCACTGTCATATCTTCTGCACAGTATCTATAACCGTGAAGTTGCTTCCAACATAAAACGACCTTGTCCTGACAATGCAGAAAAACTTAGACAGTATTACTACCGGGTCAAGACAGCTTTCTGATGGAAAACGGATCAACTGGGTTTTCTATTCTAACTGAGAAAGTACAATTACACACCTTGATTTTATTCCCAGCCTGTGTAAACTTCTTGGTTGCCAAATGATATGACCCTTGCTTAAATGCACATTCTGCTATTTTCTCTAATAACTTTAATCTATATTCCTGATCCTCGTGATCCTTTGGTAATGTCATTCGTTCAGCTAATTCCTCTGTAATTGTCACATGATTGTCCAGGCACATTTCCAAGGCTTCGTGGTACTTGAAGAATAAATAATAAATCCTATTTACTAGAATCAAAACATGAAAACTATTAAGAAGCTAAACTAAGAAGCTAGATATACTCGCCCTAAAAGAAATTCTACTACAAATTTTGCTGTCTCCAATCAGTAGCTGTGTTCAATCAGTTTGCAGTGTGAGTGGCTAAGCAGCCCAGCCAGTTCCATTAGCTTAACTGAAGTTAAGCATGGCTGTGTACGGTCAGCAACTGGATGGGTGAACTTCCAGATGAACGACCAAAACAGCTCACTCCGCCGTCCTTCGGAAGGGACGTTAAACTAGGGGTCCCATGCCTGGATGCGGCATGCATAGTAGGCCTAAATTAGCTGATAAAGCTAGGTAAAACAGCCTACTCAAAATAAATTAAACAACAGCAACAACAAAGTAGCTACTTATACCACAAAGTCCTGTACATTCAAAAAAGTAATACTTTTATGACAATCCAATCAGAAATACCTTAATTCTCTACTCAAGGATTAGACCATAGCAAGCAGAGTGTTATGCCAATTTCATTAGTTCAAGTAATCCTGGTATCAATCAATACTCTGCGTTTTATGTACCTAACTGTTCGCTGAGCCTCAAAATTCTTAAATATTATTGAATTTGAGCCTAACATTGCTCTTAAATTTAGCTTCAAATGTAAAGGTGTAACATAGCCTGAAAATGAAAGGAAAAATGCGAACCTATATTGATGTCTTACTTAATCGTAAGAACAACAGCGGAACAAAACATTGCATAGATTGGGCAAAAAATGATCTAAAAGCACAAATTTCAGAGATTTTGAGCCTTAAAATTCTTATAAAATTTACTCTCACAACAAAGAAAGAGTGCTATTAATTTGGTTGAAAGCAAGCATAAGAAAAATGACCAAGGGTAAGGAATTTGATTATTTATAATCCGCACCTTCACTGTTTTTCAAGAGAGGAAAAAGAAGGACGTTACTGCAGCTATACAGAAAATTATGTTATCCCGATAGCCAATAAACACGTTAACTCGTAAGAGCTCGAGAAATGTCATGAGTTTTGAGAGAACGGTCTTATCAGGTAAACGACACTGGGAAGTTAACTGGTTTCTAACCTCTTGTTCAAGAAGTTTCTATGCAATTAAGTCTATAGTAGATTATAACATAGACTGGCTAGAACTCAAGACTACAAAGCGCAAATAAGGTAGGAGACAAGTTTTATGAATGTATCTAAGCGAGTGTTAGCTGTAAGTGAATAGAACCGCTTCCTACTTTTTGAATGTTGGCAGCTACAAAAGCATTTCAAATTGAAACGTTTAATTAGGGATTTTTCCGTCAGTAGAATAAGTTCTCTCCTCATAAAGTGGTTTCTTATATAGAAAAGCCTATAGGTCGTATACATACTCTTGCACCAACTATGAGTAGGTTAACAGCTCGGTCAAATTGCCCATGGTCAATAAAGAACTCAGCACACTTATTAAGCATGTCTGGATCAGTTCTCTCATCGAGATCTTCTGATATCATCTGCAAAGCGCCAAATTGTTGCGTTCTAAAGGCAAGCTCTATTGCCTTCGACATGCTTCCGGCCTAAAAACAACAATAGTTTGTAAGATTACATACATCAAGAAGGCATTTCTCAATGATCCTAAGAATGATGACATTGAAACATCGCTCAATAGATTTACTAATGCTAGAAATAAGTACTGAATGTTGTAAACTGCATATTCCTACAAGATCATACTTCATCAATTATTGGGAATGTACTATCAAACGTGCTAAGAATTTGGAGGATCATAAAGAAATTGCTTTTCAGAATTGCTCCTGTTGAATATTGACCACGGCTTCATATGAAAATACTCTTCTGAGACTGTGAGATAATGTTCATGCTATATATGCAGGTCCTCTAAAGGATTAATATGCACTTTGATCCTAGATACTCTCGAGTACCCAATAATCGTCCCCCCAAAGTATTACTTTTTGAGATTTCCACCCCCTCCCCCCATTTATCAATTTTCCAAAATTATGAGGATTTGAATTTATAATCTGCCCCAAACGTGAACCAAAAACGAAAATCCATCACATTTAATAATGGACAACGTGCCCACTTTAGTTGATTTCGCAAGGTCAATGGTATAAATATAGGAATTATTCCAATTATTCCAATTCCCCATTTATTCAATTCTCAAATATGTCCAACTCCCCCCAAATATTCCAACCCTCCATTTATTAAATTCTTGAGAATTCTCCAACTGTCCACTTACTCCGATTCCCCAATTATTCGGTACTCGAGAACAGGCAACTTTTCGAAAAACTTCCATCCAGGACACCGGATCTCCTGTTCATTATTTTTGAGCCTGTAATTCGATCGAGAATCATACAGCGTGAGAAATCGAGTTTCAACAGTTGAAACGAGATTTAAAAACTCAGCCATAACTATTGACAAATATAGAAATTTTCCATCTGTCCCAATCATTCCAGTCCCCCCATTCTTAGGGGTTTCAGGAAATTTTCAACACCCCCGTTTATTTCAACCCCCATCCATTCGGGACTCAAGAGTAATAGAAAGGTAAACCTGATAAGTATTTTGTTAGAACAAAATTCTTTTGGGTGATAATGAAGATACTGCGTGAAAGCGAGCAAAGCAATTAATACCTTATGATATAGCATCACAGCTTTGTCCAGCATCGTCTCGCTATTTTCATAATATCTGAAAAGAATAGCAGAACCTCTCATTCTAGCAAGCAATATTTTTGTCGCAAAAGTTGCAGCATGCTTTGAAGCGTTATGAGAGAGAAATTAAAAGAAACAGCAGCATAGAAACAATACAGTTTTAAATAAAGACTTGCTTACGTTTAGAGGCATTGGCTACCTTTCCAAAAAGAGTGCAAGGAAAACACGAAATGAGGAGCAAGCAAAAATACAAGGCACTTCACTTGTGCTTCTTACCTGGCAGCTTCAAGCATTTCACTTGGAGAGCTCAATAGTGCTAAATTCATTAACTCCCCGTCCATTTCATTTTCCTATTAAATAATAAGCAAAAACGTCGAGGGCTTTAGAGGATACAGAACAAATATACAATATCATTTACATATATGTGAGGGTGCAATGGGGGGCATGTTGTTTTAGTTACATGATAGATAAATTTAGGAGCATATCTAGCTACTCCCAACTACAAGCTTAATTTAAATAGGCGCTGGCTGTAGTTGTGAATGTTAATAAATGGATTTGAAATGACGCTATTTAAAAGACTAAGAAATATAATATGCAATGTAATGGAAACTGAAGGCGAAAGCCTTAATGCCAAGGTTAAGAATGTAAAATAACTACGCAAGTATTTCGCTTGCTTATCCAACCATAGCTACAGTAAGCAAACGTGGTACGTAGAGAAAAGATGGTACGTAGAGACAAGGTGGTACGTTAAGAAAAGGTGGTACGTAGAGAAAAGGGCGGGCAGGGTGGTAATTCCAGGGTCAAAAGGAGGGCTGTCCAATCACAAAAGGAAAATCATGACTACGGAATTTTGAATTTAATGAACTATTTTTCAAAGCTTGCAGTGAAAAATAACAAGCTGCTGAGAAAAACGCATTTAGACTAAAAGACGAGCCCAAAAAGCTGAAGATACAACGTCACCAGCTGAAGCTTGTGACCTTCAATGTTATTGTCCAAAGCAAAAATCAACTTCAGCAAATCAGTTTCTTAAAAAATTCTCAGACGGCATGAATGCATGAAGCTAGAAGTAGTAGACTGTCTACCACTAAAGCCCGGAATCTTCTTTAAAACTGTAATCCTGGCCACAAGAAAGAAAGGAAAATAGCACAGTACTAGCACTGTAATGGAGACTGTCTTAAAAGAAGATAACTGTCATCGGGTTCACGTATCTAGCCTCAACTAGGAGGGCAGAGCAAGACCACATGTATAGTACAAGACCAAATTGATGGTGATAGGAGGAGGAATTGCAGAGTAATGTGAAAATTACATTATAGTAGTTCAAAGATCTTTCAAAGAACTATAAAGTAAACAAACAAAAGCAACAACGGAATTGAAACTCTACGTGACGTAATTGCTGCATTCAGAATCAAGCTGTAGATATGCTGTTAAATCATTCTTGCAACATCAACTGTTAACCATTATGGAGAATCTCTAAGCATGCAAGTGGCATAGATGAATGAAGACGATATCTCTCACTTACTCGTGCTAAGCGAATAGCATTTGCGTAAGCCTGGGCACGTGAAAAGTAGTGAACAGCACTTTTGATGTCTCCCTGAAACAAACCCAGAATAAGATTATACTATTAGCTTGCCGAGTCAAGCACATTTCTCTGCAAATCATCCTTGATGCATACTTTACGTGCATTGATGTTCTCTGCAAGAGTAATCTTGTTACAGAGTCTATTGCTAGCAATACACACGTTACAAGAAAAGGGAACTGGGATAAGTGAGCATGCTCTCTAGTCCGGAATAGAAGTGGGGTGGTAGTAAACAGGGGAGGGGGTTGGACGAAAGTCGATAGTATAATAGCAAGGGGGGTTGCAATAAACGGGAAAGTTGGCAAAATGTTGAAAAAACTACTAGAGCAGTGGTTCTTAACCTGGGTTCGATCAAGCCCTATTGGCTCGGTGAGTCAGTTTCAGGGGTTCGGCGGTTTGGATCACCCCCACTCGTGACGTCACGCTCAGCTTGGGCAGTATGTGTACTAATAAAGCATTTAGCTATATACGTATGCTTTGAACTTGAAGAAAAAGGTACATTTTATTTTGCCAACAATGAGGGGTTCGATGAATGCATGCATAGAACGTGTGGGGGTCAGTACCTCCAGCAAGGTTATTAAGAACCACTGACCTAGAGGGTGGGTGTGAAAAAGCACCCTAAATTTTTAAAAGTAAACTTTGAGTACAGTGTCAGTGTTTTTCATCACGAAAATTACTTTCTTTAAATTTCTCATCTGGCGGCGATATTTCTAAATCTAAATAAAACAATTTCATTTTGGCTCAAAAGCAACAAGCGATGGAGTGGGTAGCAACAGGCAGGGGGAGGCTGTAATAATGTCCTGATATGCATTTTTTGGAAAAATAAATAGTCGGCTGGGGATTTCTATTCCAGACGGGAGAGCAATAAATAAATACCTGACTCTCGTAATGCCGGGCAAGATGGTAGCATGCTGCTTTATCTCCGGTTTCATTACAAATGTCAGCCGCCTGTAAACAATAAATTATATGTGACATAATACATAGGGTTCGTCAATCAAAAGAGAACTTTTAGAAGGAATTGAAAAGATATACTCACATAATGCAAAGTTGTGAAAAAGTGATACATAGATCAGACGAAAAGAATTTCTTGTCAGGTACATTCTCTCTATACGATAACTTACAGCTTACTTTAGTTCCCACAATCCGATTGATATACACAAAAAGTTTTGATTGAGGTTAAAGGACCACCTCAGTGTAAGGTGACGTTTTATTTTTAACGCCATAATTATCCAGTGTATATCTCAAAATTTGATGTCAAAATCTAGGAAAATCTGCTGGTGCTAAATTGAGGTAGGTGCATGCTTCTTAGGACAGTAGTACTTAGCTACTCAAAAAGTTAAGAAAGTTCAGTACTGGCTTTTTGGGACCTAAGAAAGTTTATTAGTGAATATTTGTCTTATGGCCTAATTCTCTACTTTAAGTGAAGCAGCGTCTTCATTTAAGACGGTGAGACAATCTCATCGTCGGATATGCTTTATTTGATCTTATATTGATATTCAAATTCAACTTTTTCTGAACTTAAGAAAGCTTAAGCGCATTTGTGCTTAAAATTTGATTCATCTGTGTACAAAATGCTATATGCTGGCTGCCCTCTAACAGTTTCACTTCTGTTATTTACTAAGAGTTATCATCATTTCAGGTGCACATAGAGATTTCTCGCTTTCCATTAATTTGTATGTGTAAACCATCAGAAGTAAACAATTCTTGGTAAGAAAGTCTTAAGAAAGTGTTGATACTGGAATCGTGAAAAGTTAAAAAAGTTTGAAAAATTCTATCCAAGCGTAGAATCAGTTAATACAAAGCTCCTTTCATGTATTGATCAAGTTGTACACTTAATTAAAGATAGAGAACACCATTTAATTACGTTGTATTGAAATATGATTCTTGGTCATTTGACAGTGATTGGCTTAGTCTCTTAAATTTACTAGTAAGTCCTGCTTATATGAAAAATTTGTAAGCCAATTTTGAAGATATCCCATAAATTTGATAAGCTATGGATTTGGTAATAACTAGTTAGTGGGAAGACAACGAAGTCACACTGTACAATGTACAGTTTACATGTTTGGTAGGTACTGTAAAAGCTCTATCAAGTCCTCCTCCCTAATAAACCTCTTCCAAAATAAGTCTCCTCTCTCATAAGCCCCCTCTCTAATCAGTGGTGTAGCCAGGGGGTAAGGGGAGCGGCCGCCCCCAATGATAAAAAAGTTTGTGTCCGAGAAACATTCCAATCAGCAATAAAATTAAAATATTAGAATGTAGCTGTGAAATAGCAAGTGCAATTACTCTTTTCTACCAAGCGGTGGTAGCTCAACGCTGGCTATGACAGGAGGCTATGTTCCCTACCCCCAGTTCCTCCTTATTTATCTCTTAGGGCCACACCCTTTTTAACTCTCTCCGCTGGCCACACCCTGTTTTGCTCCCAAGGATGCGACCCTGGCTACGCTACTATCTCTAATACGTCCCTTCTCTAATGAGCTCCCTCTCTGTTAAGCCCCCTCCAGGACTGCAAATAACCTCCTAGGGCATAATAGAACTCTATGGTATTTCAAAAGTATAAAACTACACAATGACATCATTGCTAGAGTCGAAGCAGATCTAAGGACAAAACGAAGATTGTGCTATTTGAAGGCAGAGGGTAGAAAATCAGAATTGATAAACCAAATAAAATTCAAAATCATAGTAATAAAATATAAATACCTTTGTGAGATTTCCACAATAGCAATTGACCCTCACTAGAGACAAGTTATCACGAGCGGACTCATAAAATTGCAAAGCAGCATCCATTTCGCCAATGCTTTCCATGTACTGAGCCCACCACTTTCGCAAGGGTCTACGATTAAGAGATAGTGTCATAAATACGTTTCGTGTTTCCTTCTCTACAAGCATTCCTTGATACTTTCAGCAAAAACAACTGATAACGACTAAGAGGCTCGGTATACAATAAAAACAACAAAACATACAATAAAAAACACTTGATATATAATAAAAAGCAGAGTAATTCGATGAAGAAACAACAGATCAGATGTGCTAATGTTGATGGAAAATAGTACTCATTTATAATCTGTATTCTTTTTCCATTCAAACAACGAAAGAAGCAAGGTTTATACCCAATACGCGAATCAAGATTCCCCGACTATTTCCTGACTTTTCTCTGACTGATATTCAAAAATACCCACTTTTCCCTGACCCCTATCTCACATATCTAGGTAAAGGAAATTGAGCCTAATAGATAAGTAACGTATATATACCTGCTCTAGAGAACTATCCAAAGTGATGAAGTTCACATTTACTGACAACAAATGGAACAATCATTTTGCAAACAACCATCTAATCAGTTAATGAAAATGATGTGTGGACTAAACAATTTGTTTTCCCTGACTTTTCCTTGACTTGGATATAAATTTTAGAGAATTCCCTGACTATTCCAGGATTTCCCTGACTTTTCCAAAAAAATGGCATATTTTCCAGGTATTCCAGGTTCAATATGAACCCTGAGAAGGTGGTCTTAGGAAGTTGGATTGTAAAGTTTATAGGAACATAAATAGGAAGTTTATAGGGGAAGTCTATAGGGACAGGCTATAGGAGCAGCCGTTCGAATGCTTCTCCGAATGCATATCATATCATATCATATCATATCACATCATATTATATCAATCATATCATATCATATCATATCACATCATATCATATCATATCATATCATATACCATATCATATCACATTATATTATATCAATCATATCATATCATATAATATAATATAATATAATATCATATCATATAATATAATATCATATCATATCATATCATATCATATCATATCATATCATATCACAAAACTTATTTAAAGTTTGTGTTACATATAGCTTATAGCTAATTAATACCAACTATGTAATTAATGAAACAAAAACTAACTTAATTAAAAATAAAACATTTGCAGTTAATGCCATCCCAGCTACATATTTCCTTTTTAAAATATCACAAGAGACAGTGAGAATTTTATCTCATCATCAATGGAATTCCATAACAGACTCCCTCTAAAGGATAGGGAATTCAGTCAATAGCGTTGGGAACTTACTGAAGGGAGTTTGCATAATTCCTTTGTAAATAGATTATATTGAACATCCTTTTTTGTGAAAAATTCCCACATATACTCTTGGTTTAGGTGATTGAACAATTTATAAACTTCTATAATCAATTTTTGTAGGTTCTTATTATGTGCTGTCTTTGTATTATCCCTTTGAAGAAGTTCCTCAAATTTCGATTCATAGTCTCTATATAGAATCCTCAATGCATGTTTGTGAGTTCTATTAATTTCATTATTGGCAGTTTTGCAACAAATAGCCAGATCAGATCATACAAAGCACAGCTGAGCTGAGACACGATGCCCATTTCTAATGAGTAGCTGCAAATCATTTTGCGCACCTCTGATAATTTAGTTTATTCACAAATAAATCTCGTACGCCATTGAAATTGCCTGCAGTCAAACTCCATCTTACATTTGCATTGCTACAAATATTTGACGCAAATAGAGATTAATTCTTAACCGTAAGCTATGAGAAGATCTAATCTAAGATTAAAAGTTTCTTTGCCTCCTGTCATTTCTAGAGTTAATCTAAATCCTTTTGAATTGAATTGACCAAAATAGTCCAAGAACGCCTCCGGAAACCAAATACATTCAACGACAAAATCACAGACCAGATTACAGTAACACAACAGTTGAAAAACCAAAGTAAATCTTTAGATTTTCTCGACCCTACGAATTGAAAAGTTAATCAAACAAGCCATCAATTTACTTGAATCACTATACATCGAATATCAATAAAAAAAGGAAGAAATCGAGTAAAAATATAATTACAATAAAACTCTTAACTGACATTAATAATCTATGAACAGTGGCGTAACAGGGACAGTCGGAGCCCATAGGCAGAGAAACCGGAGAGGGAGGGGGCAAAGGGAAGCAAGCGCCCCTCCTGCCTTTTATTTGGGGGAGCAAAAGTGCCTTTCTTGAAATGCAATAGAATCCCTTTTTAGGCATTGATATAATAAAATGGAGATGAAACAAGCTATATTAACAAACAAAATATGATTGGAAGAGAGAGCTATGTGCATAGCTGTGTGAAGTATAGGCCCTGCTAAAGGATGGAACGAAAATGTCTCAAAGGGGTATCTTGGCTCCCAAAGAGGTGCCTATGCTAGGCGGTGTGCCAAAGAGGTGCCCCTACAAGTCGATACTCTTTTGCTATTGTTGGCGCCCCTTGCCCCACTACGGCTCCAGCGTGCCTGCCCATAGGAATTCATTGAGATTGGGGTTCCATCATAATTTTCCATCCAGATAATAAAAGCAACTTGAAAGATTCTAAAGGGTCCCTTCAAGATCTTAAAAGCTTGGAGGCCTTTAGTTAGGAGTTGTCCTAACCTCATCCTACGCCGGCAACGCCACTGTCAAAAGGCCAGCATCCACTAAAACGATTCGGCCGATGCGACACGAATCATGTTTGATTGGTCAAGGGATTATCGGTCGATGGAAATGTTCAAACCATTTGAGCTTCTCAATTAGCCGATTCGGCCGAGGGTAGCCGAGTGGAAATCTACATTGGAACCTACTACGCATGCACCAACACGGGCAGCCTCGGCCGAATCGGTGCACTCGATTAAGTGGAAACCGGCCTCAAGTGAGGTTAAAGGCACACAAAAACCAAGTTATGTAAGCAAAATCTGCATACCTGTCTTTCGATTTTAGAACATAAGACTCCAACTGCGCAGTATCATCAAAGAGCATACGCGGGACTTCAAAACGGAATGTATCCGATCTTTCAAATCTATCAGCAAAACAAAAAACTCTCGTAGATCTATATTTCACATCTGATTCACCAAAAAAGGCATACATCATCCACAAAAGCATCGAGATACTGAGAAATGAAATTCTTCAAACATTTTGAAGTAAAGAGTATAAAATGTGTAAAATATAAGCTCTCTTTTCTTCCGCAATGTCAATTTTGCATTTTTTCGGATTATTATAAAAAATTATGTATTGTCAATAGTTGATAGTAAATTAATTATTCTTTAACTAGAAATAAATCAACTACAAAAAAATTCTATTTGATTTGATTTGACATGATCATTTTAAAGGTGCATCATTTTCTCGTGCAAGAATTTTCTTCCACAAAAACTGTCCAATAAGCCAGATGCACAGCTTTACTGATCCAAGCTTAAGAATATCCTAACATCCAAAAACCGCCCGAAGTGAAGCAAAATGTCAAAAAATGGTGAAAAAGGGTAATTGTACAACCGATGAAAATGAAGAAAATGGAACGAGTACATATTTTGAATAATTGTGCTAGAACTTACTGTTGAATGGCAGAGGCATAACTTCCTATAGATTCGAGGTATTTTCCATAGTTATAGTAAGTTGTTCTTAAATGAATCCTGTCATGCAACTCCGCAGTTTCCAAGGCCTAAATCAAAACAAATGATCAATTGACCAGCCTCTACGAAATGGGTTGACCAGTTACTTCTAACTACTGAAAAATTATTTGAATGACAGAATGAAAGACTAACAGTAAAAAGTTCATGTAACATTTAAAATACAGAGCGAATGATTGGTTGAATTCACCAAGATAGATAGATGGAAATAGGCAAAAAAGAACACTGAGAAATGAACAGGTAGAATTAAATAGACGAAACAAATGACAAGAAAAAAACTGCTGTTCAAGCAAACTGTTGAAACAATTAGTTACAGCAAGCAAAAAATATGACTGATTTTAGCAAAAACGAAACAAGCATACCTTGGGCCAAGAATTCGAGGCTTGGTATAAAATATTTAATAAATCATATCTGTTGCATTGTTTATATAATCTTTCAGCTTCATCCTGCAATAAAAAAGAATCTCCATTATAATAAAATCACCCAAATGTACAGTAAACACTAGATAGATAGATTTCACCATGAAGTTACGTCACCATTTAAAGTGCCGGACACTACAGTAGTCCATTTCAAAATCATAAAATCTTCAAAACAAGCTTTCTGTTGGTCTAAAGAGTCTTAGCTAGAACTAAATCAATGCTGTCTTGCCTTGTAATAGGAATTCATGTTTCACTATTTTCAGCTACTTTTATCCCAAAAACTATCATCCTTCAAAGACCTTCCACTCTCTCCAAAACTTCACAAAATTCTGCTTTCCTGATTTTACTTCCAACTTTCCTAGGACAGTAGGCTTTTGTACACGAACTATCATCATCAAGGTGGAGATGACAGCATCAAAGCTTAAGCTGAAGCCCCATGAGATATTTTCAGAGAAACAATTCAAATTTGATGAGCATGAAGGAAAGAAGACTGGTCAATTTTTCAAAGGAGTACAACACATTTCAAAACAAAAATCTCATACCAGCATTCCTAACTGAATAGCAAGCATTGCAACCCTGGCATCATATTCTGGTTCTTTTTGCGATTCTCTTAATGCTTTTGCACCTCTCACATTTCCCATGTTTCCTAAACATACCGATGCAACATCAAGCCGCTTGGTTTTAACACACATACGTGCCATGTTTTCCCAAACTGATCCACTAAATAAAACGATAAATACGTCAATAATTAAGGTAAACTAGATACAGATCCCTGGTAGTATAGAATACTACATGTTGATAAAGGACCGTGGGTTTGCTTGGGAGATATGCGGGGAAGCTACAACCTTGAAACATGCAGCCTCCTGCATGCAATATTACTCTTGCACTTTTGGCTTAAGTCACAATGCAGTTATGAACGTTAAGAGATGCATCATCAACATCAATGACGTGTCCATCCAAATAACTGTTGTCTGCTTAATACGCAGATGTTAGAGCGGCCAAAATATGAATAGATGTTTGCCGGTTCGTTACGCCAGACGACAGCATCTCTTCATACTTGAAATAATGGGTGCTCTACAATCAATTACGACTTCCGGGACTCTCCTATCGTTTTCTTTGCAATGCCTAATCAACTTCGCTGAGCACTTGTCGAGAAGTAGTGCATATTCTCCTTTTAGGTTTGCCAAATTGAGGTCTCCAAAAGTGGTATAGAGAACAGGGGTGAGTCTAGTGGGGTGGGGGGCCGGGGGAGCCATGCCTCCAAAACGGTAGCATTTCCTATAGCAAGCAATTGTGTTAAGAAAAACATCTTGCATGAAAAAGACAGCTCTGGGGGCGAATCCAGAGTCTTGGGGTCAAAATCAGATGCCCCCAAAAGGCCCAGCTCTAGATTCGCCCCTGATAGAGAACATAAATAGAATAAATGAGACTAACCTCTTAATAGCTTTAATGGCCTTGAATGCTTCGTCCATATTCCCAGTGGATGATAAATAACTAAATCTTATCATGGCATCTTTTGATGTATTGTCGATATTCTCTAGGCCAACAAAATCACGCATGGTCTTTTTCGCAATCAGATGCTTGCCTGACTGCTCTGATGCCGCTTCACTTGATACAATCTCCTCATTTTCAACAGTCTGCAAGTAAATACGAAATTGCAAGTAATCCCTACTAGGGTTGTCACTGCTATTTCAAGACAAAATTCCCTGGCTTTCCCTGATATTTTTCGCGAAATGCTACTCATTTCCCCCTTATTTTCCCTGGTATTCTTATCATTTCTTTCGACAGATGTGGAGTCTGGGAGAGCCTTGACCCTATTTTTGCAGTTTAAACTTTTTCCTCCATAAAAGCGGAACTGCACTACAAAATGACTGAACAGAACAAAATGCTATAAACAAGGGGGAAACTCGGCAATTGTAACACTCAACTAGACCGAGTATAGAGAAATGCATCTCTCTAAATTGAAACAATATTTAAAAACTTCCCTGACTTTCTTTGATTTTTCAGAATATCTTTCTGCTTTTCCCTGATTTTCCCTTATTGAAAATAAAATTCACACCGGAGTGATGCCCAGTGGTTAGAGCGTCCACCTCACAACCAGAAGGTCACAGGTTCGAGCATTGACCAAGTCACGCCAAAGACTTTAAAAATGGTACCCACGGCCTTCTTGTCTGGTGCTCAACGTATGAAAATGGAGAGGGAAAGTAAAACACGCATAGCTACCAATGGACCAGCGCCCCGCTGTAGCTGTCACTGCACTTGCAGATGTGTGACCTAGGGCTGTGCGAAACGGAGATAGGCGCCGCCCCATGCACCATATGGTTTGGGAAGGACTTCAACTTTTAACCTAACTTAACTAAAATAAAATCCCCTAATTTTCCTTAATTCCCTGACTTGGTGGTAACCTTGCCTTAAGGTTTTTTAACTAAAAAGCAACACCCAGGATCAAAGTTTACGGCATAAGCATTCTGATGAAAACTTAGAATCTATAGTCTTGATATTTTGATGAAAATTCAGACTATGCCCTTGCTACTTGAGTAAACACTCAAAATATGCCAACTCCATGTACTGCTATTTAATGTGAATTCGGCATCCATGTAAAGCATAGGCATAGCTAACAAATGACGAAATATTGTACACCATAAAGCGCAGTACTAGCATAACATGCAACGTGGAGATGAAATGTATAGTGAAGAAGATTTATGGGCAATAGCTAAGTTGTACAAAAATGAGAAAAGAAAAACATACCTTTTTGACAAAGTAGTAATATGGCACCTCAATTCCAATCATTGCTATAAACAAAATAAAAGATAGCATAATAGAAAGAATAGCAATATGAATGAAAGGATATTAGACCTTAAACTTACATACATGATTATTCAAGACTAAGTAAAAACTGTAAATCAAAAAAAGCACACTATCTATATAAATAAATAAACAAACATACACAAATATAAATATAAATAATATACATTAATAAATATGAATATATCATGTGTAAATATATATATATATATATACATATATATATATATATATATATA
>WIPJ01005098.1:197110-214305 GCA_018155075.1 Cassiopea andromeda
AAATAGGAATCACTAGATTCAAATTGCTAGCTTTGAAACTATACAAAAATGAAAGTATAACAATATCAAACCTCTGACATCTAACGTTAGCTGCTGCTGAGCTTCAGCAACATTATCGTCTAAACCTTCCTGTCCTTCGCCCGACTTGAAGTCAAATGCTTGCACTTGATCAGTCTCCACATCCCAAATGTACAACACAGAGTCAGGAGTACCATTTGCCTATTCGAATTAACCGGAATATACTCAATCGATTTGATGAGTATTAAACTAAGGCCAAACTAGGAGACGTTGTCATACAACCTCCAAAATTTCATTTGTCTTTCACGAATGCTTCCTAGTTTGATACCCTTGCTTTACAACGAATTTCTGCAACATCTCTTATTCAAAATACTTAAAGTTTGTCAAATCTCTTATTCAAAATACTTAACGTTTGTCAAAATATTTGCTGTAACAAATGTCACATAGAGCAAAATTTGGTATGTTGTATGATAAAGTTTCTCAACTTGGCCCTAGCTTCAACATTCTCGTATGAGTGAGCTCACGCGTTTTTATAAGAAACTTTGCGCGCGCAAAGTAGTTAAAAAGTTTCCTAATGATGAACCTATTCTATTTCTAGGCAAAACTAAAAAGATTTCTAATTGTTGATTATTGCTAACTTTTTGGGGAGTCGAGTAATACTTTCTTGTAAAAACTACTTTTTTACTAAAACCGTGTAATCCTTGAGAAGTATGGATGGGGAAACGCAAGCTACCTTTGTACAGATGATGCTGACTTTTGAGCCATTGCAATTGCAGTGAACGTCCTTGATTCTGTTGATACTTTTGACAACACTTCCAACATTTTTCGTTGAGCCAAGCTGTCTTGCTTCCCTAAAAAATTCAAACACCAGGAGGAATCTTACAAGCCATGCAACATGAAAATCAATTAGTAGGTAGGGCAATTCAACAGTAAAGGTCCGTCTACACGATGAAACATCATCATACGAAACATCATCAAACCTGTGTTTGACGATATTCAAGGTACACAACACATTAGAAAGCGCTGTCAAACACCCTCAAACATTTCTATTGCGAGGACCTTCTAAAATGCTGCGCAGGCGCTAATTCAGCAAACCTTTTTGTCTTTATTCGCATATAATTTACAAAGAACAATTTACAGGAATACACCAAAGGGAGCATGGAAATACATAGTAACCCTGTGGCAATTACGAATAACTAGTGAACTAAGACTACAAACACAGCAGGAAGCCTATCTGCACAGCATGCAGTTGCACGCATTTGACAATGATTAGAAAGAAATCAAACGTAAGAGTGGTATTACGCGCAGACATATCACATGAAAGTCGATAGGTCGCCATTGCGGGTTCTATCATACTTTGCAGACAGGCAAATAAGAAACTACAAAGGAAATTTAAATTTGCATACAACACAAGTATAAAAGTACATTAATAGATAATTAAATTAAAATGAGGAGGGAGCATTCAGGGTATTTTACTTCTTTATTCAAAACGCTTGGAGACTTGAATATATTCTAGGGCTGCACTAAGACTCTTTGCATTCGATTCAAATGAAAGACTTTCATGACCATAAAGGAGGTTATTTACTAACTCGTCATTTGAGAAATTTGCAATATCATGTGCCAACAATACTGCATTTATACCACTGAGAAGATCACGTCTCAACAAACTTGGTTGGTCAATTTTTGTTGCATGTCGCAAAATTCTCGAAAATCACCAAAATGTTTGACAATGTTCAAGACTGCACGATGAAGCAGTCTAAATGATCAACATTTATATTTGAACATTATCAAACTCATGTTCGATGATGTTTGACGCTGTTTTGTATGAAGATGTTTCATCGTGTAGACGGACCTTAACGGAGGTACATTTTGGGCAAAATTTATTTTCTATCTTCAGTTCCTGGAAAGCCCGCATAAGGCCACTTCGGTTTGCAGTGCTATATCGATAGTCGTCAGATAATGCAGTACACACAATCAGAAAATTCTGTTTAGTGGCTTGTAGTTGCCTAGGACACACCGTACAAAAGATAACAACGGACGTACAATTGGTTTACTTAGATGAGGAACCGTCCGATAAATAAATCAATCTTCCAGTTTATCATTTGAGAATCAACTAATCAGCAAAGAAATTATTATGTATTAAAAAGCAACTAAAGGCATTATAAAGTATATGCTACCTTCGAGAGAGATCGAAAACTTTTATACTTGTGGTGTCAGTTGCAACAGCCATGAAAGATCCGCAAATATTCAATGACACTGGCTCACCATCATGTTCAGAGAACGCAAGCTCTTGCTTGACTGTTCCCTACGATAAATAGAATTCAAGTAAGTATCCAGGGAACAAGATAGTCTACAAACAATTCTTGGCACCGTGAAAGGATCTTACAGAGGTAGAAAATTTTTAGCTTTGCTCTACAATCCTCGCCAAATTTAGTTGGAACGCTAGCAAAAAGTGATCTGTAAGGCAAGCTTCATAGCTATTTTAGTGACTCTGGTTAACCTTCGAATTTTCACCTCCCTTTCCCCTCCCCCAAAACAATGTTGATTTAAAGTCACACAGTCCAATCTACTCTAAAGGTGGCAAATGTTTTCATAATGCAAAATTGTACCGAGGTATCAGGAAAGAAAAAGTTTGGAGTCTACGAAGCGTTCCAACTATTTTGGCCAGGATTGTAGCTTTGTTTTGAAATCAGTTATGTTTTGAAAAATGCTTCGGTAGGAGCCTATACATGAATTGGAGATTTTTTTAAGGTAGTCCCGTATACTTTCGTACAAATGAGAGTGCCTGTTGGAGAGGACACTTATCCTGAGCTATCGGCATGTGAGGTAGGGTGGCCAGTTCCTTTCCTCGCTGCCTTTACCTCCCTAGTGTTGCCACCAGGTACCAATTTGCTGCTGTGTAAACAGTGAGCGAGCGTTCAATCAGGGCATCGAGTCGGACTCGAACCGTAGACCTTCCGCATGGGAGGCATACGCTCTGACCACTATGCTACCTCGCCCATAATTGGAGATTAGGGGGTCCTATTGGGGCAAGGAAAGTTATGGGATATAAGCAGAGAAAATAAAAGGGAAAAGGAACATTTAAAATATCAATGGGGATGCAATATAGAACCCATAAGGGCTTTGACATACTCAAAACCTTAATGGGGTCTACTTAGGGATCCCATGAGTCAAATATCTCGACAAAAATTGAGCTAAAATGTTCAATGCCACTGGAGGTAAAAGTGACTTCTTGTTAATTAAAAGTGGTTATTTACTTGCTAGTTTCCAATGTGCTCAGGCAATATGCTTTTACACACATGTCAGAAATCATCCAATTTTATAGAGTGGCAAATATATGCTTCAGTAAACTAAAATATTTAAAGCTGCAAAAGAACGTGTGGGACAAAGGAATTTATGGGCTATTAAAAGACAAAGAGGTATGATTTAAAAAGGATAGTGTTGACGACTGGTGGAACTAAAGATTATTTTGGCAAAACTTCAAAATTTCAGTTCTATTTTAGGAAGATTAAAAAGTAGCCATTTCATCAAAGTTTGTTGTAATTATGGGCCAGATTGAGACAATTAAATATTCCGTTTGTGATTTTTATGATTTTATGAAAAATATCATAACATTGCTAACTGAATTTTGCTATTGACCACACCGTCTCTCTGTACACGATCACAACACTAACTCACCGATTCCACTCTACACGGCACTAATTAAAATGTGATCTAAAACCAGGGGGTATTTTTCCCGTAACAAATTGAGGGGGAATCTTTGCAACAAAGTCTGAGAAAATAACTATCGATACTGAAGGGGTTGGGGTTGGTTCACTCACCTGAAAAGTGCGTATCGAGACTTTACCAGACTCAAGTAAATAGACATTTTGCTCATAAACAGCAACAGACATGGCATCAGAAATGAATGAACCTATAGAAAATGACCTAGAATTATCAACTACATATCGGTCATTGTGTAGTATATTTGGACTTTTAATTACCGGGTGTTTCAGTTCTGAGCGACAAAGTATATAGTTGAAATAAAACCAGCACCGGCAAAAAATTCATCATGAATGCCAAGGACATTCAGCGTAGAGAAAGTTTATTAATTTAATCTATTAAGCAACGAATTTCAAAATGTCCATCAATGTATTACAACAATATCTATTGAAAACAAGAGATGGTTCTGATAGTACGACACAGAATTAAATATAACATAATATAAGATAATAAAGTACAATATTATATAATGAAATATAATACCGTCAACTGGGGTCACTTGGATCAATTTTGAAACTTTAAAAAATAAATCTAAAGAGCAATGGCTTGTGGGAAATAAACACATAAACAAAATCTAAGAAGGTATACGATGTTGGGGTATTTTTCTTTATCTTTTCTAAATGTTTGAGAGTAAGCAAAGTCACCACGACAATGGGGTGCCTTTTTCACTAGAAATTTTCATATAAACACAACTTTACATCACTGATATCAGCAGCAGTGGTGGTTCTAAGTATTTTAGCAAGGGGGTTCTAGGTGCAGCATCATAAATGTGGGTGTGGCCTAGATGAGACCACGCCCATATTTTCAACGATGCAGATATGATACGGCTTCTTCAATCATGATATAATATAATTTACAATTATAAATATCTCAATAATCATGGAGCAGTGCAAAATTCCACCTTGCAATGCAATATCAATCCTTTTGAAGGCGAAGAATAAACATTGAAATGCAAGGTCAGTACAAGATTTTTTGGGGGCTGAGCCCCCTACCCCTACTGAACAGTGATTTTAACTAGGGGGCTCCATCCCATGAGCCCCCTACCAATTATCCCTTGTTGGCTTGTTGGCAGTGTTATGTAAACAACCTGAATTAAATGGAAAGTTTTGGAAAACAAGAATATTAGCTTGTTAAACAAAACAATAAATTAGTTACGTTTCAACACTTGCTTGTTAAGCAATATAATTAAATAACAAATTTCAAATGCCCAAATAAATAAGAAAGCCAAACAAAAACAATTCCTCTATACCTTGTTCGCAAAAGAAATCTACATTGCACTTTAAACATAGGCTAACATCTGAACTATTGATACTTATGCCGGCTGGACCAACTGAATAAGTGGCCCGACTGATCAAAGTCACCCCGGTTGACGGTATGATATAACATAATATAATATAACATAAATACAATATAGCATAATTTAAAAAATACATAATATCAGATAAAAAATATAATATAGTATAATATAATACAATATACTATAATACTATATAATATAATATAATATAATATAATATAATATAATATAATATAATATAATATAATATAATATAATATAATATAATATAATATAATATAATATAATATAATATAATGCAACATAACATAATACAATATAATATAATACAATATAATATATTATAATACAATATACTATAATATAACATAATACAATATAATATAATATAATCTAATATAATATAATATAACATAATATAATGTAATGTAGAAGAAACTTGAAATTGAAATAAGGGAACGTTCATTATTTACAGAGGGGTTGATACCGAAGAGAAACGTTTTCTTATTGAAAAATCATCTTACCCAACCCTAAGGTTTTATTACAATATATGGGCAAAGCCTTACTTCATCAAAAAATTTCTATCACCCAACCAATTTTTCCTTAGTACCAACCCCTTTGTAAATTATGAACAATCCCTAATTCTTATACAGGTCCCAAATTTCATAAAAAATAGTTCAAAAATAATAAGCAAATTTATAACATCTGAATAGCAAGGGTGGACATACAATTTTTCATCAATGACAGAAAAATTGAATATGAAGAAGCTTTGATCAGTAGGCATACCTGCTGCACGAACAAAGGATTTGTTTTGGGCGACTTCATAAACAACTACTTTCTTTCCATTCCAGATCGTTGTATGGGTCTATAAAATGAATTAAACGTGAGCCTTAGCAGTAGAGAAAAGTTGGATTTTTGTAGCTGCAACATGCGGATCTCTCGTATGATATTGAAGAACATATCTCCAGTGCTGACAAAGGACAAGTTGATTTCCAAATGAATGCGAAGGTGATTTCGAAAGTAAAAATACAGCTTCGGCACAGAGCAAGACCAAAGTTCAATACAATGTCAATGGTGCAAATAAGTAAGGAAAAGGAAAATTGTTGGATATGCAAAAGAACCATGTAGAAAATTGCATGCAATACGTCGAAAATGCCAAATATGTTAGTGATTTAGGAACGTATGAGAAGCAGAAAAGCATACTAGGGTGGGAAAAAGGGATAAAAGTGTTGCATACTACAAATAAAACATTTGCATGCTCTTGTGATATTGAACATAGCAAGGCAACAAAGTGTATTATGACAACATGTCTTTTATAAGAAAAAAACTTTCTGCCCGCAGCCCGAATGTTTATGGTCAAATCCAACCTCGGATGTTTCTTAACTGTGTCTTGGATTCTTGAAACTTCCAATAACAATAACAACACAGATTAGGCGACTGTGATATAAGATATAGAATTTTCAGAATTTGTGAAGCATGTAATGGGTGTTGTTTCCATATTTTTGCAGTTTGATTAAAATTTCCTTGTACAGACAACTTTCTCAACTTGGCACTTGAAGCTACAATCCTTGGAACGCTCATACAGTTTTAGGGATTTTCTAACCCCATCCTGTTTCCGAGGCATTAACGAGAATGTAAGCCCCCTTCCCCCTTATACAATGTTGAATCGGTAGCCAGGGACCTTAGCTATTTGAAAAAGTATCATTTATCCCAATCGTGATAGTCATACGCCCTTCAAACAACATTGTTTTACGGAATGGGGGGGGGAGGGTTGTAGTTCGTCTATAGCGCAAGTCACAGGAAATGTTCCAAGACTTTTGGCAGACATTGCAAGCCTGTCTTTGTTGTTTCCTATAGACATCTTTCCTATATGAAAGTCTGTAATGCAAATATACCGTAAGTCTTCGATTAAGCCCCCACCCCAAAGTACTTTAAGGGCGATTCCTTTACGCCCGTTATCAGCTGTTGCACGGCTTTTCCTATGCAACTACAAGCCACTGAACAAAATTTTCTCGCTGTGTATACCGCCTTACATACTGTAGTACACACAACAAGAAAATTTTATGCAGTGGCTTGAAGTTGCGTAGGAAAAGCCGTGCAAAAGCTGGTAATGGACGTACACTTGGTTCACTTAGATGTGGAATCGCCCTTTTGCAAAATAAGCCCCAATGGGGGTCACTCAATTTCACTGAAAAAACGCAGTTTTCTCTCAACTACAAAAACCATCACTCAAATCATTGTTCAACTGCACAAAATATGACTGTTTTTACTATTTTGAAATTATTGTCAAACTTTATCTCAAAATTCTTACATCTGTCCTTTGTTTTGATTAATTTTTGTTGTTTGGAGATTGTGTATTGTTTCAGTAAATACTTTTGATTCTATTTTCGACTTACTTTCTTCTTCTTTTCACCCCCCTCCACCCTAAAATATCTTTTGGCGAAATAAGACCCAGGGGCTTAATTGAGGACTTACGGTAGTGATAATTAATAGCAAGGTCTTTACAATTCCTATAGCAGTTTCTAAGCAGCAAGAATTGTTACAACAGATAAACTATGGATACTCCTACCTTCGTGACGTATACACCTTTGATATGGATGTCAGTTTTGAGATCATGTACAAAGTTCGTTTCGGAAATATCAACATAGAGTTGGCTTGGTGAAACTTGGACAGCACCCACCTACAAAAAGGAAGAAGAGATAGCTGGTTTCCATATCGACAAGGGAACAATTCGCATTCAATTCAACTGACTTCTTATAACACTAGATTGTAATAGTGGTAAAAAGCAAGGCTTGGGTTCCATTGAATCGCGGGATGTCGCAGAATGTCGTAGCGTCTCGCAGCATTGCAGAAGAGCAGTTTTTTGTTGTAATGTGTAACGAAGGATATTCTTGTGACATCTACGACACTCTGCACCTCAATGGAAACCACGCACAAAAAGTCGAATTGAAATGATCAGAAAAAAAGCCAATTCAAAAAGCAACGATTGAAATGCGAGCAAAGATACCAGCAAAAATACTACAACATAACGACACAAAGACAGATTGTATATTTAAAGTGTAACTATAATCTGTTCGGGTAGTGACCATGCTATCTACTTCAATGCTCTACATTCACTTCATGGAGTTATTCTCTCTTTATGTAGTGATCTAACAACAATAAAATTAGGCTAGGTAAGTAGTCAAATCACGCACTTATACAAAAAAATTTCAAACTACCTTTTGGTTAAAATGTGCATTCATGATAGCCTCGTTCAGGAGAGTGACGGTTGATTCACAATTTGCAGCTAAAAATCCTTTGCCAGCACCCCACTAGAAAAGATTACAAAAATGACTAACAGGTGGTTTTTAAAGCAAGTTCTCTCAAAACTCTACTAGCTTAATGTTCTATGTAAGTTGTCTGCAATGCATCAGCGACCCATCGCAGATGATATCATCAGGAACGCCTACGATGAGGGGGCAGGAGGGGCAGTTAACCCCTCTCACCTCCTATATGGGGGCAGGGGGCAATAATTGACCTTCATAATGAACTCTTTCCATCGCTCCTATCTTGTGAAGGGGCATTTTCCAGCGTTATAGACAGTTTGGTTCAAGATATTTTTCTGGGTGCAAGCCCCTAGACATAGACATGTACACAGATGTGCCCTCCGAAAAACCCCTGCTCCCTGTATTAGGTAAACGCAGGCGTCCCTGGATAGCATAGAATTGTTTATTATCTGCTATATCGGGAAAGCATCGGAACGACTTGGACAATAGATGTAGCTCAGTTTTTCTGATTCTTTTACGGCACGAGTGATGCGTCGCTGATACCCATTGCTGAAATAGATGTTTTAAAGAGTGGTTTACTAAAATTATCTGGTTCAGACAACACCACCGATGCATCGCTGGCACAGTACGATTTTAAGGGAACCAGCCTTATCACAAAAGCTTTCTTCAAAATTAAGCACCATGTGGTGAAGGGGGTCTCTCTTGCACAGTTGCTAAAACGAAAATACTGCTCATACCTAGTGTCATTTCAGCATAATAATTACATCACATGTTTTTTTTATAAGAAAACCATCATTTTGCCTGAGCCTCAATTTTCTTAAATTTTCCCGAAATTGAGCCAGAGATTTTCTTAAATTTTTCTTAACTTTTACTGAAATAAACTGGCTAAAATGGGTTATGCTTTCTTTATTAATATTGTATACTCGAATTTGAATTCCATCTTTAACACTTTGAATGCAATAACGACAAATATTGATTTTTGGCCAGTAAAAATACTAAATTTTGAAAATTGAGCCTCGTGATTTTCTTAGGATTTTCATAAGATTTTGAACATTTGAGCCTCATTTTTCTTATAAATAAAACGTGCAATAAATGATACGAATTGCATTAAGACAAAGAGCAACCTTAATCCAACTTTTATGAAGGATATCTTTGCAGAAAAATATTGCTATTATAGCCTGCGAAATCCAAATCACTTGCAACTGCCGAAAGTACGAACAACAATATATGGCACAGAAAACATTCAGTTTAGAGGCTGTTCCTTATGGTCATCACTGCCCAATAGTGTGAAAGACAGTGACACTTTGCAAGAATTTAAAAGGAGAATAAAACAGTGGGATGGAAGTTGCTGCAACTGCAGATTGTGTAAAGTTTTTATTAAGGATTCAGGTTTTCTTAGATCTGTTTGTATTTAACAATTGCTTGTAATTATATCGTTCTCAGTTATTTTTCTCTTTGGTTTTAGCATTAGTCGGCATTAATTAGCTTTTTCTAGCTAAATAGTAAATAGCCCACTATAAATCAACTATAAATAAATTGATGATGATGACGATGATGATGATGACGATGAAGGACAAAGATATCAACTAAATATACGAGCAAAACTCCATCCCTATTTTCTATCTTTCCTTATATCATTGAAAGCAATGTACCTTCAAATCGACAACAGGCGCTCCAGTTTCACAAGGAGCAAGCAATTCCCAAAGTGTATCCTCGTTTGCTTGATTTTCAGTTCGATGATTGAGATCTCCTTTGTAGTGCCACATTGCAACGTTACCCAAATCTGTACCTCCAGCAATAACTCCTGAAATAGATTAATATCGGTGATAAAAGGCACTAGCTCCTTAGCTCAGTTTGCTAGTCCATGTAAAACTATGCTGACAGCCAGATGAAAATGCAATATTTCTTAATTAGGCGCGCAACTAGGGGAGGAGTCCTGGGGGTCTATACCCAAGCCCTTTTCAGCAAAAGAACAAAAGTGCCCTCTGTTGTAGTGCCCTTTCTATTCAAAAGGGGCGTTTCCATAACAAGGAAAAGGCTTGGTTCCACAATTTTTTCGGGGCTTTGCCCATGATATTTCTTATCATTGTACACAAAGGGCCTTTTCTACCATGGTAAGAAATAGCAAACTTCGCACAGCATTTCCTCCACTTATGAATCTGAAAAACGTATTCGAAGGCAGTGTCTTCCTTAAAAAGTTCTAGCATGCCCTTTTTCGAGGACCGGACCCCCGATTGGACCCCTGCCCTCAAAATTTCCTAGCTGCGCCCCTGTTAATATAAATAAGTCTACTGCCAATCCAAGAGCAATGTAGCTCTTCATAGGTCTTAGCCCTGTCCCAGTAAAAGAGCAAAATTCAAGGCTTTACGCCCAATAGTTTGGACTTTTCTAGCTTGTTTAATAATTTAAAAAATGGCTAGAGCTTTTCATGGTATTCATTCTTTGCTTTGGCAATCATGGGGTATACAGACTGAAATTGGCTGTGAAAGAAACGGGGTCCCAGACAGGTTTGGTCCAGGAGTGCAATGTCCTTGAAGGTTGCTATGTACTAAGAAATGTCTGCAAGTCTACCAAGGTTCCTAATCTGATGTGTAACATCGTAGAATCATTAACATGTTTCTAATCATCTTCACCAACATTAATAATACTACACAGGAACGTGGAATAGCTGGTTATAGTGATGACCATTGCCATATTCTCTCTTGAAAATAGGAAATTACAGTATAGAAGGTCATCAACGTAGTACGTAAGTACCAGTGTCATGTCAAAACATTTTTGAGCGGGGGTGTAGGGTGCAGTATTACTGACAGACTGCAAATTCAAAGAATTAACGACAAGCAATGGAGGTTTCACCAGCTTCTACCGACAAGGCAAAAGTTGAACGACGTCTCCGGCAAGAAGTGGGGATGTGACACCACCATACCCCCTATTTCGGCACGCTCCTAATAAGGGCAAAGGAAAAGGGGTCACAATCTTCAAGTGAGTGTGAGTACGTGGTATCAGTATAATTTTTCATTTCTTTTCAATTCAATTAATATTTTTACACGTACTATTCAATTAATATTTCAACACATTAATATTTTAATCCTTTCTGCAAGACTAAAAACAATAGATATTTACAGCAAAAGGGAAAAGGAAGGTAAATAAAATAAAATTGCTGCTTTAGCAAAGGGTCATGTTTGGGCTCAGAAGGTAATTTCTAAATCGAAAGTCATATGCAATAGTTTTATCTAATTGAATTGAAATTGTTGAAATTGAATTATTGCTAATTGAAAGACCTGGGAAAACAAGTAACATTGTTTGTGTATAGACAGCCTATAATACGACTCTAGAACACGAGACAGACCATTAAGTCATCTTTATCGTGATTGGTCAATTCGCTTGTTTTGCCCACCAAAACCTCGGATTTTTATGGGTAAAACAAGCACATCATAAAAATAACGTAATGGTTTGTCACGTGTTCTAGAGTCTTACTAATCACCTTTCTCGCGTGAATACGCCAGGCAACTGATGCATTCATTACTCTGAAAAGTTGATTGAGCGTCAAGGGAAAGAACATAATTTTCATCACTCTCCATATCCAAGACTCTACAAAAGATTCAGATGAAATTGAAAGACAAACGCACTATCCCCAGGCGTAACAGAATATACTGAAAAGTACTATAAGAGCTGCTTATAGTTGTGTATGGATGTATGTATGTATGAATATTTTAAAAGTATGAACATATCAGTTTAAAAGAAACTGCTATTAAGATGTGTCCTTTAAATAAAATAAGAAAAATAAAATAAATACATATATTCTTACAGCACTTAAAACCCAATAATGTTCATATTAGATATAATGAAAAAGAGTTCAGTTTATTCTCAAAATCATCAACGCTTTCTCTAATGTCTATAGGAAGTAAGTTATACTGCTTAGGTCCCATAAAGAAAAAGCCAATAAATAGAATGCATCCGTAAGCCCCTCAAAAAAGACACCATACAAGTATCTCTCCTTTGTTATTTAAAATAATTAAATTATCCATGTAAAGTTGTGGGTATATATGATAGCATAGTAGGGGATAAGTGTAGGAAACATTTCACATGATAAAGTGAAGAGTTATGAGAGTTATTTCTTTTTGGAACAGCAAAGGTACAAGAAAGGTCGCTTTTTACCCAGTAGTTTTGGCGAAGGAAGGTCGTACTATACTAGCTGCTTATTTACAGGTTGCACTAAGGCATTAATATTGCGTTCAGGAGAAATATTTATGTAAGAGGCTCACTAATTCCTATCGCTATGAACGGCGTAAATTCCTACGCAACCAGGTTTTTCAGCCATCCTATTGCGGCTGGATGCACAGTGAGTGAGCACTATCAATGCAATATCGCCGATTTTTCAATACTTCGGAGACACTGTAAAAGGCTAAAAGTCAATACGGCTGGATGTGTGGCCCTCGTAGAAATTCACAGTTAAGGCCCACACCAGCCAGATATTCCTCTAGTATCCTTATACCCAATCGCAATTAAACTTGCTGAGCTGTGCATAAGAAACATAGATTACTTTTCACCGAATACCATTATCGTTCGTTACCGTAAATCCTCGAATTGGCCGGCCTCGGAAAAACTTCCACCCTAGAACTACAAATGTTCAATAAGCCTCCCATCGATTAAACCCCCGCCCAAGTATGTGACTATAGCTAATTGAGACTTTATTAGTGGTTTGCAGAGTTACGAAAGAAAAAGCAGCCATTAATCAACGCAAAATCGTATGTCAAATACAACATACCATATTGTTTGAATTTCTTGAATCAAAAAGTAGCTTATTGGAAGAGCAATTTCAAATGGAATATGACCAACAACCAGAAAAATCTTAAAATCCCCTTTTGCATAAGCCCCCAAGCAAAAATCCCAAAAATAAATAAGCCACCAGAGAGTTTATTCAAGGATTTACGGTATCCGATATTGAGAGGAAGAGTAAGGAGTCAGTACTTTGATTATCACCACGAAGTAGAGATATTGTCTCAATAGTACTTCATAACTTAAGGGGTGGCATTGGTATATTCGCATTGGCATTGGTATATTGGTATATTGTGATAGAAATATGTGCAATCGAGACTTGTATTGGCATATTTGGAGATATCAATCTAACTTGATGGGAAGTAATGATTAGACTTGAAGGGAAACAATATATCTGGCCATAGACTAGCTCTATAACTAGTGGTGTAATCCAAAGACTGTAACAAGGGGGGCAGGCTGTGTTGGAGAATATATGCGGATCGCACCTTTAATCACGCCCATTTTTGCACGTGTGACATTAATTTGATTGTCAAACCAGTGCATGTGAAAATATTAAAAGAAGGAGAAAGCAAGTATAGGGTTGTAGCATTTTTCTATTTGTAGAAGCATACCTTTCCTTTCTTCTCCTTTGGCAAATGCGTACTTATGCACTCACCCAGTCTAATCAAGGGTTCGATGAAGGGGCACTGGCCCCCCAAAATTTCTCATAATTCTAACAAAGGGGCTGAGCCCTCCGAGCCCCCCGCCATGACACCTCTATCGATAACCCACTTTAATTTTGGTCTGTTCGTAGCACCAGAAATGAGGGTTCAGTTGTATCAAATTTAAAAATCGGCTTTAATTTGATTGGAATTGGATATCCTCTTGCCAAATGAATTATGTCGTCATAGCAACTTGGAGAAAGGCTGTTCCAGGTTTTACATCAACACACAGCCAATTCTTTCACAGGCATTTCGTAATACAAAACAAAGCATAAAAGTTACAATTCAACTTACTTTAAAACATTTCATACTATTTGCCATGATTAGTTTTAATAAATTTTTTTATCCTCAGCTTTTGCAAACTAAATACTTTGAATTCACAATGGCCATTGATTGGTGTGGCAATATATCATACTAAAAAATATCAATTGGCCAATACCTGACAACACGTTCTCCTGATGCAGATGCCAAAATACCATTTCCAGACCAAACAATTGTGCTCTTCGCTGGCTGCCCACTAAGCTTAACCTAAAACAATACAACCAATACATGCATGATTAACAACAAGAGGTCTTTTGAACTATGGCTGAAGCCTAAGTGTAAACCAGCTTTTTAAGTTAACAACACATCACACCTTCTAAAATCAAGCATAGAAAAGGCTGAAGGTAGAAAGATAGCACTTTCTAAACCCAAAAAAAGAATGCTAGTAGAATTTAATGAGTAGATATTTCAAATTAGTTGGCAATAAAAATGTCCCATATTCAGCAAGACAATGACTCAAAGAAATTAGATTAGAAACAGGAATGGAAACCAGACAATCAATCTGCAGAGACACTTCAAAACTATAAAAGCTGCATCTATCTTGGTGGTCTTGATACAACTGTGCAGCTTCTTTCAATGACAGTGAAACTACCACAGCCAAGATAGGTGGTCTGAAACAAGCATCATATGCATGCTAATTTTACAAATGTACCCTCTTCATTGGATTCGTTTGAGCTTACAAAAGGAGGAGATTCAATGTGTTATCTATTAGATACTAAAAATTTTTCATGGTCAGCTTGTGGAATTTTTATAATCTCAATAAATGGTGACAATCTGTGAACCTCTAAGGGTAAACTTTTTCCCTCAATAAGCATACAACCCTAGGATGAATACTTCTCTTAGAAAATTATGATTTCTGGCTTCAGACCTACATTGTGGTCCATAGTAATTCTTTGGATTCAAATTATTCATGACTTACTTGTTACTGCTTTCTTCTGTATAGCACTACTTAGAAAATGCTATGGAAAACTTATCACAATCTACCTTCAGTCAATCAATCAAACAATAAATAAATAAATAAATAAATAACTAAAAAAATAAATAAATCAATCTAAAATAATTTGAATAATGTTGCAATCCAAAGTGTTCCAAAATGATGACCACTTCTGATGGAAATGTATGAAGATCTACTGTTGCATTGTCTGAAAGTTATACAAAATGCACCAAAATACAAACCTTTGAGAGTTCAGTAACTGAACCATTTCCATCAATTCTATGCTGAAGTAGCATCAGTGAATCAGTAACAGTCAAAATGATGTCTCTGCTATCATAGTAAAATAGGAACTTCACTGGGCTATCAGTTGAAAACTTCTCAGAGCAATGACCTTTTTCATTGATTTGGTGGACCTTTCCTGCAGGGTATTAATAATTCAGCAATTACCATGTATCTAATGAACATTAGGCAAGGGAAACCATAAGGCAAATAGAATGATACTGCTGATGAAAGGTAATACTTCCTAAGGCAATAAGTAGTATACTAAGATCAGGTGTCTCATTACCAAATTTGGCACTAAACAAGATAGAGCTCCTCTTCCCTACACTATAAGAAACAGGGCTAAACCCTCTCCTCTACACTACAAAAAAACTGTACACACAAAACAAAACATGTGCTCTATTTGAAGCATAAGTTCATAAAATGTGGCACTGTTGAATGTATCAAAAATGGTTTTCTTATCATATTTGTTGCTTATTCTGTTATTGTCCCTCATTGGTTAGTGGAGTTTGGGATAACATCCTATGTAATGTGCAGAGAACTAATGTATGGCAGTGAGTGACCACTTACTTTAAAGGTCTGCTCATGCACTACAAAAAAACTTGCTAATTTTTATCATATATACTTAGCTTACAATTAGTAGAAACAGCTTTTATGCATGAAAAGGCTCCACAGTGACACAATGACTGAGAAATTTTTCTGATGATGGATGTTCCCAACTCAAATCTTTGATTATATACACCATTTGTTTGTCTGGATTTCATTATGGATTGCTTTGGAACATCTTTTTTGTGGAAAAAAATATGTTCTTTCAGCCACTCTTGATTGATCATATTCACAAAAAACATTCTTTATTGAAAGTTGCGCTAAGTCAACAACAATCTGTACACTGGCTCTGCTTTTGATTTTTCCTCAGTACATATTCAAAAAATGCCAAGGGAATACTCCTAATGGGTAATTTCCTTTCCCCCATGAACCAAACTATATGTAAACTGAAAATTTCAAAAGTCCCTCCTTGGCAATTTCTGCAAATTATCATTCTTGAAGGGGAATGTGTTGTAAAAATGCTACTTTTCTATAGCTATTATTATACTAAGTTGACAACTGAGCCACATTTTTTCAAAAAAGAACTTTGAATGTGGGCAAAGATATCCTTTTAAATAAAACATACACTTTTCCAAATCAAACTTATACAATTTGAAGACATTTAAAAGTTATTGAAGATAATTGAATGCTAAAAGTTAAAGTGCTCATGCTTTAAAAAACTCCACTTGGATTACTCAAGCCAGGATGCAGCATTTAGAAACAGTACTACATTTCAAATATTCATAACTTTGGTCTATAAAAGATATTTAGATAAATACCTTTTTTATTGAATCACAAATTTTTAGCCTTTCTTATCTTCATAAACTGACATTGTGGATAAGAACTTCAATTTTATGACATTTCTGCCCCTCAACCCACTGTGCAAAGGGAATGAGAAGCCAGCCAAAACTACAATGAAACATATATAATGGGTGGTGGTGTATAGCCTCTACTGGAACTTACCATCTGTTGTGCCAAAAATCACTTGTATTGTGTCAGAAGAACTAAATCCAAAAGTTGATGATGACTTTGTAGCTGACCAAGCAAACATGTCAAGAGCATTCTCATCACCACTCACTGCTGCTTTAGCAGCAGCAACCAAGTCACTGTAGAAGAATTTATTTGTATTTCAGAATCATTACATATAAAGATAATAAAGAGTAAAGAGCACAAAACAGTTATTACTTAAAAGTTCTGAAGACAACTTCAGTTTTGCATCCACAATGGTTAGGTAATATATACATATATATATATAT
>WIPJ01005100.1:10050-25370 GCA_018155075.1 Cassiopea andromeda
ATGTGACGTATTTTTGAAAGTACAATCTCAACCTATAAGCATCATATCTAATATATAAAAATCGTTCTAATTCATGATTTTCTGTAGTAAAAAATACTCAAAATAAAAAAGGCTTTAATGGATTTGTTTTTAGGAATACAGAATTTTTAAATTCTTTGGTCATTTACATATAGGTCCCTGATAGAAAACAACTGAGTGTACTATTAATAACATAGGCCAAAGAAGTGCTAGAAAGCAGCTGCGAAGTAGCATTGTCTTGAAAAAAGCCCACTGTTGAGGAGGCCCAATATAAACACGTGTATTATTGGTCTTAGAAATCTGAGACAATTTTCTTTATCATTTGCAAAACAATATACTTATTTATAAGTTTCCAAGATCCTCTAATCTGGCAAAAAGATTTTTAGACTATTATTACTAATGGAAAAGGGGCAGCATGGAGTTAACGAAATAATGAGAGGGAAATATGAAAGGGGCTTGCTTAATGCGTTAATCAAGAAGAACAAATTCATTTGATTAGCCACACAATTACTTCAGTGAATAAAATGGAAATGTTGTTAAAAAATCTTTTCATTACATCTTCATGTATAACCGTCGTAGGAGAGTCTCAATGACACAACAAACCTGTGTTAATATTCTAAATGAAAAGGCAGAAATGATACCCAAGTAACTGATGGTCTGGACACTCCTAAACTCTCTAATGCTGAGTGCTTCTCTTCTTCTGAACAAACTTTGGAGACCACAGCTGCTATTCAATTCATCTCTCATCTTGACAAAAACTGACGTCACATTTCCATTCCAAGACTTTTCATAGAGTTCTCAACTGTTCTTGGGCTTTCAATCACCTTAACATTGTGGCAAACAAAACCACTTTAGAACGGACTTCACCAAAACTAATTAATATAAATATGATTATTCGGTCAGTATATGAATGGGTGATGTTTTAGTTGAAATAACAAGATGGAAATGCTGATATGTTGAAGAAATTAAAGAATGAATTGAGGGGTAAGTATTTCTATGGTCCAGTCATTCTCTAATGGAATCTTTGAGCAGAAAGTACTCCATTGCACTCAATTATACACCTACATATCTCTGGGGGTGCGGAATGCCACAAGTGTGGTAATTTGTACCTAGAAAAGCCTGTGTATACATAGATGAATGAATTAAATAACTTAAATTATTCCCTTTGTAATATATTTTTCAAAAGGAAATTGAAAGTATAGTATGTTAAATGTTTCCCCCACCAATTATTAGTTTTCGAAACTTTTCAAACCCCTGCCATTACTCCAACCCACTAATCAATAGCTTCGATGATTATATGCTTGATATAGAGTTCCTCTGAAGTCTATTCAGTCAAATTGACATAATTTACTTTTCTCTGAGGCAGACTTCATCTTAGTGCATGAAAGAAGATGTAAAAGTAGCTCATGGAAACACATGTGGTTTGTATTAATCTAACCCTTCCCCTAATTATTCTAACCCCCTGATTATTAATTTTCAGGCAATCATCCAACCCCCCAAATTATTTGCACTCCCCAGTTGCTCGGTACTGCAAAGTAAACCTTTTTCATTTTTCCTACAAAATACTTTCCTCCCTCACAGCGCAAGATGTTTTCATCCAAATTTATAAAGTTTACATTATTCATGGGAAAAACTTACGCTTTATCCTGGGGTGTCGTCGATTTGGTACATAATAGTTGAACTTTGAAGCACATTCTTTCCAACATTAACTCTGTGGATGATTGGTGTTTACCCAGATGCATTAATCCTGTAGAGAAAAGATTGTGTACTTTTAGTGGAAAGATGTTGATCAAGAAAATAAAGAACAGATAAGAAAAAAGGACAACATGCAACAATGTGGAACCAATTTCCCACAATACTCCAGGTGCTTAATTAAGAGGGAGAAAAGAGTATAAAGTTTCTCTTCACTATTTTTGGCTCTTTTGTATTCACTGGATGGATCAATGAATGGATTAATGGATGAAAAAAAAGATATTTGACAGAAAGAAATCAAAATACAAATAAT
Source organism: Cassiopea andromeda (assembly GCA_018155075.1). Taxonomy (NCBI): domain Eukaryota; kingdom Metazoa; phylum Cnidaria; class Scyphozoa; order Rhizostomeae; family Cassiopeidae; genus Cassiopea; species Cassiopea andromeda. The sequence goes on from WIPJ01005100.1 coordinate 12,074, forward strand.
GGTGTAAACGTGCTTGATATTTATTACTAAATACGTTCCTTGAGGTGCGAAGATGAGGGATTTTTTGTCAACAATTTGAAAACTTGAATTATATGTATCAAAAACTTATACCTCTTCACTGGGATCAGGGGTGATCTCTAGGGGGCTCAGGGAGCAGAACACCCTGCTGAAACTTGTGTATTGATTTTATTTTTCAACGTATATTGACTTCATTTGTAGTATTTTGCTATTGAGATCTTGAGATCGAGCGTTTTTTTATGAGAAATCCGTCTTCTTGCCTGAGCCTCAATTTTCTTGAAGGCGCAGTGAAATCAAAATTATGAAAATTGAAAAAGGCAATTTTTATGTTGTCTACGGTCAGCTAAAATGAATAGACCAACTTTAGGATCCAAATTTGAAGAAATTTTTGCAGCACAGCCATTCAAAGTATGAACTTGACAAAAATTTGTGACGTAAGACAGGTAGTAGTTCTTCATTTAGCCCTTTATTGATATATTCCTCACATAAATCTGGGCCAATGCATGATTCATCATCAATTGAGGGCCTTCCACAGTGGAAACCTAAAAATACGTTATTCTTCGCCAATAATTTCAGATTGCAATGACCCACGTGACTATACGTTACAAGGGTATAAGTTGTTGTTGTTTCAGGGCTGAAGTTTTTCTACTTCTGGTAGTCGGTCGCAAATGAGAAAGAGGCCAATGTGGGCATGATTCTGGAGCATAGCTGATCATTTTGAAGCAATAAAAAAAATTCCACTTCACTGCGCCTTTAACTTTTCCAGAAATTGAGCCTGAGATTTTCTTAAATTTTTCTTAACTTTTTCTGAAATTAACTGGCTAACATTGGTTACATATTCGTTACTAAAATTTATACATGAATTTGAATTCCATCTTTAACATTTTGAATGCAATAACGACGAAATATCGATTCGAAGGCAATAACATGTGCAAATTCATACCACATGAATATCAAATGCAGATTACAATATGCTTCCAGTGCGACCTCATACCCAATGGTTATGCTGGTCTACCCATTCAGTAATTTCCCAAGTTTCATTTTTGACCATAGAGGCATCCAACTATAGAATATTGCCTTCCTCTAGCACTTCCTTTAGGAGCCTTCAGCAGTAATCTATTGTGGTAAATGATAATGTCAATCACGAAAAAGATGTTCCTTTCTACAGCATCATTTAAAAAATAATGAAATTTGTCTGATGAACTATTTGCTGATATTTTGGTTGTCAAATGCCAACGGATTATCATCAAAAGGAGCACTTTTCGGTCGCTGTAAGGGGGCGTTAGGTTGATTTTCCTCCGCCTACATCCCGATATAAGTTAAATTTGAGGATTAGCTGATAAAACTTGACACATGATTTTTGACCATTTGAAATTTTTGCTTCCTCTGGCAAGATTTTGAAGCAATTGTGTGGATAGTTCTTAAGCAATTGTGTTGTGTGGATAGTTCTTTGAAATTAGATTCTAAAGAAATAGAGGTCTACCGAGTACGCGGAACAACAAAAGTTGTACGTCATTCAGATTTCGATCACATTACCTTGGTATCTTGCTCTTGATACAACTGAAAACCGGATCCTTTACATAGGGGCTATTGCGGATCTTCCTCGTCAGGGTGTGTCTATGACGGATGTAAATCTGATTTGTCTGAAAAGGAAGCAAACAATGATATTTATCTTATGTTCTGCTGCTAAGATTGAGAATGCCACGGGCATGTCTTGTTTCACACTAGGGAGAAATATTTCCAGACATCGAGGAGGCCAACAGAAATAATCAGAGGCAAATATGTAGCCATTTAATACTTGATCGCGTTTGAACGCCTAAAAATGACTGAAGAGGATAAATAAACAGTAAAAAGGCATTTAAAAACAATGAGAAATTGATCTAGCAAAATCTTGCTTAAAATTCTTTGAGAATTCGTAATAATTTCCCATTTCTAGGTTGGTTCAAGCATAGTTCAAGCAGTATGGGATTAGGATAATATATTTGAAAAGCCTTAAGTGATTTTTCAAAACTACTCTAAGCAATTTGAGCTGTTTCATAATCAGTTTTGAAATGCTTTCTCAGTTGGCGGTCACAATCAGCTAGACAGCAATTTTGGAGTGCGTGCCTCCTAAGCATGTTAGTGTAACCGCTAGAATTCCCAAATTTCGTTACGAGAATGAATTGCTTATGTACTTTGAAACATATCCAGGGGTCTTTCTTAATTAAACTGCAGCTTTGTTTGAATGTTACAAATATTTATCAATGTCTTATATTGTGATTTAACTCTACAGAGAAGTTTTGAGGATAACCCTCTCAAGAACAATTTTCCAAAAATCAATTTTCTATGCTATGTCACCATTCCCCATATATGGTCATTATCATGACGATGTAAATAAAGCATTACCACCTTCAGCTAGCCTTCATAAATAGGCATGTTGAAGCCAAGTTCCTGGTCTGCAAAGGGACTGGAACTAGATGCATAAGGTGACCATTACTGTCCGTTGTCCAAGAATTGTTCGTGTCATGCCGAACAAGGAAACAATTGATGAACTGAGGAACGAACGATTGAACGAGTACTCATTTGCGAAGAATCATTTACAACATTGAGCAACACAGGACATAGAAAGGTAAGTCTAAGGCTTTGCATTTGAACGTAACGATGTTAGAGCATGCCTATTCAGTCAATACCATCCAACTTTCTCGTCCCCATTAATTCGCTATCTAATTATGGAATAAATTTGCGCTTAAAGACCAAATCTACACGAAATACTGACCAAACCTACTTACTGTTTTCCAATGAGTGGAAAACTGTCAAGGTATAAAAATATGACACTTGCTAATCGATCTAAAAACATTTTGTTTTTCGAATGATTGTTTTAACATGGACTAATAAAATCTTACTTGAGCAATTTTTCAAAACATGGCCTAGGATAATAACTGCATCTTTGCATGTAACACGAAAGAAATATTCATGAAAAGAGCAGTGCTAGCATTCTCAATTCATCAAAATCGACTGAGACCTTGCAAAAACATGCAAAAATTATATGAGAATTCAATTACGGGTTTCATTATAAATAGAAATAATCAACGATTGGGAAAAGTAGAATCAATTACTACAACTACAAAACTACGCAGCATCAAGAGTCTGCTAGATTAAAAACTGAGATTGCACTTTTTACGTAAAAAGGAAGGCAACAAATTACTGTCGTTCTGACTGCACTTAGCCATTTCCTTTCAAGACACTTTAGAACAACCAAACTGATCATAAAAGAATCAGGAAAATGACCACTTTGGAATGAGTAAATTTTAAGCAAGAACCCTTGAGCAAAATTTTCATTTCAACCCTTATACTGTACACAATTTTGCTTATGATATCGAAATAATTAAGCTTCATAACATTTTAAGCACTTAAAATAAATTTGAAAAACAAATTTAAAGAGATTGATTCTTCAAATTTGTACCTTGAAAATTAATGCTCTTCAGAGGCCAAAATGTCTCTTTTCTCTTCGAGTAATCCTGCTTTCAAAATTTCTTTGAGGTGCATGCTTAGAAATACCTTGGGTATATCCTACATATAAATTGATTCCAGCTGATTGCACAAAGTAATTCAATATGTTCATCAGTGTGATTCATGCGACTTGAGAATATTCTAAATTTAAAACGAGATAAACGTTGAAGGATTAAAAAATAAGGGAAGTATATGCAGTCACGAAATATATAATGTTGAAAAAATGAGTAGAAAAATTAAAAATACATTCAACAAAGAGATGAATTTAGTATTCATCTTTAAAATGGCTAAAATGAATGACTGCAGAGATATTGAATTGAAAACAAACAGCTCAGGATAATGAAATGATAACGAAAATTAAGATAAAATTCTTAGAAAAACACACCTCTGCAAAAACCAGATGATGATCTTCTTAGAAACAAAGGTATGCAAGACAAAACCATTCAATTGCATTACATTAAATTAAAGTTGTGCTCATGATGCATAAAAACAAGGAGAAAAAAAGCGAGAAGAAATGATGCAAGGGTTGGGTTAAATTCTATTTATTCATTGACATGTAACTTCCATACAAATCTAGCTAATGAAAGACGAGAAAAGGGAAGAAATATAACTAGTGATTAAAGAATATAACGAGGCCAATATATTATGAACGAGGCTAATATATGATGACAAAACCGTTAGATAATAAAGCTCTAACATGGAATTTCAATTTCTAAGGGATGACTATAGCATAGTTATCGAATTTCTGAATTCTAGGTATAATATCAATGTCAAAGTCAAATGTCAACAGGGAGAATATCTTCTGGCTTGTAATCAGCATAATCCGATGTTGGAAATCCAATTATAATCATCTGATTTTGTTTAATCCAAAACCTAATTAATCCATTATGAAAATTTCGCTCATCCAGATCCCACAATCTGAAACATTTGGCAATCTTCAGCCACGACTTGTATGTATCTGTCTTCTCCATTTTAATGAAAAGCAAATAAACCTTGCCTTTTGTATCAGGAACGAAATCATTTTCATTCTGGCAACTCGTCCTTGTATAATTCAGTACTGTTGCAATTCTATAAGGTTAAGGTTTGGCATTTAAAAAATTACTTTCATTGTTGAAAAAAACATTAAAAGAATAAGCACAAAAACACTTGGAAAGATAAACAGTATTATGATAAAGACAACTCCAGAATAAAAGAGAGAAATCACTAAATCTGATATAATTTGAAATAAATCAGAGAAGTTGAATCGCAACTCTTCTTTAGGGTATATAGTTAACACCAATGTTCAGAAAATTCCCCTGCTACTTTGGTACTTCTCCTGCTACTTCGGTACTTATCATGCCACCCTTAAACCGTCATTTGCTATAATTCTGTTCTTTCATCATAAAAAAATCTTCATAGAACGAAGGTAAGACATTTCAACCAGCACACAAGGAGGTTGTTGCTTTGTGAATTACGAAATTCTAATGTGAAAAAGTACATACCCTATAAGTCTTTTAAGTTCACTCTCATAATTTTGCTTCTTCACCTTCTGAATATCAAATTTCTGGCCTATGTTTTTATTCAAAGTTCTTCTCTTAAAATAGCCTCTTTGGACCTTTAAATTAACGTTCAGTCCTTTAGCACCAAAATGATACGTTCTCGATATATCAGGAATGATGCATTCCCGCCCTTTACGGTTTTCGTTCTTTCTTAACCAGAGATCCCAATGGCGTTGTACCTTGGGCCCAGGCCACTTTGGTTCCAGCTCGTTTTTGTAAAGAGACCTGCTCAATAGCCTAGAGAGGGAAATTAAAAGTCACATTTTTTTATAATGAAAGATGGATATTGATCAAAAGAAAGAGAGATAACATAAATATAGAATTGCTTAATAACTATCAACATTGAGGTTAAATTTGAGGTTAAATTCATCTTATCAAGAAAAATCTTCAATTCCAGTAGCATCGATGAGATTAATTACCACAGCTATTTTCCAATATGGCCACGAAAACTCAACGGAGTTAAAGAACTGAAAGTAATTTCAATGAATTTCAAAAAACAAGTTATTCGTTTTTCAGTCCGGTATTTCTTCAGTCCGGTATTTCTTCAGTCCGGTATTTCTTCAGTATTAATTTGGTCTACCACAACAGCATAGTGCTACATCAACAAGGGACCATCAAATCGCTACGCAACGCCTCTACGGAGGAGGGAGGGTACTTTGACTTGTTACGCTATTGTGTAATGCTGTAGTAAGGAGCGTTACGACCACGGTTACGACAGGGGAGGAAGGGGGTCTCAAAGATGGTAAATACGGCATTATGTAATGGGTGCATAACACCGAATGCAATATAAAGCTCATGAATACAACCAAATCGTCAAAACAGTTATTCTAGTCTTGGTTCATAACTGCCCATGTTCAAACTAATATGTACATGCAACGTAATTTTTGTATCGTTGGTATGAAAAAGAATTAAAAAGCATAACAACACAAACCATCCTAATCCAGGCATTGTTTCAACTCTATAAAGCAAAGAAGGATCATTGACCGCGTGCTCATATCCTTGATCATTCCACGCTGATATGCAATAGATGGTTGGATCTGATTCAAATAGCGGGTACGTTTGGCTAAAATAGTCCATGACGTCATCAGCTACCTCCAAATCTTCTTCAATAATAATCGCACATTTTGCATGAGGAAAATCATCAAAGGTTCTACTCAAACTTTTCTTGTAATGCTGTTGTACTCTGCAAATTTTTGTACATTCAATTTCATTGACAACAGTTTGCAACGCAAAGAGTTCAGCAACTGCTATTGTTTCGTTGTAAAATCCATCAACGAACACAGTTATAACATTAGGATCGACTCCTGCAACGCCCATTAGTTTACGCAGCATACGAAAAAGGTACCTTGGTCTGTTTGATGCTATAATAACAATCGGAAAACCAGCAATTTTGTTACCGATCAATGGGATTGGTTTCTTATAAAGAGCATCGTGACTGTTGCAATCACATACTTTCTCATATCCATCATATTCTTCACAAAACTTTCTTCGTTTATCTTCATTGTCCTTGAAACACGTCTTAAAATCAAATGATTTCTTCTTCAGTTGTAATGACATTCTTCTTTTCAGTGGACCGGGCCAAGCATTTTTACCTTCATACTTGATAATATCCTCAGCCACCCATCTACTTCTCTTTGTTGTAATACAAACCCAACCATCTCGAAACCTTACACGATGAACCAGTCTACTTCCAAAGGACTTAACAGCATCTCTTGCTTCCGTTGAGAATCCGTTACTTCCTTCGTCTTTAATCAGAAAGACAACGATCCTATCGTTATGCAATGAATCTAAAAACCTAACCAAGTCGACATTTTCTGCTCCACCGTAAAAATCAAACACAACACTCGCCATTACTTTCCCAGTGTACTGATTTAAAACTATTACGTGCAAACCGCGTGACTTGTCATCAAGATCATCAATATTATAAACTATGTAGCCATTTACGGCTACATAAACGTGTTTGCGATCTGACTGCGCCTCTAAATCAATCCATTCTTCTTTGCTTCCAACATCTTCCAAGCCACTCACAATGCTACGGTTGCTTCTAATGAGCACTTGGGAAGATGCCGGTAGTTCTTCTGCTGCAGCATACTGCCCTCTTATTAAATCTTGCGTCAAGTCATTACTCTGATAAAATCTGCAAGACTGAAAACTTCTATTTCCATCTCTTAGCTGAGACAGAGTTGAGTTGAAGTTAATTATGGTGATTACTACCATAAGAAGGAAAAAAAATGCAAAAATAACATAATGAAACGTGTAAATCGATCTTCTCTTTACCATTTTGGTATCACTGTTGAGTTCTTCAATGCCAAGAATAATTAGCCATGGATTATACCCCTAAATTAGCTGTTTAAAGCAACTGTTGCCATAGAGCTTGACACACTCTGATAGGAATTTATGTAAATTAATTTGACAACTTGGAAGAAACACTTTGTATATACCTAGCATAACTGCAGTAAGGTGTATACAAAATGTTTCTTCCAAGTAGGTGAATTCGTTTACCCTAAATTCCTATGAGAGTGCGTCAAGCTCTATGGGAACAGTACGTTTTAACAGCTAATTTAAAGATATAATAAACCTAATAAATGGCTAATTGCTCTTGACATTAAAGAACCAAAGATGTATTAGTGGGCTATTTATCAAACATGATAACCAAACAAACGTCATGAGATAAAACTACAAACTTCAACATTGAATTGCTTCATACAAACACATCAGCACATTTAAAAATTGGAAGGCTTTCAGGATCTCATCACTTCCTTTTCTTTAAGAAACTACACTAATATACTTATGTGGCTATCTACAGACCTTTACTACAGCACGAAAAAGCGGCAACATTCTTTTGACATACTGAAGGCTGTTTCGTCCGACACTCGTCAGAGTATGAAAACGTCGGATAGTGACCGAAAGGCTAAACCGAAATATATAGCAAGATGCGGTTACATGTGATATGATGCGTCTAATTGATCCCAAGAGTGACCAATAGTTTTAGACGACAATTTTCGGATCATTGGGCAAGCAAGATCGTCCTTTCATTTAAATGTTTTTGAATCTTTTTAGATAAAGACTCCAAACCCAGTCTTGTGTAGACAAAGAGTTCGTTTTTTCATTAGGACTCTTCAAGTAAACAATGGTTAATAGGTCCTAATTGGCCACTCTTGGGACCTATTAGACGCATCCTATCACATGTAACCGCATCTGGATATATAGTTCGGTTAACCTTTAGGTCACTATCCGACGTTTTCATACTCTGATGAGTGTCGGACGGAAAAAAACATTCAGTATATCAAAAGAATGTTGCCGCTTTTTCGTGCTGTAGTAAAGTATATGGCTATATGAGACTATGTCATTGAATATATAAAGAGTCTGTAAAATGAACAGAACGTTTTTAATATAGAGCTACTCACTGTCTCTGCTCATCATTCCAATAAATTCCAACGGTACTGCATTTCAGAAACGTTCTGGTGTCATTTTCGTTCTTACAGGTCTACGATGAAGTTCTTGTCCATATTCTTCATGTTCTTCATTATTGAACTGACGATCCACTTCTTGGTGAGCAACTGTAGCTTTTTCTTCTCTATAAATAGTGAAGTAACTATCTTCAATTTCAGAATCGTCATAATTTTTTTCCCGTTAATTTCTTGAAGTATGATGTATTATGTGCTACGCAAAGTCCATGTTCATTCCTAGCTGTTAATTTGCTGCCTTTTCTTGAAACAGCAATATATGGTGGAGGATTGAAGCGTGCAGTTGCTTCTGCAGAACTGATTTACAAGTACTCTCTCTCTCTCTCCAATGGTAGTGTTGCTTTCCTTCGTGCTTCGACGTTTATCTGCATATTGTTTATGGTACATTTAACTTTTGGCTTTATTTTCCTTCGCTTCAGAATGCCTATCAACAACGACTTTCCTTTGTATACTTAGGAGCTTTCCATGTACTTGACGACTAGATAATAATTCGCAAGGTGCAATTTTAGTTACCCTTTGGGAAGTGCTACGGTAGTTAATAAGAAATGATGAACTTCTTATCTCCAAACTCTTCCTTGTAGATGAGCTGTTTGAATTGTTTTTTCCAATGATTGGTTAAATCTCTCCACCTCTCCGTTTGCTTGCGGCCAGTAAGGAGTTGTTTTCTCATGTTTTATCCCAAGAGTTTTACAGTATTTGCTAAACTTCCAGAATTATCGACGAATCAAAAGAATCAGTATTTTACAAAAATTGGAAAAACTCCTTCCAACCACAAAAAAGGTCAAAAAATTTACTGGTCCCTAATCAAGAAAATTTTGAACAAGGTGAAAATTCCATTAATCCCTCCTTTTCTGGAAAATGGCATCTTTGTTTTAGATTTTAAGTCAAAAGCTCAAATTGTTAATGACCACTTTGTATTCCAATGTACTACAATAGATACTGGAAGTGAAATACCAGATCAGGTTTGTGTATAATACACCCCCTGCAACTGAATTCGAGATCTCGGAAGAAACAAATACTTAATATAATTCGTTCTTTGAATCCAAATAAAGCTCATGGCTGGGATGATGTATCCGTTCGTATGATGAAAATGTGTGATAATAGCCTAGTCCTTCCACTAAAATTGATTTTCGAAAACTGTCTGAGACGAGGTGTTTTCCCGGAGGTATGGAAAAGAGGCAATGTTATTATAGTTCACTAAAAGAACAGCAAAAATCTTAAGCAGAATTATCGTCCCATCTCTCTCCTTCCGATTCTTAGCAAAATAATGGAAAAGCTAATTTTTGATTCCTTGTATAAACACCTTTCCCATCATGAGCTGTTAGATTCCAGCCAATCTCGCTTTCGTGCTGGAGATTCCACAATCAATTAGTTGATCTTAATAGTTCATTCTATTTTTGCTGTATTCGATTGTAGCCTCCTTTGGATGTAAGATCTGTTTACTTTGATATTTCAAAAGCATTTGATAAGCGACGGCGAAATGGATTAAGCCAGTTTGCCACTTCTCCTTTCTTTGTTTGTTTCTGGGCAGTTCTTAAAGCTGATTGAAAGTTTCTTGGCAGATCGTATTCAGCGTACGGTATTAAATGGTAAAATATCAAAGTGGGATAACATCTCTGCAGGAGTTCCACAGGGATCGATTTTAGGTCCTCCTTTTTCCTTTGTATAAATAAACGATTTGGCAACAGATCTTAAATGCAATGTCACGTTATTTGCTAATGATACTACAATTTTTTCAGTTGCTCGAAACCCATATGAAAGCACTGCAGACCTGAATCACCACTTAGATCTTATCAAACATTGGGCGCATGACTGGAGAATTTCTTTCAATCCTGACCCTGCAAAGCAGGCAGTTGAAGTATATTTTCTAAGAAAAAGATCCCTGTTGACCATCCACCTATCTTCTTTAATGATATAGCCGTTATGAATATTGATGAACATAAGCATCTAGGGGTTGTGCTTGTTAGTCGAATGACGTTTTCTAGTCACATCCAATCTGCTATCAACAAAGCTAGACGTGGGATTGGTGTGCTTAGACTTTTATCAATTGCTCAGATAAGACTTATGCTTTCCAAACTCTATGTACGTCCACATCTTGATAATGGGGACATCATTTATCATATCCTACAGAAACTGAATGATTTTAGCCATGAAATTACCCTAAAGAGCCAGATGGAATGACTTGAATCCGTTTAGTACTCTGCTGGCTTCGCAATAACGGGGGCAAGAAAGGGCACTGCAAGAAACAAGCTATACGAGGAACTTGGCTGGGAATCATTAAATGATAGAAGATGGAGCAGGCTTCTTGTTCTTTTCTTTAAGTTTCTCAACAAACTCACGCCTGAATATACAAGCTATCCAGTTCCACTACTTAATTGTTCAAATTATACTCTTAGAAATCAGATTACCTTCAGGCACATAAATGCAAGAACATGGCGTTTTGAATCGAACTTCTACCCAAAATGCTCAAAGGAAACGATAAACCTTACTCTGGAGATTAGAGAATTACCTACAGTAAGATCATTCATGAATCAATTCTCCTCTTTTATCAGACTAACTCAAAAATTAATTTACGGACTTCATGATCAAAATGGTGTTGCCATCCTTACCCAGCTACGATTAGGCCTCAGTAAGTTGAATTCTCACAACTTTAATTACAGCTTTTTAGACACAGTTGACCCAACGTGTCTAATAAATGATGGAATTGAACACTTTTTGCAGAAATGCCATGCATATGACGATCAAAGGTGTAATCCCTTTGGTGCGATTAATGAAGTGTTTCGGCTACATAGCATCCCAAACTTGCCAAAGCACAGCCCTTGTGCACACAATATTGTATTGTGATAGCAAATTTGTTGATACTCAAAATTAACCAGCTTTCGAATCGAGGCTAAAATTCATATTGCAAACTTATCTAGGTTACTAAGGAGTATACCAAAATCTTGTAACTTTCACATCATTTTTTCTAAAGTACTTCAATTCTGGTAATCTATTTCTCTAAGGAGGAACCAATAGATTTTGGAATATTCCTTGGCAACTGTATTGGCATCTGTCTTGTAATCTGTATCTGTAGCTATTTATAGTCTTATTTATTGAAAGGTCATTTAGGGTGGCCATGCTTATCATGCTCCCAATGACATCGTTCTTGTAACTATGTTTCGTTGCGCTTGCTAAATTCAGCACCAGAAAATGGCGGTTCATTGTCCGTTTTAACGATAGATGAAATGCCATATATAGCAAAGATTTTATCCAATTTAGGTATGATACACGATGCTTTTGTCGAGCAGACTTTCTTTACATCAGGATAACGCGAATAACGGTCTATGGCAACTAACAAGTAATCTTTGCAAGGGAGTGGTCCAACGAAATCAACATGTATCTTTTCCAAATGGTCCCTCTGGCATTCTCATTAGTCGACCTGGTTCCGGGGGTGTTGCTTTGCCTACTGCTCGGCATTCTAAATAAGATGCAAGAGTTCGTTTAACAAGTTCCTCAGTCCTGAAAACCAAACCTTTTCACGTAATAGAGCTTTGGTCTTAGAAATACTTTGGTTGCTTTCATGAGCTATATCAACAGCTTTCTGCTGTAGAACTACTGGAATGATAATTCTAGATACTTTAAAAATTACGTCCTGTTTTCCAATGGTAAGTTCTTCTTTAATTAAGCTATATGGTTCCACTATATCAAAATCTCATTTATTCAAACAACCGGCTGCTTTAAGTCCTTTCAATTCCCGATCTTGGTCAGCAGCTTGCGATATTGCATCAAGTGTCAATTGCTTTTGGTGCTGAATTTTGGGCAATAAAGTTAATGTATTCTTTGGCCATTTTCTCTTGTACTCTTCCATCAGCCGAGTTTGTTGCTGCTTCAGCATCAATTTTCAGTTTCACCTCATGACCTTTCATTTTTTAACACTATAATATACTGAACAATGCTTCTGTAAAGCCCCAGATAATCTGCTATCTGATGCACTTTTCGTTTCCTCAACTGATGCCCTTTAGGTTCCAACAGTGTATCTCTTGCGGATTGCAATTACTGATTCAAATTTTCCAAAGAATTTGACCAGCTTATTCGCATTCAATGCAAACGATTTGATGTTGGTATTCTGCACTACCACATTCTTCATATTAGCAAATGTTGCAGGATCCATGACATTGATCGTGCCTCCTGTGTCAATGGCCATCTTGAAAGAATGTTGATGTACGCTTGCATTTACTTGTGGGCTGGTTGACTTTACTACGTGTGGTTTTACTATGTACATGTATTCCTCACTGGAATTAGTGGCACTTTTTTGATCTTCTAGTTTTCGTGTAGGACATGTCCCTCTTGTACTGTAGGGTACCCCCGTCCGTCACTCGTTCTTGTTAGGTTATTTCCGGTGTTTTGTTCCTCTATATATATTCCCTTTGTATTGTTTTCCTTTCATTCTCAGATTATCGTTGAATGAGAAACCTCTATTTCTATCTCGAGTAACTCTTACATTATAATCTGAGAATCATTAAAGCAATGGAATCAAAGATTAAGAATTACGATGGATCCGGAGAAGTGAAAACGTTTTTAGAAAAAATATCTTTGCATTCAGCATTGAAAGGCTACGATGGTCAAAAAGCCGCTCAGTATTTGGCGAGTAAACTAGAAGGAAGAGCTTTCGATATCTATATGAGACTATCGTTGGAAGACAAGAAGAAGGAAGAAAAAATCAGAGAAGAATTGCTAAAGGAATTCGAACGGGGCCACCAGGATAGGGAACAAGCGATTTATGTATTGGCTAACAGACAACGAAAA
>WIPJ01005100.1:34037-67306 GCA_018155075.1 Cassiopea andromeda
GTAGAACAAATGTCTTAAAATCTATGATAGGACTGCTATGGAGCATTCTATGTTTATAAATTGGTCATCTATGGTCATGAGAGTATAAGCATCATAAAGAATTGCTATAGCAGACAAGAAGATTTGCTCAGAACATCTATTTGGAATATGGCTTGAAAAATTTTAAAGCAAAAACTAATAAACGGGGGGTTCTAATAAGAGCGGGGGGTGGGAAAAAATATTTTTAATTAATTAGCATGGGGATGGCAACTACGTAAGAGTAAATGGAAAGTGAAAAGCTCTATGTTCACTTGAAATGATGATAAATCTTAATAAATAGCAAAATTTAAACTGCTAGAGGAGAGCTAACATAACTGGTTGAATGGAATAGCAAACTCCTTCAATTGATGTCCTGCTGAAAGCTGCTGATAGGAGACGTTAATTCTGCCAGTTTCAACGATTTGAGGTTTCACTCAAAGAAAGTCATTTATATTTCAGTTAATTCACAGCTCTTTTATTCAAGTAGTTTTATTTTACTCAGAGCGTGCAGGCACTTAATGGGGGGGATGGGGTGCTAAATAGATGGCAAAAAGATGATCTTGATCGCATACTGTACAGTCATATAGTCTCTTTTATGCTTAGAAGAGCCGCAGCGGCCTTACTTTCACTCACAAAGGTGAGAGGTGTATTACCCAAAGATTTTTAAAAAGCGGGGTGTCAAACCCCAGACCTCTTACTTTGGCACACCCCTGGTAACAGGGCAGGCTAAATAGAACATTTCAGGGGGCAATTTCACTCAAGCTGATCTTCTGGAAAATTATGGATTGAATTCATACTCAACATACAACGCAAATTGCATTCGTTTCCATAAAAATTTCAAATTGTTCGATGAGTTTTAACATTCTAAATATTTTCTGTTTTGAGCACAAGATTATTCTTATATTACTCTCAAGTGTTAATGGCTTAGCTTGGCTTGAAAATCAAAGGAAATATTTGAAATCTTTGTTGATGCATTACTTCATCATCGAACAAATCAAGAGACGAATGACACATTAAATATTGTATCTTTGATAGTGCAAAAGCGAATATAAAATCAGCTTTTCACATACACAAAGATTCATAATCTTGAGTAAGTTCCAGCTTTCTATTATTCTTAAATTTAAGTGATTTCATTCTTGATTCTTATATTAAGATATTCTTAGTACCAAATTCTCATGTTCATATAAGGTAACAGTGCATAAAATATAAAGCAAACAAGAAATGAAACGTGGGATGAAAAAACGATACAAAATACAACGTACTTATCTTAGAACTTAAATTAAATGTAGGCTTCTTAAGCAAAATAATAATAATGGATTGTTCTTATTAGTGAATTGAAGCACGCCGTTTCAACACAATGAACTGCCCTTCGACCCAGACATACGTAATGCTTAAAGAACCCTCAAAGCATATCGTATCGCTTTGTTTACACAAATAAAGCGACCATGTCCCACTATGACGTCAAAGTTTATTTCCCTTTTCTCTATTAAGAAAAAAACTGAGTCAGGGTGCAAGGAATAAGTTGGGGAAGTGAGAACAGCCAAAGGCTAAGAGTAAAGCCTTTGCTTCGAATATAAGAACAGCTAAACTCTTTTTTCTATAAGAACACGAGCCGGAAATTTGGTAGAAAATTAAGAACAAATCAAGAGCAAGGCTGAGCCTGAAGCCTTGTCGTAAAAAATATTTTTGGAAAACGATGCAGAAGCTTTCCACTAGCAAATGGACACGAAATATCCTTTCCTTTTTAACCTAAGGAAATTGACAGCCTTGAGACTTTTTGTCTTCCATTTCGTAAATTAGTTGCTCCTAGCGAAACTAGGTAATATACTAAAGTTGTCTATTTATAATTTTTTTTAAATATTTTAAATAAACAACATTAATATTCAAGAGACCATCCTGGTTGTAACATTTGGCTCTCAATCAATCAAAACATCCAATGTTGTCTTGCATGTTGTCTTTCTGTTTATTTCTAAATGGCCTAAACGCTACCAATTTAAGAACAAATTAAATATAATTCAGCCACGAGATGTAGGAAAATTAAAGAACAGCCAGCCTGAACTTCAACTTTACTGGTTCTTATAAAAAAGAGTGGACTTATTTTTCACGCTACATGCGTTGGCTGTTTGGGTACAGGAGGGTTGCAATGAGTCAATGTACAGGGGGATTTAGTGTTTTGATTGTGGCAACAAAGTTTTCACGGTTTACCGCAAACAGGACTTCACCCATGCCAAGGGTTTTCTTTCAGACGCAAAAATGCTACACGGAATTATGTGGCTTCTTATTTTCCTCTTTGTACATTATATAATAAAGTCATGTGTAGAGTGCGGACCATAGAAAATACACACTTCGCTATAAGCACAAATTTTGTAAGAATATTCAGGCTCAGAATCGCTGAAATTTAAGAATAATTTAAGAATAATGCAAGGCTTAAGTTTCATCAAGGCTTAGAATATTTTTATATTTCAGTCAAAATGCTGTTTGTAGATCACCTTTTGCACTATCGATACAGTATTTATCATTCTGTTCCATTTTTACTCTCATTTATAATAAAGTAAGACATTAACCGAACTTTGATTACATTGTTTTGATTTTCAGACGTAGCTACACATGTGATATTTATGAATAAGTGAAATTATGCCAGGCTCAATACCGAAAAAATTACAAATACTGAGGCTTAGGGAAAATTGGGTATTCCCATAACAAAAAGTGTATACCGTCTTTCCCCATTGCAAACTATTTTTCTCACTTGCAACGCCAAATAGAACATGCACCTTTAAATTCTGAGTTTGACTTCGTTTTATGGCAAATATCCATATTTACAGGTACAAAACATAGCACGTTTAAAATACTGTGATAAAATCATGATTTTACTAATTTAACTATACATCTATCTGTCACACAACACATACTTATAGCATGAGGTCAAACATTTCAGGCATTTATTTAATAAAACGTATTATCTTGCTGCAAAACTAGGCATATTCACAATGGAACTAAAAAGACACAACGACATGAATGGGCAATGCGAAGGAGCTCCAAAGTTCCAAAACAACGATGACGTATTAAGCATTGAAGAGAAAACAAACCAATTTGCGGTTTTTATCAAAGAGAGAACTTGTTTGACCCCCGTTTACAGTGAATGGTTGGACGAAAATAGAGGTGCTTGCAAGCAGAACTACACTGGCTTTCCGGTTGACGTAAATAAGGCCCATAATGGGACACTGGGAGGTGACATCCTAACAATACAGCAACGCAGACACTGTGAGGTCAGCGCATGCTACAAGTCACCATTAGAAGGAGTGGAAAGACATAAAGCTAACGAGTGCAATCTGGAGGAAAAGCGCATAGAAGTCGAGCAAGGCAAAACGGAGCCAATTGATAAAGACATAAGAGCAAACAGCATGGTCGATTTGAAATGCAAAGAGGACACGAAGACAACCTTTGGTGTGAGGGTGAATTCCAACGATGTGAACGATATTCCACGTGAAGTCACAAACGCGAAAGCAGTAGATGGAGGTTTGTTGGACAATGCAATAGATGTAGATATGGAAAATCTCATGCTATTTGAGCACGACTTATCGTCTTTAGATGGCTATTTCAACATCAAGAAAGAACAAGTTGAGGATCATATGATTGATTCGTTTTCTGTCAAGCATTCTAATTTAGATAACACTGCATTACCAAACGAACTGACACTCGATTTTACATCCGACTTTGCATCCGATTTTGCCTCATATCTGGGAACTTTCTCAGCTCCAAATAGCAATCAAGAAAATGAAGCGGATATTCGTGTAAGAAATCCGGATCTAGTTGAAGAAGAATTGAGAACTGACCAGATTCGGCTGCTCACAGAAGCTTTAAGAACGAGGTCCTTTGCGCCAATTGTATATTTGCTATCAATACTCACGAAAGATTCCAGCGAGTGTTTGTCGGGCGCATCTTCAGTCTCGGGTGCAATTCCTAAGCACGACATTGCAACCTCGTCAGACGATGAATTGTCAATCGTGTCATCTTTATCTGATAAAAATCGCCATTTATCAACGCAAGTATCCTGCGATTCGGATCAATCATCAATTTTATCTGATGGACGATTTGGGAAGCGGCTATCAGAATGCGATTTCAGCGATGTTTTGGGGGGTGGAGCAGACGTTTTGGGGTGTGGAGGGGAACTGCAATGTATAGACGATCAGAGCATTGACTTTTTGACACTTGAAAGTCGGAAGGACAGTCAGGATGATAGCAACGAATCAGATGTCGTGAATGCTATCGACAATATCTTAGCGTCAGATAGCGCATGTGATTTAAAAATATTCAGAGAATTACTCGAAAAAGACTGCACAGAAACGACATCAAAAGATCGATTGTCGACAAAGGTCTGGATAGAAGCAAGCACAGACACAAATCAGGTGAAAGAAAATTCTGCTCTTGAGGATGAAATACTCAATGGTATGTATACAGTATAATAGTATTGTTTTCTTGGAACTTGAGAAGTAAAACTGTCTTTGCCCTGTTTTTATTGACTATAGCATGACCCCCTGAAGAAAGCTGAGACCTTTGTTGAAACCTAACTGTGGCTCAACTATGGACCCCTATCGGTAACGATTAAAGCTGATAGCTTCAGCAGACACTTGAGTGCCGTGCTTTTATAAATCAAAATGAAAAGCCAGGTGATGTAGAAGTATGCATCAGATTTGTGTGGGGCAGCAAGGGATTGGGGAGGGAAAGGGTTGGGATAATATTTGGCAGTAGTGTAGTCGTATAACACTACCTTTCACAGCTTTACTTTCGTTTACAAAATTTTAAGTTAATTTGTCAAAATTTTCTTCAGCATAACATAGTTTAGGAAGCAAAACATAGTTCAAGCACGGCACCACTGAGGAGGGCGGGGTGCTTCAGCCCCTACTTTTTGCCAACCAGCAACGAAAAATGTTTTTAAGATAACAATTTTATTGGTTCCCATGCCCACAACTATTTATCTAGCTCTCACTTTTTATTTGGTGGCGCCGTGCCTGTAGATATGCCGCATTGCCCCTCGACTGCAATCCTGGGATGGCGGATGTCCTTCAAAGCCAAGGGGTCATAAAAGGTCACTCACCCGTAACGTAACGCTAAATTTACCTCTTTTGAGGCCCCTCTCCATTAAATTTAACAATAGCGTAGCAAATCAAGGTACCCTCCCTCCTCCGTAGAGGCGTTACGTAACGGGTGAATAATCCCTATTGTGAAACTGCTGCAGACCATATCACACACCCGAGCCCTCACCAAAACCTTGACACACCCAAACCCGCACCCAAGCCCTTTTAAAACACTGGCATTGCCAGTATTTTTCCCATCTACCTCTGGGATAGGATTAGGTTAAGGGCAGTGACGATTCTACGAGGGGCCAAGGGGGTCACAGCCCCATAAATTTACTTTTTATCTTCGTTGCCCCCCCATTTTGATAGGAAGGTATAATATGTTAAACTTCGAATAAATAGTTCACTGCAAATAATTGGGAATGAGGAACATCTACACGGAATGAGTATGATGGTTCTAGACCGATGCTGTACATTGACTTATACAAAAGGTCTCTCTAGCTTTCTTTGTATCTTTTGACCTTGCATATAGCCAGTAGCTTATAGTTTGTGTGAAGACATTTCTTGCGCCTGTACTATTTCAGTCATGCCATCCTCGTTTAATCTTGTTTATTTGCGCTTCACATAGACCCCCTGCCAAGGAGCTATAACCCCCTTAGATTTTGCCGGCAAGATACGCCCCTGGGTAAGGTTTACCGTAGCAAGAGTAAGTTCGAATCCGCCATTATGCACCATTTCCATAATGGCGCATACGAAAGAGCCCAGTTCTTCACAATTGGTGGTGTATACCACGATTTATTGCATATTTTAGTTCAGTACACGAGAACCTGCGATTTATATGCAATTTGATCTGAGTTGGCAGTAACTCTAAACTGCATGTTAGCTAAGCTAGGTTAGTTAGGCTCTAACACGCGGTATATGGCGGCAGGGTCCGACAAAATTTTTTGCTGCCTTCAGACGCAGGTTTTTCTGCCTGCACTGCCTGCATAGACAAATTGCTGACTTCCTTTGTTTCAGTTATATACATATTTCAACTTTTATGTATCTTGATAGGAGTTAGTGGCTAAAGATTTTTTAAATTAGTCTTGATTTGGGGGAACGCAACCCCCAAGCAATATTGCTTTGACCTTAGGCCATGCCACGATGCCCACCTTCAAAATATCTTCACGCAGAGTCGGGGCGCGACGTGTTTTTGAGTGAAGTTATTAATTATGGCAATAAATCATATCTTTGATGCTCTGTGGATAAATTCTGGTTTTTTCTGTGCAGGCTCCCATTCCTGTAATGTAAAGGGATTGGAATTGTTTTTGGGTTCAAATGGGAGAGTTTTTCGGCAATGTCCTGATGCACCCTCTCAAAGTCTTGTTGCGAGACTGATGATCTGCCATACATGAGAATGAGGCCACAATACCCAATTTATTTCCAAAGTTCCTTTGCTTTTCTATGATTATTCTAGCCTCCTTTGCCCCCTGGTCGCCCTTTCGGCCGGTCTGTTTGCCGTGCCTCGTGTAAAAAGCAGCGGGGGCTACTCCAAGAGAGATTTTGTCGGTGCAGGTTGACGCTCAGCATAACCACATTTGACTGAAATACTAAAAGAGATCAGATTAAGAAAAGCCACATAGGATGGGATCTGGATTATTTGCGTAATCATCTGATGCAATTGTGGTATTTTAATGCGTCATACATCATTACATATATGATTACACAATGGGAAATATTGCTCAAGTAAATCACAAGTATGACGAACCACTGATTGACGAGGTTGCAAAAAACCGACATGCACTATTTCATACCTTTTCCTGCAAGGGTAGAAATCTGAAAAATCCAACCGACCCCCTTACCTTTCACTATCCCCATAAACTACACAGCTTCTTTTTCAATTTGCATCTGCATGTTTGATTAAGATACCATTATCTCATTAATTTTGTAGACAGTCAAACAGACTTGGATCATCTTTCAATGAGCAAGCAGCCCACTCCGAGAGTTGGACGTAAGTAACAATTAAACCATAAATATTGAAAAATAGATGAAATAAATAAAATGAACGATGACGTCAGAGAGATTAAGATTGTGATGAAAAAGATATGATATGAATCATAAGCTTCATTGTATTAATTGGTTTTACTAAACTTCAAGAGTCAATGGCGCATTAAAAATCGTCTTTATTGTTAATACTACAGGAACAGAGATATTTGTCTTTATAGATTTAAAATTATGATGGTCTGTTTCAAGTGACGATGAATTGTAGAGGTCTATGATATTGAATATATTCAACAGTATAAAAACAACCACTAAAATTATCCATTCTGCAAGTATTTAAATGGAACTGTTTGATTTCAGCCAATAGATGTTACCATCTGTGGGACTTCCTGAAAGAACTGCTTGATAACGACTGTTCAAATGTCGTCGTATGGACAGATCAGAGTAAGAACGAATTCAAACTATTGGATACAAAATTATTAGCAGAGCTTTGGGGACAGAAGAAAAAACTGCCCAACATGAACTATGATAAATTATCTCGCTCCCTGAGGTATTACATAAAGCTTGATATACTGAGGAAAGTTCCAGGAAAACGACTGCATTTTCAATTTGGAAAAGGACGAATGTGGAAGAAGATGAAGAAATGAACTGGACTATCAAGACGTCGAAGAAGTTAGTACCAAAGGTTTTTGCCTATGTAGAAACGTCTAATTAAGTGGAGAGTTTGTTTTTGGTGAAGCATATTGAAATAAAAATAACGACGATAGAGAAAGGTAGTGGCTATGAGCTCAGTTTTCTACCTCCATTTTTTCCCTTAAATGTTTCATCTTCCACATTAACTATTATAAAAGCTTCTACCATGTTTATGGTGCGTACTAGAGGGGGTTTACGAAAAGAAGAGAAAGGAATATCACCCTGGAAGCTATTATTGAAATAATAGTTATGCAATGAAACGTTAAAGGTGCAGATAGCGAAAGCACTATCTTCAGTTGCTGGAAACAAAACTAGAAGATTTCTCTGCTTCTAGTTCGACGCCCCCCTACTTTCCCCCCTCCCTAGTCTCCCCCTCCCCGTGTTGCTACTTCCATGCACCTATACAATTTTTGGACTGATACACACCCAATCTATGAAGTGGTACAGCTTTAAATGAACAAAGAGTAGATTAGAAATGATTGCTTGCTCGACATGCAATAGGTAGTATTAATACAAAGGCAGCAGTCTTTTGGAAGAAAACAAAAGACTAAATGTATATATTAATATGTAAATATGCTTAAGCTTTTATCAAAGTAGTGTAAGATGTTTATCATAGTTTATTTTGCGTAGAAATCAGATTTTTTTATGAGAAAATTATTGAAGTAAAGAGCCTTGTATTGCTTTCATGTACTCCATTTTTGCCACGATGGTGTAACTGGGAAGGAGGAGGCAGTAATTTGTCAAGTAGAGATCGATCACAATCAAGAAAGTAATTGGTGATCAACAGTAAATATGTAATAATTTTCATCATCATCAGCAGCATAATCATTACAATCAAAACCATCACTTTCATGTATTTTTGCCATTGTCTACATTGGTGATCACTAGTGTCATCAAAATCTCATCAAAACAATCGACTGACGTATTTCGCAATCGCAAACAACAAAGGCTTATTGTTATTTGATCAACCAATCAGTGACATGGAGAAACCTTCGTAATGAGCGAGCGGCCAAGAATGCCATGAAACCCAAATCAAGCAATGAAACTACCAATCGTACTCATCACTGACGATCACAAAATCAATAAAGAAATCATCAATGGAAGAAATTCAAATGCTAAGTTACTTGAGTAGCTTTTTACGGCGATGACGTGATCAGATGTTTACAAAAGACTCGTGTGCAGATGAACAACAACAAATTTTGAACTGCTTGTGAAAAAAGGAGGGAAATATCCCCATTAACGTTTGTATAAAGCACGGCTTTAAATATCAGCTAATATGACGTCCGAGTAATCATGGGATAGAGTTGAAGAAATGTAAATGAGGTCGCAAAGTCACTTCTACAGAAATCAATTATTTGATAATGAAAACGAAAAATTTGATAAGACTGCAAGTATCTTGGCTTTACCAGATTTTTCACCAAAATCATATTCTATTTACAACACAATATATCAATAAAAATTTACAAATAAAGAGAGGGGGAAGAACAACATATTTAATCTCATCAAGTTTAATTTAAACCTAATTATTTCTGTGTACCTCTCTTTTCATCGAATGTGTGAAAAAAGGTTCAGTTCGGATCTGCTTTCCTAAAGTGAAGCAAAAAAAATTTAAAGGTTTTCGGTTCGTAGAAAAATGGATAATACAAATACAGATGCGAGATTATGAAGGAAATGACACCGAAATGTCTTCCGTTCATGCTGACTATCTAGGTAAAATTTTTCAAAATTTTGGTAGAACTAAACATAAGATCATGCTTATGAAGATTGGTTGAATAGGCTATGCATCGTACGAATAAATAAACTTATAAAGTTTAACCTTTTTCTAAGGCAGTAGCTATAGATTGAACTTAAAAGTTGTTTCAAGCCACACAAACCTTCTGCGTATGAGATTTACTAAACACATTCCAAAACCTCAACGTTTCGTCTCCTGCACCCGTAACAATTGATTCGCCATCTGGTGACATTGCCTAAAACGAACGATAGATCTTTCACTTGAAATGGCTATAGATGACAACGAGGATGACCACAGAGCCAGAAAAAAGTGAAACATCCTCTGCCACCCACTTCTTTACGTATAACTTTCCTCATTATGCAGTATTGATGCGAAGCTTACCATGTCATCCCTCCATGTTCCCCATGCCAAAACACCTCATCCACGTGCATCACGATTTTCCTCAAGCAAGATTTTTTATAAAATTACTAGTGCCTTCCTCAAAACTGACATAAATTTAAGAAGCCTTCCTCCGGCTGGAGGCGTGACTTTTTCTGAGCTCTGGATGACCACTTCACCTTCATTTTTAAACAGAAAAATTGGATGAATATCAAAGTATTCGAAAACTTCACCCAAACAGTCACATGCACAAAAAATAATATTTGTGATGCATTCTATTTCCAGTGTGACTGCATTTCCTTTGCCCGCGTGAACTTCCGCGCAATCATTTCCAAGCTCGTGTGGATAGGTGTTTCATATGACCCAAAGGGGTACCATGTAGGAATATCAGAGTGGTAACTCATAATTTGCAACAAAATTCCAAGAGATTTCCAAGATTTTCTTGGGCATTTTCAAGGAGCTTTTTCTGGGAGAACCTGATCATTTTCTCACGCCAAAGGTGAGTTGCATAATTAGTTTTTAAAACAACACGGCCTTTTGCAGTTGAATGCAGAGTCAGCACAGCGGAGCAGTAGTAGACACCGCCTAGCTGCCAAATAGGAGTTTTAGAATTTCCAGGATTATTTTCCAGCAGTTTAATTGCATTCTAGGAGTTTCTATGAGTGATGGCCACCCTGAATATTTAGGCAATATGTGGAGGACAGAGTTGCTCAATTTTTGAAAAGTTCAACACAATATCAGCATTCATTCGAAAACTACACTTGACTATGAGCCAAGGTGTCCCTTACCTTTCTACTTAAGATGTCTATACATTCTCGCCGTTTATCGTGCGTCTTTCTCGCGGTTTGTCTTGCGTTCATTTAGAGGTCAGCAAAACATGTTGAATACTTTGGTACTCTGGACTTGTCTAAATTGCCAGTCTTGGTTCAATAACATGGTACAAAGAGCCGTTAAATCCGTAAACCAACTGAATCATAGCAAACGCTATTAAGAGCGATAGCAACGTTGACAAAAAGTCGATTTAGCTCGATTCTTCCACAAACACAAAAATAACCAGACATTATGACATCACTGCAAGCTGAAACCACTGGATTTGACAAAAAGGGACCGCAAAATAAAGTAATAAAAAATTTAATGTTTACCATGGCAATGATCTGGGATAGTTACAACTAATGGAGGAAAGGTCGAGCATAATAGATTAAGAAAAGGTTGGAGAGACAAAGGGGGAGGGGGTTGTAGGTTGTTGGAAAAAGTGGAAACTGAACATTGCATAATACTAAGCTAGTTTTGAGCTAAATACCATTCATGCTTGCCTAGCTTTGAGTCGAATACAATGCAAGTTTGCATAATCTGAAAGCTATTGCTATCTGCAACAATGCACACAAGAAAATTCATTTTGTAACTACCAACATGCTTCACATCAGAAGTGAGAAATTGCTATTAGAAGCAATGAAAACGCAGATGAAAATTGCACGAATGATAGTGAAGTCATAAGAGAGACAACGAGAGTTTTCTAGCATGCTCGAAAGCATGTAGTACACACTTACTAAATTTCTATAGAAAAATTTTAGTTTGTTCCCAAAATATATGGTGTCTTTTACCTCACTCCCATCTGTTACATCACACTCCTGGACCATGTTACTAGAGTATTTTACCAACCTCCCAGCTTACAAAAGCTCCTGTCGTTTAACTTTAGGTATTTCCAGCCCCCAACAATTTCCACTCCCTTTCTATGGAGGGTAATACAGCAGAAACCCGCATAAAAGAGCCTGTTTTTATAAGAAACTTGTGGCTGAAATTTCATTGCTTGAACCCCCTAAATAAGAACCCCAACAAGGCTGAAGTGGGTATAGTTCTTATGTAATGGATTTCATGCTGTTTGATTTTTAAATTCATGAGTAGATATTTTCATAGGCAGTCTGTGCTTTTCAAGTTGCACAACATATAACAAGATTATTAAACAAGAATTCTAACCTTAAAGTGCTCCCAAGATTCATCAAAAATTCTTGTGCTGAAAACAGTGTAAATGCATGCAAAGCATGTGCTGTATATAAGAACCTTGTTAAGAACAGTACAGGCTGGAAGTAAGAATACCAATCCACTAATTACAAACCTATCAAGGCTTCTCAGGAAAAACGTACGTTCTTTTATGCGGGTTTCTACTGTAGCACACATGATGACATCAGGCCTTGAAATGAGCAAGTGTTATATAGTTGATTCATTGGGGCCCTCGATTTATCTAGGTGCTTCATCAAGCTCCTAGATTGTTCCAGTCTTCAGGGAAATGAGAGGCCCATTTATCGACCTAATCAGTGAAGCAGCAATTCATCCTGAAAACGACCCAACAGGACTTTTTATGTTTCTCAGCTGCTCACAAAACTAATGCATTAAGGTGGTTCTCAATGTATTAAGGTGATACCAGTGGTGATGTCTAAAAATTTTAACAAGGGGGCTCTACGCACAACCACGCCCATAGTTTGGGTGTGGCCCAGCTTCAACCACGCCCATATTTCCAAAGATGGAAACATGATAAATTAGTTTAACACTGATATAGTATAGTCAACAATAAGAAATGCCTCAATAACCATATAGCAGTGCACAGTTGATCATAGCACTTTGGAAGCAAGGCCAATAAACTCTGAAAAGCCAAGCCAATGCAAGAGTTTTAGGGGGGACTGAGCCCCCCCAACATGAGCAGAAATTTTAACAAGGGGGCTCCGCCCCCCTGAGCCCCCCTAGAAATCACCCCTGGGTGATACTTAATTATTGTGCCTATGATACGATTCACGCTAATTGCATATGCGTACAGGATTTCCTAAGCGGTCTAACAACACGATTCATGTTGACATATTTTATCCACGATAAGAAACTCACACATAAGAATTCTCCACTTCAATGAAGAGAACGGAAGATATTTTATTGATGCTGTACATAAATTCAAGGAAGATCAAGGCTAAATCTTTGTCTGAATTGCACATCTTCAAGAAGAAACATGTTGCTGATGCACACCTCATCCTTAGGCCAATTATCGAACTATATACACACTATTTAACAGAAGTTTTTAAGAACATAAAGGCTTTTAAAGACTAATTTGACAATATGGTAAGGCTCTAGCTTCAGTAAGACTTAGAATTTTCGAGTATTTGAGTTAAAATACTGCTTGTAGACTAAATTTTCCAGATGCGATCCAATATCAATCTGTTTCACTTTTGCTATGCATTATGATGAAGTAGGATATCAAACGAGATTTGAATATATTCCACTGATTTTCAGGCGAAGGTTACGCCTTCAGTACTAAAGAATAATTGGAGAATAATCGGAGACTTAAAACCAAACAACTCTAAGGTAAAAATAAGGTACTCTTATCAAAAACAGTTTGTACGTCCAATTTGATACGATGCACACCTCTAGTGTGAATACCTCATCTTGTAAATAAATATCCACGATATATTGTTCGAGCCAGCTTAATCTGAATGACTTTAAAGCCACACGTCATACAAACATATGGATTTAAAGTGTGTCATATTACAAAGTCATGAATGTGCCTGGGCAAGCTCTATCTGCAAATTGAATGCCCCAATGACTTTACGTAAAATGATGTGATACGATAAGAGAATTGAATAATACGTACAATTGTGGGAGAATTATTGAAGAATACAGTAAAGCGATTGGGCAGTTAAAAATAAAGTTGGTTTCAGAGGTCAGCATTGGGAATTACTTTATCATATTAATGTAGTTATAATATCGAATGAAACAGTTTTTGGTAAATGCAGTACGAAAAGACGTAACCCGGTAACAAAGTTAAAGCCCAACTTGGTGGATTAGGGGTGATAAGTCTTTGACGGATGTGATGTTGAGTGATATATATATTATATATATCTACGAGCTGACAGTACAACCATGGTATAAAACAAAGGTGTTACATTGAACCTATTAGAATAAGGTGAAAGGCTCCCAAATATGACTCCTAAAAATCCCGCAAGTATGATAATAGGTGCAAATTTCAAAATATAACTTTAAAAAACTCACCAAATAAAGGACTCTGCAAGTGTGACCTGTAAGCTTCGCTACCTGCTGTAAGTTCGGATATTTCCAGACCAATATCTGATTTTGTGAGTACCCATGGGTGCTTACCTTACATATAAACAAAGAACACATATAAATATATTGTCATTTAGAGACGGATCATTATTTATATAAGGGGGTGGTACAAAAGACAGGCGGGTTGTGATTACCAAATTTCTCCTACCCATGTTTCTACAATATTCAATAATTCAATACCCAACCATTTAAAGGGTCAAAGACTAGCTCACCCAACCCTCTGAGAAAGATTTGAATAGTCAACATGACTTCAAAGAAGAAAAATCTATCAAAAGAAATATTTTTGGCCATGAGTTTGTATTTTAGAGCAGCAGTTGGCATCTTTACCCAGCCCTTTACCTTGTCTAATTTCTTGTTACCCAACTTTTGCTCACCTAAACATTTTCTTTACCCAATCATTTTATCTTTGATCCCAACCCCAGTTATAAATAATGGCTGATCCTTCAATCACGCCATTTAATTGCACTTTTGATCACGCCATTTAAAAGCTAGATAAAAACCGAGAAGATATAGGCTAATAAAATATAGGGAACAAAGAGTTAGAAAATAATTTCTTGTAGTGGAAAAAGAGAAGTGAAACTCACCAACTCATTCGAATGCTTTGACCAGGCCAAATTACAAACCTAGGAGAAACACGACAACATTTTAATTTGGCTATTTGCAAGAATTCAACAAAGCTAGTCGTTTGGAATGGAAAACAAACGGGGAAAATTGTTTAACTAGTTTTTGTTTCTTCTACATTAATATCTGTCAGTTTTTACCAAAATTTCTTCCTTCTCTTCTCTTTTTTAGTGACAATGGAATAAACTATATTTGACGTTCAACATTTTGTCTGAACAACCCCTGTGCTATTGCGGTACCAAAGCAACCAATAAACTTTTATCTTAACAATATCTCCACAACATCGCTAAATTATCATTGTAGAAGACTTAAAGAAGAAAGTAATGTCCTTGGTCATGCCTACCTGTGATCCAGTATCTATACAATGAAGATTTTGTCCCGTTAATGTGTTCCAAAATCGAATACAACGATCTACAGTTCCACCACCAGACGCGAGGAGTCCATGCTAAAGAGAAATTTAAAATTAGAAAAAGCACTTGCCAAAATATTACGTGTATTTTGATGTGAATTTTACTGGCCATTTATGAAATGATAAGAACAAACCTGATGTGGCGACCAAGCTATTGCTTTCACAGCAGCAACATGATCACTATACTGTTGATATGGATTCGTATTTGATAAATTCCAGACCATTAGCTGAAAACAGAAAAACATTTCAGCTAAAATAATTCAATAATCAGGCAAGTCATATACTTATTAATTTGTTTTATTGTATATATCATGCTCAAGTGCTTCCCACCATAATTCTTTCACTAATTAATTACAATAATTCCAAACTTCATTTTTCCAGCTTTTCTCTGCTTTACATTAAATAAACAAATAGAACACGCTTTGAAAATAAATGCTTAATAATGCCTTTCAATCACTGATAAAACAACAGGGTCCTGAAAATAAACGGCTAATCAAACTTTTAATGAATCACTAAAACTACCATTACGAAAGATTGTCATAAAAATTCTTTGCAAGATGCTTGATGTTAAGTATATTTAATCTCTACTTACACAGCGAAAAAGTAAAATTCAAGTATCCTTTTACATTGAATCTCTTGGTAGTAACGGAAAAATAATTAAACTCAATATGAAATATTCTTGCAGAAATAAACGATATCGTCTTTTTTCTTCAAGTAATTTCTGATGCATTGATTGTCAAAAATTGGAAATGAAGCCATTTCATTTACAGAACTTGCTTGCACTATCATTCTCTCTTCAAATATAATTATGTTATCTACGCATAATTAAGTTATCTACACATAATTGAGTGATCTATGGACCAGTAATTTATTGATGCATGAGCAGTGAAGTAAATGACAAAAGGAATATCATTAACCTTGTTATCGTTGCCCCCAGAGGCTAACAATTGTCGATCAGGTGACCAACGTAGACCGCAAACCTGGTAGATGGATTGTGATATGTCAAGAGAAACACTTTGTTAAGAGGTTTACAGAAAAACAGAAATAGGATATTGTATAGAATAAGGTGTATCAAGTATACGAAGGGCACAGTTTAAAGAATGGAAGCATCATTAAGAAAAGTATAAAATATTTCAGAAAATTTAACATAATACAGAAGTTCATGACGCGAAAATGATGAATATAATGCTGTAAAATGATTCATGAAATACAAACAATACAGATTAAAATGAACTAATAAAAATGAAGAAATGATAAGAAACAAAATGGAAAACTTATGTTGACAAACCTCTTGACGATGTCCAATGAGTTTTTTTTCTGATGATAATGGACATCTAAAAAAAGAAATAAAAATTCAGAATAATTATGTATGGAAAACTTGCTAGGAGAATTTCAGCAGGACAAAATTCAAAGCTTTCTTAAGACATTCTTTTTTTAAGCAAAAATCTTCAAACTTAATGGAAAATGATGGCATAAATTTTCCATAGACCCAAAAACCTAGTTAAAGCTGTTTATTTTAACATTATCTGCTAGATTCTCATAGAGCTAAAGGAAAACTAACTAGAAGAGTTTCTAAACTAGTTAGCAAAAAATAATGATAGCTTTCCTTAGAGGGTTCAATCCTATTCATAATTCTAACAAGAGAGAAAAAGTCAAGTAAAAAGTAAAGAAAAGTAGAAGAGCAATTGAAGAGATA
This sequence comes from Cassiopea andromeda, assembly GCA_018155075.1. Taxonomy (NCBI): domain Eukaryota; kingdom Metazoa; phylum Cnidaria; class Scyphozoa; order Rhizostomeae; family Cassiopeidae; genus Cassiopea; species Cassiopea andromeda. Next base: position 50,741 of record WIPJ01005100.1, read on the forward strand.
CCTGACATCTCTTAGCAATATCATTCGATCTCGACTTCCAGAACAAAGAAGGTCATTATTCCAAGCAAGAGAACCTAAAGGAAAAAGATTGATTAACAATAAGGAATTCTCAAGATTCGCACTGGCTTCTGCATCGAATGATAAGGAAATTATGACGACAGGACTCTATATCTCGAAAACAGGTACTGGTATAAGGTTTAGTGATAGCTAATCTGTGTAGTTTAAGCAAATATCATGTAGTGATAGAAAAGGTTTTTTATTTATGTGAGAAAAGTAGCTAAGAAGCAGATGAAAAAGGCTTTAGCTGGCAAAAAACATAAACTATAGTAAATAAAAGGATGATTGGAAAATGTTGGTCTAACTCAAAAACATAGCATACCGTAAGATACCGAATATAAGTCCCAACCGAATATAAGCCAGGGCTTGTATTTAGAATTCCGTGTGAATAGTTAGGATTCAAGGGAAAACATTGTTTCCTGAGGAAGCATAAATAAAACGATTGTTTCCCTGAGCTCTGAATGCCTTATTTCTTCACCAAACCTTTGCATACATCACGTTAGTCCTATTTCATTTTATGTATTTACTTTTGTTCTTTAGTGAAGTTTTACGTATTAAATGTTAGTATTAGTCTCTCTGATTGGATACTGAATGGTAAATTTGTGGCATACTCAAGTCATCTATTATCTCAAGAGATCCTCCGAATATAAGCTCCCACCGTATATAAGCCCCTCGAATGTAAGCCCAGGGCCAAAATGCTTACAAACCTCTATAAGCCCAGGACTTATATTCGGGATTTTACAGCATTTCTTAACATACAGCATCCTCAATCGAATGGAATTTCGCATAGAATATAGCCGTTACATGTAGCATAGCGTGTAGCGAGTGGTAGACATATAATGGGGAAGAGTGAGGGGGGGGGGTAAAGCCTCTTGAATGTTGTCGACTGTCGCTACTTGTGAACCAATGTGGAACTGGAAAATTTCCTGCGCCACTGACCTGCGCCAGCGGATTGAACGTTTACGCCGATACATTCCTTCCTTATATAATGGGTGTGAAAATGGGTGTCTGGTGGTTTTCCCCTGAGGAATTTCTTGAATTGCTTTCTCTACAATGGTAGAAATAGCTCTTTTGCCAGATAGATCTATGATTTTTAAAACTTTGTAGAACAAATGATAACAAGATGCCAAATGAATGAATTGTATAGCTGTGGCATAAAACGTGGGTCGGTATATATGATAACATAACACAGGCCTAAATCAAGTTTAATGATAGTTAGTCTGTGCAGTGGCGCATCATAAATCCTGCATTGATAAACATACTATAAGATCATGACTGCACAGGAGGACGACTATGACTGGTAGTAAATCAAAAAGAACTTGTCTAATGGTGGCACATGCCAATAACATGGCGACAAATCACCATTTTCTTAAGTTCGACAACATTATAATATGACCATAAAACTCACATACTAGAATAAAATCCCTGCTATTTACAAACAGCTTCATCTAAAATCAGGGCGACTTTGTTTCAGGGTGTCCACTCAGTTAAAGCTGAAATTGCAGCCATAGTTTCAGAAAAAAGCGACCTTTCGCCAGCCTTTTGGGCAGAGAAAACACATTGTTTTCAAACCATACCATAACTTTTGATATGAAATTGCAGCCATTGCAAAAATACATCCGACTATTGTCACAAAGTATTAAATGATACTAAAATCTCCAATAAATTAGAATTTCCTATATATATTCAATGTCTTCCAGTAAGCCACCCCGGAGGGTAAGGATCTAGCAACCACCCTGGCAAAACATAGGAAAACTATCGATCCTTGGTCGACATAGTGAAAAAAGGCCTGTCTCACGCAATATTGAACAATCTTTTCTTCTTTAATCCTGCTTCTCGATAAGATCGTTTTTCATCGAATAGTGTCATTAAGTATCATTAGACCCAAAAATAAAATTCCAGCTTTTCCAGCAAAAGCAGGAGAAAAACCTATGGTTTTCCAGCTTTCCCACCCAAATTCTGAAAAAGGCTCATTTTCCAGCTAGTCCAGCATTTCCAGCTTTTCCAGCCGGTGTGAACACCCTGTATTTCCTGAGCTTTTAAAACAAAGACTCCTAGTGAAAACACTCTTAATTGTGTCCTGCTCGTATTTTACATTGGCTAATTGAAAGAGTTAACGTCTCATCTACATCATAGATAATTAGATGATGCTTTCTACTACTTGTAGTTATGAAGAAAGCCCAAGAAAAAAGCTATTAAATAATCTCACCGACTCTTAACAGATGTCCTTCTAATGCCGATATCTTTTTAGCACTTTGAGTGTCCCATATTTGTACATAACCCTTGTTTGTGCCAACTGATAAATGACTGCCCTGAAATCAAGAAAGCTCATTAGCCTTTAGAAAATCACATACAAGTGTAATATAACAACCGACAGATTTCACAATTTAGCTCAATTTCTATGCAAAACTCCAATGTCAGCTACATCAGAATTTGAAAGTTATCAGGATTATAAACACCAGACATCAAACATTTGAAAGTTATCAGGATTAAAAACACCAGACATGTGGTACAACTTTAAAATAAAACATATAATAAAGAAAATATATGAAAAGTGAATATTCACTTTTCATATATTTTCTTTATTATTATTTACATAAATGGCAGCAAACCTTTTCAGTCCAAGCAACAGATGTGACAGAATCCTCTTCCGGTGACAAATCACACAATTTTGTAACCTAAACGCAAAATTGACAGAATTATACATCCCAAAAATGTGCAAACTTTGAAAGAAATAGTTACTTAATTATTTTTTACTGGTTAAAAACAACCATAAACCAGATACATGAGATTAAATTCAATAGTAAACTAAAAATATTGCTGTATGGTTAATGCAGAAGAACATTTAAACAATAATCACAGCTCGAATACAGTCTTTCACATTTAACAGAGCTATTCATAAACTTTAAATTACAAAATCCATGTCACCATTTTGGAAACCAGACTCTCTTCGCGCGAGATCTAGCGAGGAAAGCCTGGGCAGGATTTCTTGAGCGTGTGAACAATTTTTTGGGGTTTCTACGCACTGTGGAAACAGTGCAGATGATGGCAAATGTGTTGTTTAGAAAATGATGCGAAAGTCGTCAATTAAAACGACATCTAAATGAACAATTATGCCACTGACGTTTACAAAAATTTCTGAGGAAACTTCTGTACGGAAATTTACTCAGGGCCTAGAGTAAACCTAGCACGGAAGAAAGCAACGTACTCTAGTGTGATTAAATCATTCATTACTAGCATCAATCATGCATATTAATACAGCGAGATGGGAAAAAACAGAAAACTGAAAATACAAAACCTGAATGCAAGCTGGGTAGCCACCGTAAATCCTCGAATTAGCCCTTCGGATATTTGATTAATTTTTGGATTTTTGCACGAGGGGCTAATTGAGGGGATGACATATTTAAGGGGAAAGCTTATTCGAGGGAGGCTTTAAAATTATTTCTGCAGTTGGTCATATTCCAGTTGAAATCTTTCTCCTGAGTTCGTGCTGTGGTGACTAGAGGAATCAAAGGACTTTCTTAGGTGTTTTTAAGGACCAGAAAATAATTTTTAAGGAGTGCTGTCTTTGTGTTTCCTTGACAAAAAATGAATCACTTCCTAAAAAATCTGCCCCTGAAAATCCTCTCCCCCAATTAGAAATAAAAAGAGTCTAAGAAGTATTTTTCTAAAATACACGAGTGTAAATTAAATCAAAAGAGTTTTTAAGGAGTTTAAAGAGTAGTAAAATCCCTGTTCCTACCAAAAAACTATTTCTTTGATACTAAAAACAGAGAAATAGGATGCTTGAAAAGGCATACGATTTGTCGATAAATTACTTATTAAAAGTGTATTTAAAAATTTTAGCTCTAGGGTGGGGGGGGGTTGTGCAAATGGGCAAATTAGAGGATATACGGTATTCTAAGCAACAACGCTTGTATCTAATCTGTGTCTAACAGATAGTAATTATTCAAAGAGAACCAAAAAGACTGTGGACCAAATGTCCTTTACTGTGCTGTGAAAATGAAAACATAAAGGTGACAGAGAACTGATAGCAACAGCAGCAACATTTTACCTGACTAGTATAAGCACTCCATAGGTAGACACAGGAGCCTAAACCAACACTCAGCATGTTCTGTGATGACCAATCAACCAGGTTCAAATAGAAATCATCCTTTAAAAAATAAGATATGAACAGCCTGAACGGGGAAATTTCAATGAAATAAAATAATTACTTGTATCCTAATTTTTTTATCCATTATTTGACTTTTAGGAGCAATCTATACCTGCAGTTCTGGAGCATCTAAGACTTTGTATGGAACTTTTGATATCTTTCGAGTTGACTAGAAGGAATTAATGCTTTAGGTAAACTTGGAGAAAATATTGAGCCATGAATGATTTTCCACAAAAATACAAATAAATTTGTAGCAAATTAGAATATTCTAGCTTCACAAACACATTGGTACAAAATAATCCCAACTTGATGCACAAAAGATAGTCTTAATAATAAATGACTACTGCCAAAATTGAATCACATTTTCAACAAAGTCAGCAAAAATAAAAGCACACGGATGTGAAAATATAACCAATCAATAGTTCAAAAAAGAAGAGAGGAAATTCCAACATGAATTTTTGTAATGGCATGAAAGATCCAGGTTTCAAATGACATTGTTGCTAAGGTAGAACCAGAAGGAATGAACAATTTTTGTGTGAAGCAAAAATTACCTTTCTTGGAGATCGCAATAGTTGATGACTATAGAAGAAAAAACAATATTAAACTAAATGGAAAATAAAATTACTAGTGAAAAATACTATAAGGAAGAGAAAAATCCAGTGCATCAAATTGTTTCACTTCAAGTAATAATATTGATAACATTTACCTTTCTTTACCAACTGGTGATAAGGAAAATGGGCTAACAGCGTCATTAGCTTCAAATGATGTACGCTTTCTTGAGGATTTGTACTAAGACAAATCCAGAAAGACAAAGTTTGAAGCATGCCAAGTTCAATATTTCACAAAGCAATAATCACTATTAGCATCAGAAATAAAAGGTTTTACTGGCTTCTGGCGATGAGAAAGAGCAAAGAACTCCAAATACAGGTATTGTTTGATGGCTTGTTTTGGGGAAAATTTCAACTGCAAAACACAGCAGAAAACACCTAGGTGCACCAGAAGTTGTTTTGTTAAGCAATAGCTGATTTTCAAATTCAAATACTAGACTCAAAACTAGTGAGCTAGGTACTAGGCAACTGTCCTAAGCATCTACAGGACAAAGGAATTTAACTCATTGTCATTTATTCACTCAGGCTCATAATGACTGGGGTTTCTTTTGCATGGCTAAAATAATACATTTGCAAGAGGATAGTTTGCAAAGACCTAAATATATAAATGCATAGCATGATAGATTGTTTATGGAACAACATTTACAATAAACTCACTTAAATAAAGAGAGCAAAGGCAATTACCATGAACAGATTCTTGTGTCCTTTGGGTGTAGTTAGTGGCTGTCTGGCATCATTTGAGTCCTGACAACAAAAGGAAGACAATACAGTAAATATGCAGTGAACAGCTCCTGGAAAAGTGTCATTAGACACAGCTTAATGAAACAGTAATAGATCAGTTAAATAATACCCAGTAGTAATAAGTAACAAATTAAACAAAGCTGAAACAAAAATGTAGCTTCCTTACCCTTGGGTTATCAATTTCTGCATTGATTAGCTCATTTTTCAATAAACTGTTGTATAAAGCACTATCTGAAAAACATTTATTGTGCAAATTAAAACACTCTCTTATTTTTCTCAAGAAATGACATATAGTCAACATTTTATAAATCAAATATAATTCATTTGAAATGCAGACATTTTTGCTATGAAAGAAGGTCAAGGAAGCAAAGCTACCTTTGTTTTCATTGTTGACACTTTGGTCTCTAAAATAGAATTAAAGACCATTTTCAACTACTTTACATCAAATAAGTCATACATTGAATTAACAGCTGAATATTTCTCAATAATTAAGGTATAAGTAATAAAAATGTCTATCACTGATCTCATCAATTAATTTCTCTTCTCAACATTGCAAAATTCTATTTACAAATCCAGGAGCATAAAACATACCTCTGAGAAACATGATTTGTTGGATCTGAATTTTCCTATGTAAAAATAACAGGAAATAAATAAATGCTAAAAGTAAAAATGACAAAAAATAAACAAGTGAGCATATTAAATAGAGAAAATTTGATTAACTTTGTCCTATTACATACAGGATAGAAAAAGTTCATACAAAGTACTAACAAATTAAAAACTGTCCTTCTAAGAAGATGTGCAATGTTTACCTGTTGCATAATGAGTCCTGAAATGTTTCTTATAACAGATCTACTTGGCATTGTCCTTAAACAAAAACAGCAGAAAATAAAATCAACCATGTCCATGTTTCCCAACATTTTTCTTGCTGCCACCCTCTTGATACCATACACTAAAAAAGACCCCCCTCCAACTCAGTACAATAAACTGACACTATGCAAATATGAATAAGCATTAGTTGGTATCATTAAACGCTATCTTACAATTTAAAATTAGTGTCACGTTCATCACTGTTTTTGTGATGATGATGGTAGCTTCCTATTCTCCCCCTAAAAATTAAATTTTTTCCCTAGGGTAGAAGTCTCCTAAGGTGGACAAAACATTGAACTATGCAATAAAATATGGTACATAGTAACTAATGAAATAGCCTTGGATTTTGTGAATAGCTAACTTTCAATTACCCTACTTTTCTGAAAGAGTGCCACTGCATCCTCAAATTTCAGGACTTACAGGAGGGGTACACATTCAAGTTGCAATGCTCAGTAAAAATATGAAATTGCAGCTAATCAATATATAACTTTGCAATTACATAAATAAGTAATTGGAAAATGATATATGATATTACAAACACAGCAATATCAAGCTTACTTATTATAATAAAGCAAAACTACAAACACCAGTCTTTCATCCTTCATTTTGTTCATTTTTGCAAATTATCTAAATGAGCATCTCTGCAGAGATTAAGATTTCACAAATGACCACCCCTTTTATAGTCCGAGGTGGGCATCCTTCTAAGCTGGAGTGTTCATGAAATGTTTAGCCATCAGGAAGGGGACTCATTCAAGGGGACACTCATTTAAGTCGGGGCACTCATTCAGATAACTATAGTAATTCTAAGGACATGGTATATTTCATTGAATCAGAAGGCAATTTGCAAAAATATCAAGAAACTATTTCATAAGATCAACATTTCAAGGATTAGGTAAAAAATGTTTTATTCATGTTTAAGTTTTTTCCATACCTATCACAAACCAAATCCATATTTAAACGTCTTCTTCTTGGACTTGGACTGCAAATACTTTGAGGGGACTAGGGGTTTAAAATATGTAACATAATGAATACTATTAATCTTCCAGTAGTTGATTGTTATTGATTTTCATGAACCAAAATATCAGAAATATGAAAGAATTACAATATGACAGTATTGTAGGTACTAGTTAGATAAGCCATTCTGAAGGAACAAAGACCTTTGTTCTTATAGACAAGCTAGTAAAAAGGAAAAGTCTTCTGCATGATTTTGTGCTTGATACACAAAAAGTTAATACCAAATATTGTGAAAGCCAGCCCCCAAATTACCCTTTTGAAATAGAAATATGGCAAGAATTTTCACAGTTCAAGTAAAAACATGAAGTTCAAATAAGCCTTACATGTGGAGACTTAACAGGACTTTTGCCATTCATCTGATCAATAAGACGTCTTTCAAACTCAGGATCCATCTTTGGTCACAAGAATAAAACACTACCTTTTCACTCTACTATTGTTCAATCTTAGATCTATAAAATAAATTATGGCATCAAGTAATTTATGTGGATAAATTGCAAAAATGTAACAAATACTAAGGAATAATATTGCAAGATTTCAACATTTTAATGATACCAGATACTTGTTTCACTAGTTCACAAAGAAGTTAGTATTTTTAAAGTAGAGAAGAGGAAAGGGGAAGGGTGGGGGAGCAAATTGCACCTCAAGGTCAAAGGGAACTCAAAACACCCAATGCTTACTGGTATGGGGGACCTCATAAAGCAAACCAGCAGTAATTTTCCATAGTTAATTTCTAGACCCTAAGAATTTTCTGTTTTCTTTGCTTGCAGGAGGGTTTCATCTTTCTCTTTTGCCCCAGTGCCTCTGAAACCTTTTGGTGGCCCTGGTTGTAAGATATACATGTGAGGACTTAGTTTGGAATACACATATGTGAGCACTGGTTAGACAAAGTGCAACATATAATTTGCCCCCACACCCATTGCAAACTCAACTGCAATTATATGTAAGATGTGCAGATGATTTAAACCAGATTGGAAAGTTTGCATACTGTATGGACAAGTTCATTTTGAGGATTCATGGTGAAAATCAGGTAAATTCTCAGAGTTTTTTGTGTGGATTGTGAACACTCTAAAGTCTTCAGATGCAACAAGGGGTGCACCTCCCTGACTCCCAAAATGCTGCTTAACATTAGCATAAGTGAAAGAAAATCATGACTTGTAATTCATAATTTATACATACAATAATGAAAAGCATGTTGCATATCCAATGCTGGAAAGCAGGCAAGCTAGTATATAGGCCAGATATTGTGGGCATGCATCAAAGTTTCCAATCTGGGATTTACACAAAAAATATTCTGGCTATACGGATGTCATGCTCTTCAGTCTGATCTACATGGAATTAGTGTAGTTTGCTATAATTGTATGTGTTTGTCTGGAATTGCATGTGGACTAACATGTGATATTCTAAATATCCATTTTGAGGCAATCTATTGAATGAGTCCCTGGAAATATGTTTGCAAAACGCTCAGTTAAGAAATCCTAATATTGTATGAAAATACATTGCCTATTTTTAAGGTGCACACATGAAGTGAAAAATGACCATGTGCACAGTTGCACACCCGAGATTTCGTTGAATTGTGCTATCTTGTAAAGTCAGGCATTTAGGCACATATACCTCAGAAACATGCACTTGGGCATTTTTTTAAAGTGAAACGGAAGCTTGCCTTGTTGGAGCCTGGGTACAAAAAAATTATATCTAAATGAGAGAAAGTAAATAACTGCTTACCAAAACAATCTTTTAGCTCATCAAGCCAAGAAGTTCTGGACTCAATCGTCAACAATTGTTTTAACACCTATTTTTCAAACAAAACATGTCGAATTGAATTCGAATAAGCTGCTGCTAGTTCCAGTCTTCTTTTGTATGACTCCAACGGACAATCTTCTGCGAAGGAGGTGTTTTTGTTTCTTACAAAATTATAAACAAAGTGCAACAGCAGCCACAATGAACTAACATCAAGATGGCGGAAGGGAAAGTAATTGCAGCAGTTAACCATTTGGACAATTATCAATTGGGATCAGAGCAAATGGATGGAAAGAGCGATAGCCTCATACACCATGAGGCTGATCATCCACTTTGGTTGGTAAAGGAACTGGAATGTTTGCGTAGAAATGAAGAATTTTGTGATGTTCGAATTTTGGTTGGTGGAAAATCGTTTGCAGCTCATCGTTGCGTTCTTTCATCTGCATGTGCATATTTCAAACATATGTTTACATCAGGAATGAAAGAATCTCAAAAAAATGAGGTGGAAATATATGGGATAGCTGAATCAATTTTTGATATGCTTTTAAGTTACATTTATACAGGGGGTATTGTTGTTCATTTGGAGGACATGCAAGACCTTATCGTAGCTGCGAATATGCTTCAGATCTCGTCCTTGAAATATGCATGTAGTTGCTATTTGCAAACAAGAATTGACTGCCAGAATTGTATCGGACTTTATGAATTCGCTGAGATGTATGATTGTCCAGAGTTAAAGCGACTTTCAAGATTGTTCATACTGGATAGATTTGTTGATGTATTTGTATCAGAAAACAGCGAGTTTCTCAATATGGATTACGAGAAATTGTCAGGGTTTCTAAATGATGAAGACCTTAAAGTAGAGTCTGAGGAGCAAATTTTGAATGTTGCACTTTTGTGGTTGTTAAATGATGTTGATCAAAATATGAGACATTCTTCTAAGGTCCTTAGCACAATTCGTTTACCTCTGCTACATGAAACAAAGATAGCGCAGGTCATCGATAATCTTAAGAGAGAGTCATTCTATCAATCCGAGAGAATCTCAGATGCACTGACTAGAATTGATTTAACGTGCAGAAACTTCCGGAAACTTCAGGTAACAGTAAAATATAATGTATGTGTTAGGAAGGGGGCAATGAAGTTTATCTATGTTATTGGAGGTTATCGTTCACCAAGTGGATTTTCATGGTTATCAGGAGACTGTCTTAGTACAACTGAGAAATTTGATTTTGAAACTGGGAGAAGCAAGTGCTCACTACCGCAAATGCATGAAGCAAAAAGATCGCATACATGTGCTGTAGTAGGTGGAAATATTTACATTTTTGGAGGTGAAAATGAATCATTATTGTCAAATTTAGTTGAAAGATACGATCCACATTTAAATAAATGGGTAGTGGCAGGATTTATGAAGTCACCAAGATGTGGATTTGGGATTGCTGTTGTTGAAGAAAAGGTGTTTTTAATAGGTGGTTGTATTGGATCAAAACTTACTAAAGATATTGATAGGTATGATGTGAAAACTGGCCATATGGAGTTGGTTGGAGAGTTACTAACAGAAAAAGCTTATTTTGGTTATACAGTTTGTCAGGGAAATGTCTATATATCAGGTATTTTTATATCTGAATTATTTTCAGTATGATTTGATTAACAATTCATTTATGGCACATGAATTATGCACAATAGTTCCTAATGGTGAAGCATTGTTTTTATTGTAGAGTAGAGACATTATTATGCAAAATGGATATTACAATGTATGATTTGTATGACAAACTGTGAAATCAAATAGAATTTTGACTGACTCCCTTTGCTCTCATTCTGAAGAACAATGCTGTGTGAAATGCTTTGATTTACATATTTAATATGCTTTCCCTGCAATAGCATATCAAATTATTTCATCCTGTTTATGAAATTCATTTTTGATGCAATGAAATAACCAACATTTTATTATCATTATTATTTTTAGGTGGAATTGACAAATTTGATGACTATTTGGCAACAACAGAAGTATTCGATCCATTTCCATTTGGGGGTAGGACAGCAGTAAATAGCACCCATACAAATGGTGAAACTGGTCAAATACCTCTACAAATAACAACAAAAAATAAAGCAAAAATGGCCACTGCAAGATCAAACCATTCCTTAGTGACATTAAATGATTACATTTACTCAGTTGGTGGTCAGTCAAATCCTAAGTACACACTAAGGATGATTGACAGGTATGATCCAAAATCAGATATTTGGGAAACAGTTACACTTTTGCCAGATCCAAGGTCACATGTGGCAACAGTTACTCACCAAGGAAAGATTTATGTAATTGGAGGCAGAGATCATAAGGGAAACACTTTAAAATCGCTGGTCTATTTCATTCCTGATACATTTCAATGGAGCAAAAAGTTTGAAATTGAAATTGATCGTTGTGATATGACAGCACTGGTACTGTAGATCAAAAACGAAGATTTTGCTATTTTTCCCTGCCATTAAAACATTGTGCATCTCAAATGAAATGAGGCCAAATTATAATTACCGTATCAGATTGTCATGAAATATGGACAAAAGAAGCAGCCATTGTAGAAGTAGTAATACATTATTTATAAGTAGCTCCATTTACAACACTTTCAAATATTTGAAGAAATTAAATACATACTACAAATTTTTCATTCAAATCAATTGCAAAATCTGCAAACTTGCTTTTGAAAGTTCATAGTTGGTGCTCTCCTTGTACTTCATTGCTATTGTTTTTAATCTTTCTTTAACATCCTCATTTATGTCAATATCTATTAATTCTGGAAAAAGAAAATATAAAGTAATTATGATTCACTAATTAGAATTTCCTGTTGCTTCTACTTGGAAAATAGACCACTGAGAATTTGAAGAATAATAAAAATGGTAAAGGAGAGTATATAGCCCTATACATTATTTCTTTATTTATGACATTAAAAAACTTATAATTTTTGAACCTTCTCCCCCTTTTAGGCATAGTTTTAAATCTTTAGGCTCCCACCCCCATAATATCTAAATTGAATTGCCCCCTCCTCCGCAACACACATAGTCAAACTGACTACTTGAAACATAAGATCTGTCACAAACAATTAAGAAATGTATTTCAGTGGAGTGATCATAAAATGATGTTTTGAATGTTCTTGTGATGGAATGGTTGCTGAAGTGATATGCTTCCATTTGGAATCTATTTTCATGCCTTGCAAGTAAAAGAAATTAAAAGCTAGAAAAGGGACATCCAAATTTTCAAATACCCCTTTATCCTCCCTCTCTACATAGCATCTAGAAAAGTCTTAAATTCTGTGAATCTCCTCCCACCTTTTTGTCAACATCATATACACATGAACCTTTTTAAGAATTTCAGGAAAGAAATTTTTGTCTTGATACAGTAGTACCTATCAATTTACTAACAGAAAAAAGTTGATGACATTGAAAACAGAACCTATGGCCTAATGGGAGGAATGCTTGCCCACTAAGCTGAAAATAATGAGGACATAAATGCGAGATGCGAGATGAAGACTTTAAAAAATTCCATAGGATGCAGCCAATCTCCTTTAAAGCAAAAGATGTAAATCTCATCACAAAGTTAACATAAAATGTTAATCTGAGATGTCACCTTTCAATACTTGCAACATTGATAAAACTGAAGAAATTCCTTGAATTTGAACTGATGAATGCTTTGTATCATCTGCAAATTGAAGAGCAACATTTTAGTGATACAATTTGAATATTTTAAGTTCTTTCAATATTAATAAATACTATGAGGATGGATTGAGTAGATGATAAAAACAGTTGTAGAATTAAGAATAAACATCATAGCCTTAAGCAGCACTATATAGGTAGAAGCACTTAAAAGGAAAACATAAAGGCATCTCATTTCTAGAAGCCTAAATCATGTTGGTGTAAATTAGTGTTTTCATTAGTCAAGAAAGAACAGTAAAAGACATTTCACTTTATTAAAGCTATGATAACATAGCTCAAGAGAATCACCAAAAACAGCATTGGAAATTTTGAGCAAATTGCAAACATGACCTACAAAATACATTGTAAAATCAAGAAATGAAGGAAAGTGGGTTGGTATTGCTAGAACAGTAGTGCCTTAAATGAGCCAAAAGTAAAAGCATTCTCAAGGTATCATTAAAAATCTTCCATTTTGCGGGGAATTTTACACTAGCTTTGTGTTATGTAGTTGAAACAAAATGAGCATCAACAAACCTATGCAAGTGCAGATTTCAATGAGAAGAGTGCCAAATATAAAAGCAGATATTGAAGTATTTTCATCAAATTTCCAATCACTTAATGCACGTTTCCATTTTAACCTTCAGAAATGAGAGAAATTAAAAAATATCAATAATTGAAAGATATTAATGTAGATTACATATCAAAGCTACAAAATTTATTACACAACAAACAAGATAACCTTGGCGATATAAACTGTGTTTTGAACAAACAAGAAGCTTATTTTTTAGTAGAGTGTGAGGAAATTCATTTCCAGTTTCTTCAAACATTCACCTCCTAAGTAATGATATTGTATAGAAAAAAATAATAGGAAGACAGTAGAACACAAAAAATGTAGCAAAAATACATTCAAACCTAGTGAAGAATGCTTCAGATGATCTAAGTAGCGACAACTGCACTCTCCAAATACTTGAGTTCAACAAACGAGTAATTATCTCCAAAATGTATACACAAAAAGATTCTGCAATCAAATGGAAAAAATAAAAGTTCCATCATAGAGAATATATCAAAAGAACTAGCAAAACAAAGGTTATTGGAAATGCAACAAGAGAGCTTGGTGGTACATTAAAACTGTGTAAGAGCTACTGATATTTCAATATAACATACAAGTACTGATGACGAAATAAGGAAGAACCTTGTGTTGATTCCGTTGAAGGCCATGATTTACCAATGGCATCTATGCAAGATGAGACAAAGGTATCTCTCATCGATTTTTCTTCAATCTCATCGTCATCTTCCTCCTTCTCCTCCTTCCTCTACAGTCATAATAAAAGATTCCATTAGGCATTTTAAAAATAAAAAGATTTTGCAGAGCAATCGCAAATGAAGGGCATTGCACTGAAATTATTCAAATGCTTCATCACTCATGAAAAGTGCATATAAAATAAGATTTTTAATACCTTCAGGCATTTTCTGACAATATTAGCAATTGCTTCAAATCTATCGATCTGATAAGCTTCTAAAACGCTAGAAACAGACTCCAGTGCAATCATTTTGTATTTTAAGTTGTCCTTCTTGCACTCTTTCAGCATTGCATCGACAATCTGAAACAAAACTTTTTGTAAGAAATAATGAAAGCAATCCAATCAATATTTAACAAGAAAGGATTCAGAGAAGTGTTTTCACTAAATCACCTTTTCTAAAAAAATCTACTTTTAGAGCCATGCGTTCATTTAATTCAAAATATTCAAAATTTTATAGCCCGTACAATTCAGGCAATATTTATGGCTTAATTTGCTCAATGTATCATGAAAACAGCCTAAAAAACTCACCAAATGAACATCTAGACAAGGAGAAACAGTGCTGTATGATGCTTCAATCGATTCCCTTCAAAAAAAAGCAAACAAAACGTCATTTTTAAGCACTGGTGCTTCCTTCGTGTCTCAAAGTTTAAATTGTATTTTGGTAGTTTCATACCTTTAGTGAGTCTTGTAAAACATTATTATCAAAATAAATATTGATATCATATTGAAAAAAATCATAGAAAGAAAGCAGAAGACCAAACATATAGCAAAAAATGCATTCATTATTATCATGTGGGAAAGGCCTAATTTGAATAAACAGTTACAGCATTATATCGTTTTGCTGAGATTTTAACTTTCGCTCTTTTTTTGTTGCTTTCGTTCCTCTTTTCCATTAATATATTCCATTGATAATGTAGTGTTGTTATATATTCTAACGGTAAGTCTTTATTCAACTGATGATGGTTTGATGAACAGACAGAAACATGTCTTTTAAATTGAAAAATATTGTCGTGTTTCTTTTGTATTGAGAAATAAATATTAAACAACAAATTCTCAAAATCTTCGTTGCCCTTCGGCAGCCTTTTTTAGTGCGAATTTTTCGGAATGCTGAATGGAACAAATCTCAGTGGGGAGGTTGCTAATGTGCAACGAAAATTGTGAGACTTAATTGCTTAGTGTCTCTATGTATCAATAATTATGGTTTTACAAAACTCACTAAAGGTATGAAACGACCAAAATACAAATAGAATTTGCGATATTTAAATAAAAGTCCTGATGGAGTGTTTAGTAGAATGAGTCACATCGCATGCAAGTAACAAACAATAAAAATAAGTTATACATATGATCAAGTATGCTAAAAATCACTTACTTGCATTTTTTGCAGATAGATGACAATGATTTCAAAAGCTGTTCCTGTCGAGACATATAACGCATCATATAACAAAAAAACATGGAATTTAAAAATTGCATAAAGTTCAAAGAAGCAACTTATTGCACAAAAAATCAAAAAAGGAAATCAATTTGTGAAACTTACTTTTCCATCCCATATCCTACCAGGCAGGGCGTCAATGAGAATAGATATAAGCTTTCCCAAGTAAGGCTGTGATAGTGATGAGCCTAAGAGAAAAAAGAGACATCAATCTCAAACTAAAGAGAAAACCACAAATAATAGTTTGCATTCAATATCATTTTAGAAAAGATCTTGAAAATTCCACACAAAATTTCTCATATTAACAATATCTGTGAATTAATGAAATTGCAAAGGCTGAGAGTGAGCATTTAGTGTGCATTAAAAGAATGCATGGCCTACCTAATGAATCGGCAATTGTTTCAATCGATTTCGCTGCTTGCGTTTTCAATTTCCACGACTGATTCAGTAATGCTGATGCCACTATGTCAAAGATTTCATCTATATGGAGTTTGATACCGGAACTAGTCCCTAAGGAAAAGATAATACAATTATTGAGACATAAATTATTGAGCTAAGGGAATATATTTTCATCTTAAGTGAAATCAGCAATAATTTAAGTTCCAACTACAACATCGCTATTTATCGAAAGAGCTCAAAGAAAATTGGGAAACAGAAACTCAAAGAAGTGATTACCAGCAGTAGAGTTTTGCCAAATTTCATCCCAAACATCTTTGGTAGCACTGCTTATACCATCATCGGAATCAGAGTCTGAAAAAAACAAAAAGAACCGCATATAAATAAGAATTAATACCTTAAGTAATATCAAAGCCAGAATATTAAAGTAAAATTTAAATTCATCAGAAATGAGGCTTAGGAATTAAACCATATTCCTTACTTTGTTTTGCAAGCATAGGCTGTCAAGGATCCTCAAAAAGAGAATTTTTCTAGATCTACAACTGACTAGCAGAAGTTGTTAATTTCACTGCAACGGGGGGGGGGGGG
>WIPJ01005100.1:75147-108622 GCA_018155075.1 Cassiopea andromeda
GATCTAAAAATCAATCAGCCAATCGATCTACAAATCAATCAGCCAATCGATCTACAAATCAATCAGCCAATCGATCTACAAATCAATCAGCCAATCGATCTACAAATCAATCAGCCAATCGATCTACAAATCAATCAGCCAATCGATCTACAAATCAATCAGCCAATCGATCTACAAATTCATCAGCCAATCGATCCACAAATCAATCTGTCAATTGATCTACCAATCAATTAGCCAATCGATCTTCAAATCAATCAAGCAATGGATCCATCAATCAACAATTTCATCAATAACAGAAACTGATCAAATGCCAATGAGATACTTCAAGTAAAAAGTCATGAACAAAAACAATTCAAAGTAGTGAGAACTTCCATGCAATAAATTTGCACACACTTTCATACCTCGACTCACGTACCCTCCACTGGTAGCTCACCATATTTTGAATCAAATCTTTGGCAATAACCTTTGTGTACTGACCGAGCTTAAAATAAGGAAAATCACCAAAATAGAACAGATATAAGTAAATTAAAACAAATCAATGGGAACACGAAATCATTGCTAAATAGAAGCAAGAAGTTTTTAAAATTAGCAACATGAAACTGAAGAATGAAAATTTAAACCATGAAAAGTGAAACAAAGGAAATTTAAACTAAAATGTTTACATGTGCAATTCGTGCAAGGCGAGGTGGCATAATGGTTAGAACACATGACTCCTGTGCAGAAGGCCTACGGTTTGAGCCTCGACTCGAGGCTTTGACTGAATGCTAACTAAATGTTTAAAGTGCTTATGCATCGAAAATTTCGAATATACTTTTTTAGCTAAAATCGAAACTTCGGTCTTTCCAATGCATGAAAATCATATTATTTTTGTTCTTACTGGTGAGAAAGGTGTAGAAATTAGCGCTTGTTTTGAGGAACTAGGTGCGAATTTTGATAGCCATTGCGTGATGTCATAACGAGGATCAAACCGAGTGCATTCTTTAGGCCTATATCAGTTGATAAACAAAGCGTAAGAAAGCTTCTCGTCTTGGCATGCTATGGCTCATTAAAATGACAAACAGTGACAGTGAATCGTCATTTTATGATGAAGCTACTGATTATCAAGTAGAAGATGATGGCAATGATGACCGTGTGCTTGCACAGCCAAGCCTACTACTACTTGTAAACGTGTAGGGTAATAGATGCATGCCACGCAGAGCCACTAGCTGACGATCCGGATGCCCAAGATAAAGAAAATGTTGAGGCCAATGACCCCGATGGCCTGCTACCACAAACTCTTGAGACTTCATTTGAGAGGCAAATCCAAGTTCAGGAATGGTGAGTACCAGTATCTATTGCGTGTTGCAGCTCATAGCTTGGCAAATTTTGTAAACAGTCACTTAGGACCTATAAGCAAAGCGTTAAAGCTGTACAATGTGTAGGGTAATGGCTTCTGCGTTAGATGAAGTAGAGTTTGCATTGATTAGAGTTTTCTAATTTACTCTTTGATCTTCTAAGTGAACTGATCTTTTTCTGATAGAATACAATTTCCTTTTCCAAAACTGGACATCCGGTACAAACAGTATTAGGGCTTGCGAACATTTCTTCCTCCTCCATTGTGTCATCCATTTTTGAATACATATCACGGATAGTCCATGAAAGGAATTGAAATACATTGCTATGGCATTATAATTTTCCTTTACTAGTAGGCCATTTCCAATCTACAAACTCAACATACCTCCCTGCCCTGATTTCCTCAACATTGTTAATTGTTACTACTTGACCAGGGTCTAAAAAGGAAACACATAGATAAGTCTCAACTGTCCTTTAGCTCTATCTGTCAGTGACTGATCAATGGTATCTGCTGTGTCTGCCAACGATAAATCAATCAACAGCATCTGGCTTTAGCTTTCTTTTCAATCCAAGTTTGGCAGCGATTTCCTGATTCTTCGTAAAGCAGTTCTCATCGAAATGGTCAGACTAAATAAAAGACGAGTTGGTGCTGCTCCACTTTGGCCTATGTCTTCGCACAAACCTGACCCAAGCTTGGTGTCTTTTCCTGTCTTTTTCTTTTGTGGAAACGTATGAACGGATTTCCCCTCTGTATGCTGACCATTTGTGCAGTTTATTCCGTTCGGGAGACCAGCCACACAGTACCGTCCTCCACGACGTTTGCAGGACTTGCTAGTGGAATCCATGCTAACAAGCGATCAAAATTTTTTGCGTACTCGTTATGACATCATGCGCAGTAGCTAGAATTCGCACTTGAAATGCCAAAATAGCGAAGTTTGAGGGCTCATAACTTTTTTCCATATAAGTTATGATACTTTAGTTTGTAGCATGATGATCCCAGCACAAAGTTGCATTAGAAAATGCAAAAAGTTAAAATTCAAAATTTTGGATGCATAAGCACTTTAACCAGCAGTGAATGGGTAACTGGTGGCAATACTGAGGAGATAAAGGCGGCGAGGAAAGGAATTGGCCACCCTTCCTCACATGACGATGGCTCAGGATGAGTGTCCTAACAGGCACTCCCCTATGCACGAAAGTATACGAGACTACCTTTACCTTTAATTCGTGCAATAAAATTGGCTATTGGAAATAGGTATTTCATAACATATATCTGTTACATACATAGAGATTTAAACAATAAAGGTTGATAAGAAAAGGTAAGAAGCTTTTTATAAAGCAAAGTAGAAAAAGAACTATGACGTTCAAACGTTCAAAATAATGCAAAATACGGAAATCCAGGCTACAAAGAGAAATACGAATTATTACAGATTTCTTATCCTGAGGGACAACAGCTGACCAAATATTTGACATTGCTCTTTGTACATCTGGGTTTGGGTCGTACTGATATCTAAACAAAAATTAACGATGTAATGAAAAAGCACAAGATTAACGTCACAAAAGAAGCGACAAAAGTTAACCTCAAAAAGTAATAAACAATGACTTCAAACAAAGCATCAAGAACAAAGCTGATTAAGAAAGTACCCTAATATTGTTAACACTGAAATATTTATAAAAATATCATTCGTAAAAACATCATTTCAATCACCAAAATTTCTTTCTGAAGCTATATGATGTTTTCATCCAATCGATTTATAACGTTCAATTGCAGCCACCTTACAGCCATTCAACAGCCTTCTCTAATTCTACCTATCGCTCGCTCTCTCTCGAGCTCAATCGATCGATCGCTGCATTAAAAGATGAACCAACTAATACCTGTAAAGTTTAGGTATGAGTTCAGGAAGGAATGGTTCCAACTGCTTTTTGGCTTGAGATGCAATGCCAAGAAAACCGAAAGCAGCTCCCTGAATTTGAAAAGAAGAAGAATGCAAAACACACAGTGAATCAAGGAAAATAAGGAAAGCTTATCAACTCATACCTATTAACTCGTACTTATCAACTAGCATGGCTTGAAAAACAACTATACCGCAAGCGAGAGATAACAATTGTGAACTAATCTTTCCACTAAACAGCATATTTTGATACTTTTATAAAATATCCATCAACAGCAGCGCTGGGAGATTACAAAAACACTCAATGTATTCAATATCAAAATGAAATTCAGTGTTGCAATTTTCAGCAAAAAGATAACATGATTTACCTTCCTTGAGTTCCAAATAGCGCTGTGATTTGCTAAATTCATGAACTTGTAGACTAAGTCCGGTTGATTCAAAGAGCTTGCTAATGAACACAATTCCTTGTATGTTGATAAAGACGAACTAGAAAAAAAAAGAGATAATTGTTGAAAGGACAAGATAAAACTTATTTCCTAACACTAACAATGCCAAAATGTCTCGTAGATTAAAGCAAGCAGAAAATGCCAAAATCTTATTTAAGATTTAATGCCAAATATGACAGCAAAATCAAAGGAAATACTTGATAAAAAGAGGCCGATCTCATAGTCATGAAGCAAACTTACCCATCTGGAGTTGAACCGAGGCTAGCTCCTTTGAAAAGCTCAGTATTCGCATCAACCTTTTGTGCTGGTCTAAAAGGAGGATGAGAAAAAGTACTGATGGTGAAGGATGACCAAGGGTGGTGCAAATATTACCAATATTATGATTTGTTCTTCTTAAAATGCTACAGATTTAGCTCACGTTTTGAAAGAAACTTTCGAGATAAAAATAGAGGCCCTTTCGACATTAATACAGGATGTTGAAATCTGACAGAGTGGCATCGACACTTTCAAAAGAAAAGCTACTTTCATCTTACACAAGACAAATTGATGAAGACGAAGCAACATTTTATAGATGAGATGTAATGTTGCTTCAATAGGAGAGTAATGTGCAAATATAACGGCGTTGCGATTAAGAAAGTGATACTACAAAGAACGGCCTTGATGCAAAAAGGAAAGGTTCATCACCTCTTCCCTGTCGTTAATCTCTCAACAAGGATTGACACTAACTGATCTCTAGTCTCCTCCCTAACCTGCTCATATACCAAACTGATGCCTCGTGATGCCATTTCTTGAGTTATCTCTAAGGGGCACCAAAGAAGATATTGAACATATTGAATTGTAGAAGAAAAGATTCTGTAATCCAGAGCACAGGAAAGTTATAATAAAAACGGTATAATTGATGAAAATACTATAGATAAAAATACATAAATACATATTTCATATATACAATGCATATTATTTGCATATCATGCAAGTGCAATTACACATCAGGAACTGAATTGTTTGTGAGTTTGAGCACATTATTCTGATTTAACAAAAACAAGAAAGGAGAATCCTACCATCGCTACTTGCCAAAAGCTCCATAAAAGCTGATTGAATCTCTTTCATCATTTCCTGTGTAAAAAAAATTATTTAGAAGAAAGAACTTCAGTTAACTGTAAGCAGCATTAACAAAAGGGTAGCTGACAAATAAAACTCTCTGTTTGCATAAAGACGAGGCTGCAGACATCGAAAAAGTCCTCTAAAGGACTTTCTATGAATTTTGAATAATCTCACATTTGCAAAATGTGAAAAGTAAGGGATCTGAACTAATAAAAATAGAAAATCATTTTAAACTGATGATTTCAAAAAGAAAACTCTTCTAGGTTTAGATAACAAAAGATAACTTTCCATAAAATACTCTGAAATAATATCCTTGATTTCATCTACAAAATTTTTTTAAATTACCATCCAGAAAATGAATTTCATCATTCCAGCAAGCATTATCAATGATGAATAATTTTGAAATGTTAGGATTGGTTTATAATAGCAGATGGTTGAGAGGTCAATACCTTGACGTCAGGATGACAAGGGGCGAATTTCACTATGGAAAGGAGCCATACAGTTGCAGCCTGAAATGAAACATTAAATATTTCCTGAGTAAGACATTTCAAACCAACTTGTTATAAAATACTTTCTAATGCTCGTTAGAATCAGGATATGAAAAAAGAAAATTTAATTGTTTAATCTGAGACCACCTTCCTGGTAGAAAGCTAGCCTCTTGAGGGACTAGTATTAAACTAATACCTTAAATAAGTAATAAACACTAAAATTAAATTAAATTACCTTAACTTAAAATTGTCTTAAATATTTAAATTTTCAAATGAAAAGAAGGGAAGAAAATTAAAAGAATCTTCAAGCCCAAGGAGACGAGATGACTCGTAAGAGGATTTTCTTCCGGTGCTAATGCAAATAAACAAGAGAGCATTTTGTTCTGTCTGATAATTCTAATAGTACTATCATTAATCTGATCACTCATGAAGAAGGAATGTTCAGACATTGTTATCAGCAATACTAAACACCAAAGACCTTCAGATACAATCAATAACTCTAGCTCTTCAAACAATTACAGCTTCAGAAGACTGTATGCTGCAACTAGATTTATATCTGCTGCAAATTCAAATTCAAAAAGTGAAACAAAATAAAGCCTAACTGAGAAAATCAATAACCTGCTTATCATAATTTGCTGTGCTTGTTGCATATTTCCCAATTACAGTTTTTAAAATATCTGACATTGAATTTTGGATTCGTGATGAAGGCTTCCTCTTTTCTGCATTGATCTGCCATTTATCCCTGGCAACTGAAGAAAAGCAACCTGCCCCGATGCACGAAAGAGATTCTCCAACTGTAAAATTAAACTCAAGCTGCCTAGCCTAAAATAGAAGGGAAAATTTAGAATCCATAAAAGTAAGTTGCTAAACAATACTCTCAAGTGCCATATAAACAGGGGGTCCTAATAAACAGGGGGGTCGGAAAAAATTCTGAAATTTAATAAACGGGGGGATCAAAATAAACGGAGGCTCGGAATTTGAGAAATGGCTTTAAATGATTATACAAGGAAGGAAAGAACAAAAACAGGTTGTCATAAAGAATAGAGCTAAAATATATATAAGTACGCTATTTTGCCGTGACAATTGGGCATAAATAGTACTAACAAAGAAAGGAAATGAAAAGAGGGGTTTGTAAAAACGTTAATTTCCTTAATATTAATAAACGGGGGTCCTAATAAGGTCCGGGGGTTGGAATAGAATCGAAAACTCAATAAGCGGGGGAGGGAGTCTATTTGGCACCTGAGAGTACAAAAGTACACTTATCAACATAACAGTAGTTAGAATTATAAAATGTCAAGTAGGGAATTATTTAACCATAATCTTAAACTTATTCTTAGAAAGAACAAACAAATGTATCAAAAATATATGCAAGAAAATATTTCGTGGAAGCTTAAAAGTTTAAAATGCAATTTAGAAAGACACCTTAAAGAATAATAATCATCAAAATAAGACTAAAATAAAAGAGCAAGGTTCTGCTACTAGTAAATATTTCATTTGATTTCACAAGATCACTTACCTTTGATGTACTGAACAGAGCGTTGAGGATCCTGTTTTTATGAGGATGTTGAGGATCACCTACCATTATATATCCAAGAGATAGAGCCGCTCTTTCCTTTACCTGCAGAACCAAATAACATCAGATGTTTTCTGAAGCAACTTTCTTCAAAGATACAAGAGCATATCAGGAATGGATATACAAATCAAAGAAAGGAAACAGAATCAAAATAAAAGCAGAAGGCTGCAAGGTTAAAATAAAATAATACAATATCACACGACAATTGAAAACAATTAAGTGAGTTACTTTTGTGTCTTTTGAGTCAAGCAAAGAAATCAGATGCTTTGTTACAAAGTCCTTTGTGATGATGGCATCTAAAAAAGTCCAACGAAAAACTATTCTAAAAAATGTTTAATTGTCATAAGAAAACACTCTGACCACACAATTGTAAGCTGAAAATTTTATATGTAAAACAGGACGTAGAGAGGCATCTATAAATGTCATGAAATCAGCTTGGCATCCGTCATAATACAAAGCAGATATTGCCAAAAGGCGATGACTTAATACGTTCTGAAGAAGTTTACCATTTTCAGTTTTCATTTTCTTTTCAGGCATCTCTACCAATTCATTGCTTTCAAATCCTATAGAAAAATATAAAACTTGAGCAATCAAATGCAGATGAGATATCGGAACCAATTAGACTCGATTCTTTATCATTGAAAAATTAATGCTGACGATAAATGACAACGAAATCACTAAAAGGTTACTAAACACACCAAAAATAAGAATGTTTACCGTGGAAAAGTCAGCTCGATAATATTAAAACTCAATAAAATCATATTAATATTACAGCTAATTTATCCTTAATTCCCAAAAGCCCTCTATCCAACTTGCGCTTTTCTGATCTATTTATCTTTTAATTTTACCATGGGTTTGATGGTCTACATTTTCCATTGTTTTGGTGGATTGATTTACCCTTTAGTTGGTTTTCCCTACGTTCCCCATGTTTGTTTTGTTTATCATTTACTTTCGTATAAATCTCGATATCTTGGTAGCTAATTACACTGATGATGGATCCCTGGAAATAGGATCTGAAACGTCTGGACTTGCCTTATATCATGGAAATTTATTAATAATAATTTGGAAATGTCTTAATTGGAAAGGTCAATAATGGAACCATGTCTTTTATTCTCGTCGTCTTTATTTTGCAATTCATTAAAAAATTGCGCTTCCTTCAAAGCGAATCTATTTCTACAACTAATTTAATATTAAAAGACAATATGTAAGTTATAAAAAATTAATCATTATAATAGTATCTGCATTTTTATAGTCTACAAATTTTCTTATGATTTATCTAATAAACTTTAGTAGAAGGGCCACGACAAAAACATTGTAATTCTTTTCAGTTCTTTAATGTGAGATAACGAGAAAGCACTTTAGACATATCCATAAACAGACATAGCCTTGAAGGAAATACCGTTTAACTTTAGACATATCCATACTAAAATGGTATCCCTTCAAGGCTATGTCTTTGTATGGATATGTCTAAAGTACATTATGGTTACGTCGCATTACAGAACTGAAAAGAATTAAAATGTTTTTTGTCGTGGCCCTTCTTCTACAGTTCATTATACAGCTGCTATTCCCAAGAAATGTTTCGATTTATCTAATGCTCAGAAATTCGAAAAAACTTAATGAAAAGGTTTCAGAAGGGAATTGAAAAGAAACAAATGTCTCACCGTTGTCGTCTGGGAATGGCAATGGAATGGACCTACCAATTTCACCAATGGCTTGGCACGATGCGGAACACAATGAAGGATCTGAATCAGCAAGTTTCAACGCTGAAAATGAATTATTTACAACTGTGAAAATCATTCATAAGACAATTCACACTACATCATTTAGGTGCGTATTTAGTATCGTGTATGTTTTTTTCGTGTGTGTAGTTTGCATGTACTTTTATGGCTTTACGTTTAAGTGTCTGCGTTGGCTTGTGATGATGAAAACACGCATAGCAAAGAAAATTTAGCATACCTATAGCTGTAGCAGCATCCTTGACAAGTATCTCCAAATTTTCAACATTTTCTGCATCAAAGTCGTGGATTTCAACATCATCGAAATGTGATGTACGTCTTGCTATGCAATAGGCTGCGCCAACCAAGCTACCATGCTGGATATCAAAGCTCTAGGCAAAGTTGAATATAATGTTACATGTTTCTCTCATCTTGATCTATACTACGCTAAGAAACAGGTCTGACGATACACAATGACGATGCACAATAAAGCAGACGATACACAATGACGATACACAATACAGCAGACGAGACACAATGAAGTATGGAATGAAAGACATCATAGAATATGAGGAAACATCCATGCGATTCTTTTTGAAGCTAGTAAAAACACTAGTTGCCAAAAATTAAGCGATATAAAGAAGAAAAGAGCATACAAAGAGTGGTAATTACTACTTCGAATCGAGCAATAAAACTGGATGAAAAGCAAAAAAACAAATTGTACACATTTGACAAAGCATGTGAATTAATGAAATAATTACTTTGCTTTTCACATTATCCAGCATTTCCAAAACTTCAGTAGCAAATTCTTTAGAAGGAGCTGATTCCAAAATTATGCTGAAAATCCTTCCAGCGTTTATTCTAGTCTCATCTTTTGGGGCTTTTATGAAGCTCTATTAAAAAAGTAAATATCAAAAACAGAAAAGGAAAGACAACTACAAAAACAAGCAAGGGCAAGTTACTGACGCAACAAGAAAACAAAACCAATTAATTACCTTGATAAATACTAAATCATTTGTGAAAATTTTTTGGATCATCTTTGGCATTGCAGCAGAAACCTCTAAAAGGCTTTGCAACGCCACTGTGTGCAGAGCTGCATCTGAAAGACATGAAAAAAATGAATTAGTAGAATTAGTAGAAAAAATGCAAAAATGAAGCAGAAACTTTGGCTAGCTTGAGTACAAAGAGGAGAGCCAGCATTTCATAATCTCATACATCGGTTTTAGCTGAGCAAAGCCTACTTAAAATATGACAGAAGGCATGGATTCAGAGTTCTAGTGAGCCAAACCAGCTCGTTTTGCTATGACAGTACAGAACTAGGCAATTTTAACTAAATATTATCTTGCGAATCATCTTCAGCAAACTTTCATAATGATTAATAGCAATAATTATCAAAAATTAATAGACAGAAATTATACGCCCAAATTATAAAAAGAAATTATACCAGCAGTTGGAACCAACGCAAGTTTTAAAATTGCAACATATCTTCCAATACAACTCAGTTTAACATCTGCCAGGTAAAAAAACAATAATTGTGATTTTCCATGTTAAATGAGAGGCAGGAGGGAGTAGCATTCTGCACTGAAATTGATAATTTAAAATGCACTTAATTTCATTTGAGAATCATAAAAGTAAAAAATATGGATTGCTGTAGATTTTGAGTGAAGATAAAAATTTTAAAAATACGAAAGAAAATCAGAATAAATTAAAAAGTTGTACTATACCATCGACATCTTGAATTAGTGAATTAAGAAATTCTGAAATGGGTACTAGCATATCCTCAGTCGCAAGTTGTTGCTTGGTAACATTAGCTGATGCATAAAGGCATTGACGGAGGAAAGTCAAAATCTGAAATCGAAAGCTTCAGATTCACAGCCGATAAAATTCATAATTCAGCTAGTTAGAAAAGAATCAATGGGCATCAAACAATATAGTGAGAAATATCAAAAGGTCTTTTTAATAAAACAGCCATTATAAAATGGACTATTTAACAAATTTAGGAACTCGTACATGGAAAACTATCACAAGTACCTTTTCGAAAATAGGACTAGGAAATACCAAGACATTCTCATTCGCATCTTTTAGTTTCGTGATGGTCTGGAATGCAATATTTCATGAAAGTAAATGCTTAACAAAACAGGAACTGTAAAAATTCAGATCATAAGATGATTAAAGATGTATCCATGAGACCAACTCTTGCACTCTTTTGAGAACTTCAACTTAGTCAAGAGAAACGATAAAATTTAACTCAAAAGAGACGTTCACACTCATGAGCGATGTTTGAATTTTCAAGGACCAAATAAATTTGAATACAATTGCCTAAATGATATTTTTGAAAAATACCTAGAATACAGCTTAAAATGCAAAAATATAAAACATTTACTGCGCAAAAATTTATGAAATTACAACAAATATATACAAACAAACAAATAAAAAATTTCTACCTTGATGTGTAAATAGTCAGACAGTTCCACAAATGATGGAAATCTTCCAACAGACTTTTCTGCATCTGCGTCGTTTTCAAGTTGAGGCCTTAGTCCTCTGTTTGCTTCTTCTCTGACGTCATCCTTCCTAAAACGGAACGCTGGTACCAATAAAAAAGGAGAACTTTCAGGGGATGATACAAGAATAAAGATGAAGATTATTACATATCTGCTAGTCATTTGATTATTACACGGTTGGAAATTCACACAAATTGGACTATTATAAGAAAGAACTGCAACGTTTGATAGAGAGTATTCCTTCCAACCAATAAATATATAATTAATATGCGAAATAAGAATTTTAAGGAAAATATGACGTCAACAACACAATTGATTCCTTTTTATGCATTTCCTGCCTTTCAATCCTCTAATCTCCCATATGAGAGAGCCAGTATGAATTCTGGAATTTTTGCTCACTTCAGATTCTAGCCAAAAGTTTTCAGGGAAAAAATGGCTCGCAATTTGAGCTGGTAGAACTTGGGCAAACATGGAATAAATGCTGGTAAAACTCGTCAGAACTCGCCAAATTAAAATTGACGAGAGTCTGTAATGGTTCATGCTCACCACAGATCTAGCGCTAATAGGGTCTAGGATACAGCCTGGTAAGAGAGATCAAGATGAGCTATGGATAAAAACATACTTGTCAGCAGATGACAACAAACAGGCATATCGAGATGGAACGTGTGTAATTGGAAATACGGCATTAGCAAACTGCAGTGCGGATAATCTTGAGAGTGAAGATTCCTGCATGGAAAGAACAATACTTCAATGAAACAAAAATTTATGAATTAAATCAAAATATTTTAGAGATGCCAGTTGAATATGACACTTTCATGGTAAAAAATAATGAACTGTCTTATGCACTCAAAGGTACGAAACCTGTAAATTAAACAACATATTCCACGTAGAAAGCAAAGTAATGACCTTGTCTAGGTTACTAAAGATGAGGGCTTCCATCAGCTGTGCATCTGTCCCAGTAATTTCACGATAAGCTGGTGCGATCATCGAAAGAGCCTCTTGGACTGACAAAATCACATCTTTCTCTTCCTAAACACAATAATTTCAGACAAAATCAAAGGGCTTAAGACATTATAGGACTAGGAAATAACAAGAAGCTACTGCCATGGCAAAGGAGTCCGTCATTTTAGGAGAGAAATTGAATATTAAAGAGAAAAATTTCTATTGCTATCTAGATCTAGTTGAGTGAATTTAAAAACATGTAGCTACACACCTCCTCTAAAGAATTAAACAAATTCTGAACTATTCCAATATCTCTTTTGAAGCTATCAACATTGCGTCTAAGAACAAAATTTACAAAAGTAAAAAAACAATTTGTAATATTATATGTAATATCAATTTGTATTTTGATAAAGCTAGGTTTAATGCCGGAGTGTTTTTCTGTAAAAGAAACTTTAAAAAGAATGCTACTTTCTATGCGTGAAAAATACTGAAATCAGAGAAGTGAAGTAAGGCAATAATTGTGAAATAAAAGCCAAAATAAACACTTCAAATGAAAACATAACAGTTTGAAAGAACTTCTCTGAATGAAAAACTATAATTTACTACGTCCATCCAAGAAACAAGAATCAAAAGAGTAGCTGAATTTCTCTTTTAAGTACAGTATTTACTTCAAATGCATACAAGGAGAACTCTCTGAGTGTTCTAAAATATTATTTCCAATAGGTGTAGAAATTCTTACTTGGCCAATTTTCCTAGGCCAGAATAGGAAAGGCCACGAAGTTTTGATTCCTGGAATGAAGTAAACAAAGTCATTTGACTAAATTTGCCATTCTCACCCAATCTTATGATCACCCTGCGTTCTTTCGTCTCCTGATCAGCGTCAATTCTCAGTTGCATAACAATTGTCATACTTATTTTTATCTTTTATAACATAAAAACAAGTCAAAGAGTATTTCTTCAAAACAACATCATCCTGAAACTAATTGTAAACATGTCTATTTCAATCCTACCTTTTTTGACAATGATTCAAGTGTATATTTATTGCACCTTGCTAAACCACCCTGTATCACTACAATTCAATAAGCAAACCAAAGAAATGACAAACGCATCTTCCTATAATGCTTTAAAGTACACCGGGATGGGATGGATGGTTGGGGGTATAGCCCCCTACTTTTCTCCTTATCTATTTTTGCAAGATTGTAGTATGTGATCATAATATAATTTTACTCACTTGGGGGTATGCTCTGACCCCCACTTTTCTTTACCTCCCCCTCCAACCCACTTCACTACGGCTAGCGTCACTACTGCGAAGTAAAAAGAGTTTGCCACTCGCCTCAAAATCCAAACTACACTACGGGCCCTAAATTTAGCAATGTAAGACGCTCGGCAAGAATGCAAAAAAGTTTCTGCTAATGTAAAGAATAAAATTTAAAGAAGAGCAGAAGAAACATATACCTCTTTTTTGTTAGAAATTATCTTAACAAATGCCTGGTAAAGCAATGGAGCCATAAACGATATTGTTTTGACAGATCCAAAATGACAAATATGATGACAAAATTCGATGGCATATTTCTTCATTCTAGCGTTTGTTGCTTCACCAAACAGACTTTCAAATATCACCTACAGTAGCAAAACATATATCTTCTTAAAACAATCGAAGAACAGAGGTGGGATTTCTTATACAAAAGGAATAAGAACTTCTTGTAAATGTCACATCGTCTCTCTCCCTAAAACATTCAAAATACCCTAATTTTATCTTCAATATCAATCGCCACCCAAACTTGGGGAAAATAAACCCTTTCTACATTGCAAACTATCCCAAATTACAAGAATTCAAACTCAATAACTTTTCTATTGGAATTATAATTGCCTTGATAGCACCAGCGGGGTTTCGATTCGTTGCTGTTCTTGATCGCAAGAAGTAAGGGAAGACCTTCAATTTCAGCCGAAGGCTTGCAGGTGAACGAACTTGATCAGCAGTTGCTGCCTAGAAACAAATATAATACCATGAAATATTTTGAAGCTTCTCAAATGTGATTAAACAAAAGAAAACAGGTCATTGGATATGAATGGTTTTACAACTGAATTCAATCGCCAGCAAAATTAAAGAAGCACTCTTTGGATTTTAAACTGATTCGTACTAGCAACATCTGATTGTTACTAGCAACATCTTCAGAAAACTTCGTTGTATTATCAACATGTGGGTTAACATGAATACCTGTTTTGGATTAGCACGGCCAAGAACAGTTCCTTGAAAAACTTTAAATAATTCGTCAACAATTTCGTTTTCCTCCCAATCAGAAGAACTAAAATTTCAAGAAAAGAGCGATATTAGAGGCAACTTACGCTTAAGAATACTTAAAATTCTGTTAGTTACTGTATAAGCTAAAATAACATTAGCAATTGAAATAGTCACATGCTTGATGATGTTGATAGAAACACGTCTTAAACCAATTCACAGGATACAAATTATAAAAAGTTGTGAAAAGGTCCCTAAGCATTATTTCAAACAGATGGCTAGACGGGGTAGATGAGGCACTCAAAAGAAGGGGGGAAAGCTTGGTTCTGGGGGAGGAAAGTGAAATATATGAGAACAGAAACAACTGGAGAGATATACTGAGGTGTTCGCCAACTGACAGATTGGAATATCTACCAGAAGGGAATGGTGAGAGTGAGAGACTATTTCAAGCATCCTATTTTCCACAGCCCATCCACTTTTGATCGGACAAAAATCCTGCATTATTGTTCAAGTGTTTTAGGTGAACTCAATGGAATAGATAACAATTTTTTGCGACGATGTAAATACGAAACTAAAAGAATCATGAAAACATTATCACAATGTATTTATCACAATCATTTGCACCATGTTCTAATCCTTTTGTCCCAATCAAAAATATCAATAATTAAAAAAGCACCTTGACAACTTCTTTAGGCAATGTTCACCTTTATCTGCCACACTAGAAAGCAAAAGATTTATCAAAAGTTCTCTAAAAACTCCTATTGCCTAGCATACAACTTTGTGCCCCTTTACCCCTATTTATATTCCCATAGCAATATGCTTTGATTTTCTTTTGAACTTGGACACCCTTGTTTGTATCTTTCCCTAGCTCCACTAATGGAATACAGTTCAAACTCGCATATACGAACCTCCATATAATATGAACCTACAGCCTAAAATTGTATATTTTGATTTCAAATAATTAGAGCCTGTTCAGCTTGATATTCTAGCTAGGTTCTTATAAATGGCTTACTGTTTCTACTGGTAAATAGACTAAGCAAGTTTGCCTATTGAACCCTCTCATGAATGCTCCGAAAATAGAGCACACATTTTGTGATAGACAGGTTCAAGCCTATGTTTCTAAGCACAAAGCATTGGGTGGCTAACTATATTGCCAGTCTTTCAATGCTGAATTGTCAACTATTACTTTCCCTGGCATCTTTTGGACCCTGTATTAAGAATCAGCACCCGATAACTGGAATTTCTTCATCACATAAGAACATGAACAGCATCAGTTCAAATTGTAGTTAATTATATGCGGGCTTTTACTGTAGCAAAGTATTATGTAAAACGACTGTATGGTGGTTTGGCAGTTGGAGCATTAGAGTCACATACTATTTGCCAAAACGACTGTGTGGCCGAAAGTTGAATTTTTAAAAAGTTTTTACCAAAGTTACTGTTTCACTAAACGTTCTTTCTTTATAAGAAAACCATCGTTTTGCCTGAGCCTCAATTTTCTTAACTTTTCCCGAAATTGAGCCTGAGATTTTATTAGATTTTTCTTAACTTTTTCTAAAATTAAGTGGCTAAAATGGGTTACACTTTCGTTATTAATATTGTATACTTGAATTTAATTCCATCTTTAACATGTTGAATGCAATAATGACGAAAGATCGATTTTTTGGCCAATAAAAACACTTAATTTTGAAAATTAAGCCTTGTGATTTTTTGAAGATTTTCTTAAGATTTTGGCCATTTGAGCCTCATTTTCTTATAAACTTTTTTCCTATAAAAAACGTATATGTTCATATCAATTCCAAAAATTGGTTTTTCTTCAATATAGGATAGTAAATAGTCTGTTGATACTACAGAACTTTATCACAGCACGAAAAAGCGGCAACATTCTTTTGACATATTTAAAAGCTTTTTTCGTCCGACACTCATCAAAGTATAAAAGCGTCGGATAGTGACCTAATTGCAACACCTAATTGCAAATCCAGAATGCGCCAAAACATATACAGACGACAATTTTCGAATCATTGGGCAAGCAAGATCGTCTTTTCATTTAAGTGTTTTGGAATCTGTTTTCATCAAGACTCAAAACCCAGTCTTGTGTAGACAAAAAGAGTTTGTTTTCGCATTGGGACTCTTCAAGTAAACAATGATAATAGGTCCTAACTGGTCACACTTGGGGCCAATTAGACGCATCCTATAACATTAACTGCATCTGGATATTTATTTCGGTTAACCTTTAGGTCACTATCCGACATTTTCATTCTCTGATGAGTGTCGGACGAAAAAAGCTTTTCAGTATGTCAAAAGAATGTTACCGCTTTTTCGTGCTGTGGTAAAATATACGATAGATAATACAATCACAACTTAGTAAACATTACACCTTCAAATGTGAAAAAATAGTTAAACATCTCATAAAATTCACAAAAACTCTTACCTATGTTTTGCATCACCAGTTGAAACAACAAAATGAATGATAACGTCTGAAGCCATAAAAACGCCTGAGCTGAGAGTATTCAGAATTCCAAGTTTTGCCTTGACAAATAATCACCATTAGTGCATTATAAAATAAATAGTTAGCAAAATTATACTTTTTAATAAGCTTTTGGGTACTAAGATATACTGTAATTTACGTGAATTGTCTCATTAAATATAATCCTTGTAACCAATTCAAAACACTGCTTGAACTGCTTTGTGAAAAGTTACAATTTTGCTGTTGGAAAGACGTACTTCCAGATATATGAAGACAACAGTACTCACATTTTCAATTTCAGTTGATGTCAGTTGTGGAATGTTTCTGAGTCTCTGATAAGATGCCCTACTCAAGCCTGGTGGACAGCTATTAACATCTGATGATGGACTTCCATTTGAGGCACTGTCATCACTGAAAGAATGCAAGAAATGACATATATAAGGCTTCCTAAAAGTAGTACCGTATTTCGCCGTGTATAAGATGCACTCTTGATTCCATGGTTGAATTCTGAAAAAAAGTTTTCACCGCGTCTTACCTTGTATAAGACGCACCCTTTTTCTCAGTTCTTGTAAAGTATGTTTATTTCAATGAAAAAAGGAACTCGAAAATACAACAGAAACTATGTAGAGGAATATCCTTTCCATCCATAATGTTTATAACAAAATAAATTATTACGTTTACAAGTTTTAAAGTTCATAAAATTCTTGTTGATCATCCGTTTAATCACACAGACCCTTATATAGTCTTTTTCTCATAACGTTTCCTCATCCGTCCCCTCATAATTCAGATCAAAATCACACTCTATAGCAATGTCATCATAATCTTCTTCGCTGTCTTTATCGTCTGCTTCCTTATTTTCTCCATCCTTTCCATCATCAATTTCTTCATTATTTTGTCACTTGTGGTTTGGTGGGATTCCATATTTTTCCACTTCATTCTTTGGATTCATTACGATTAAGAATTAAGAGAACAGGTGCTCCACGTCGTATCATAATATATTCTCTATAGAATACCATTTTCCTTTCAAAAGGAAATGATAGGACGATCAATGTTACCATATACAAGATGCAACCTCAGCTAGAGCCAATACTCTTTGGCACCAAGTAGTAAGGGAGTATAATAACGAGAAGGAGTTGACATTTTGCTAAAAAGGCATAAATTGGGGGGTGGTAATAAATGGAAGTGGGTACATTTTCTCCATAATCATTGCAAAGGGAGGGTGTTAATAGTTGAGGGGTCAATGCTCAATAGACAGTATGGGGACCCAAACATTTCAAAATTATTGCAATTAGTTAATGACAAAAGTTTTTAATACCAATTAGTTATTACTTACTTTTAGGACATCTCCTCCAGTGTTTACTTGTACTTGTTACTATCTTGTATAGTATGTTTTGATTTTCTAACTTGCTAAAATTGATTTAAATTCACAAACCAAATGTACTATATCTACCTATTCTTTTCAAAACTTTGATTAAGTTGTGGAGAGGTGTGAGCAAAATGAAGGGGTTGGATTTTCCTCAAAATTGTTTAGCTAGGGGATTGGATTAATAATTAGAAATAGATGGTGAAATTTTTAAAAATCTGCAGGCAGAGTTCCCATTACTCAGTGCCAAAAAGTAATGACCTGAAAAAGTGTGCATCTCATACAGGGCAAAATATGGCATCTGAAAAAGTATCAAGCATTCACAACACTTGTGTTAGCACATTTTTAAGTGTACAGAGGACTAGCAAGTGCTAATAGCCAGCAAAATAATTCAAAAATTTATGTGCTACCATCTCATCCTTTGAAGTAAAATATTTGGAAACATGAAATCAAAAGTAAGAGGTAACAGACCTGTATGGCAAGAACAGAAAGTCCTTCATGAATTCCAAAAGGAATGTGCAAAGTTCTCTATCATCATAAAATGATAAAATGCCTTTCTGCCTTTCAATATCATCAGGTAGTTTCAGATGGCTTAGCAATGAAATTATTAAATGGAAGAGCCTAGGAAATAAAAAAATCAATGTAGACATCATTATGCAAAACAAGATAAATTCAACACTCTTCATTTTCTACTGTTTATTACCTTTTCTCCTCCAAAATTCTAATGTTACATAAGAGAAATAGGACACAACTGCAGAAAATGCAAAACTGACTTTTACAACACAAGATTAAATTTCTCTAGAGTATTTAATGCAAAATATCATATAATCATATATTTCATCTAAACAGATAAAATTTGCAAATACATCAAATAAAATATTTCAAGATAGCTTCATACATCTCCTGCTGTTGTCTGGGTCTTGCTTTCATGCATCCAAATATGCGTGGAACAAGCTCCAATTGTTCAGCTAGCTCCAGCCTCGAGAACCCCATCTTTATGTAAACCATTGTAAAATTCTGCATTGAAAATTTTCTTTATGCCTTTTTTCAATGCACAATTTGCAATTTAAACACAAAAACATATTTCAAAACTATAATGATTTTAGATAAACTTTTGTGAAAAGAAACAGGAAATACATACTGTTGTGAACTGACTTGTGTTTTTATTCTGTAAAGAACAACATCACAACCATAAGAAAAGTTGGCATTCAAGGAGTAAAATACCATGATAAATTATATACAGCTCTAGGTAAAAAACAAAGAAAATGTGAAGAGTATTAAATTTCATTGGGAAGCAGTATATCATTAATCAAACAAGACTAGAGTGAGTTTTTAGGCAATTTTTATTTATAAAAATAATTTCTAGCTTGTACAAAAACTTTTGGATCAAAATCCTGTTTTTCATTTTCTTCAAATGAATGAAGCTATTGCATTTTAAGCATCTCATTCATCAACATATTAAAACATCTTCCAACAATGGCTTTAACTTTACCTTTAGCACTATAAATCACAATTGATATCTTTATACAGCTACTCTCAGGTGCCATATAAATGCCCCCCCACTTATTAATTTTTCAATTTTTTTCCAACCTCCCAGAACTTATTAGGACCCCCCATTTATTAATTTTAAGGAGATTGCCTTTTTTATAAATCTCTCATTTCATTTCCCTTCTTTATTAGTTCTATTTATGCACAATTTTCATGGGGAAATAGCATACTGCTATATAGTTTTATGCTTTATGACAACCTGTTTTTGCTCTTTTCATCAATATATAATCATTTAAAGCCTTTTCTCAATTTCTGACCCCCCCATTTATTACATTTTTTATTTTCTCTTGACCCCCTGTTACTTAGGACCCCCCATTTATTTGGCACTTGAGAGTAAAAAAAGGAAAACTTAAAGCATACCTCAAATTGCTGCAAAAGAGAATAAACTGGGAGCTTGATTTTTGGTCTACTCTTTATCCTCTTGTTAACATGTGTTAGCAATTCTATCACCTAAAGAGAAAATTAGATGATCAGTGAAACAAATTAACTAATAAAGGACATTAGAATCCATAAGATATTTGGAATTTAAGATATATGGGATATGGTATCTTAGCAGCAGTTTATATCACAGCTAAAAGCAATCTGATGACAAAAGAGGATATGACAATTATGACTATTCTGTTACAATAAAATGGGCATTCTCAGATAATATTTCAAAATATACTGCTACCATCAATGGAAATCATGACAATAAAGTATTGAAGATTTCAAGAATTTGGGTATGTTATCTGAGCTCTAAGGAATAATACTAGCAAAATTTGCTCTATTTCTCTAACTGGCTTAAATTCTTTGACTGAAGGGTTGGGGGTACATGACAAGGGAAAAGTCATTTCACAACTGAAGATGCAACAAGCAACCACAAGTTCATGGCTCTTTCTACTACTGAACTCTTCAAAAATTAGACTTCTTCTTCTTAATAACGTCCTCAAGTATATGCTAATATTTGAGGATTTGCACTGTCCATTGTCTACCGTTATTCTTCAAACAATAGAATATGCACCAAGCACCAAAGATGCTTGATTCTATATTTCTTTTACAAATATAATTATTATTTAATATTATGGGCAATACTTAATAACAATGTACCTTATTTTTCACAGCCTCAGATTTACTTCCAAGCTTTAACAAAACTGGTGTCAAAAATGTACTAAGCGACTTTTCAAGTTTTTCATCTGTATCTGCGAGCACAAACTTCAGAAAGACTTTTTCGACAAGCTCTGAAAAGTA
The DNA here is from genome assembly GCA_018155075.1 of Cassiopea andromeda. Taxonomy (NCBI): domain Eukaryota; kingdom Metazoa; phylum Cnidaria; class Scyphozoa; order Rhizostomeae; family Cassiopeidae; genus Cassiopea; species Cassiopea andromeda. The sequence goes on from WIPJ01005100.1 coordinate 95,976, forward strand.
AGCAATACTTAAATTACTTGTTACTACTTTAATGTGGAAGGCAGAATTCAAGCGTTACATAGCAAGTTATGGAGCTTTAACAGAGTAGAAATCTTTATAGGTGAACAGAGTCCAAAACTGAAATATTGAAATCTCACAGGACTTTTTTACCATGCCAATACTGATAATAAGATAGGAATAAACGTAGAATTTACTAAATTTCTTTGCATATAAAGTCCTTATCTCACCTAATTCACTTGAATTGCTGCTACAATTGGTCGTTTTACTACGCACATCTGAGTCAGCATCTTCCGCCATTTTGCAAAATATACTTTTTGTAAAAAATTAAGGATAAGATGCAATATTTATTCAGCCTCGATTACGTTTGATCGTTTACATAACAACATGGCGACAAAATCAGGTGAACAGTGCACTACGAATATCACACAGGAAAGCGCAAACAGAAAGAGAGGTAGCAAGGCAAAAGATGAACATATAGAAAAACAACAGAAGCAGGATGGATTTTCATGGTGGACATGTCTTTTGCTCGATATTCCAACAGATCAAAGACACGAAATGAGAATTCCTGTTTTTCACAAAGAGGAGTGATTTGTTTCCAATAAAAACAAAAAACCGAGAATTGTTGTTTATAGACTGACTTCAGCAAGATATATATTGATAGAAGATACTGCTGACTTTGAATTTTTAAGACATGCTAACAGGCAGTATTCTGCATGGGAATATGGTATTTGACTTACACAATGGATAGAAAAGACCAATTATCAATTGGGAAATTTCCACCAAAACCAGAGAAGCCTCTTGAAAGTGACTGCTGTGGTTCTGGATGTTCGGTTTGTGTATTTGATATCTACCAAAGAGATCTGGAGGCTTGGGAGAAGGAATGTTTGCAACTTAGATTGACTGATAGCTTGACGCATGACCAAGAGACATTATGTGCTGCTATATCAAAGGCAGATTTTAAGAAATTTGAACTTATCTCTATTGTGTCTCATACCAAGAACACTGCAATTTACAGATTTAGGCTACCTGCGGTAGAAACTTCATTGAATTTAGAAGCTGGGCAGCATCTAATTCTGAGGTATACTTCATACAGGACCTTGAGCACATTGTGAGCACACTGAGTGCAATTTATATCATGTTTGGAGTATGTCTATCTACCCTAAGATGAGCATCTGTTATGGTTAGGTTGGCATAATTTACCATGGATGAAAGAGCAATTCCTTTATTAAATATCACTCAGAGCTTTCAATAAAATTTAGAGTAAACAGCTGATAGTAAATAGTAGGCAGGTGGCTGTGTCCAATGGAAGGTTACCCATTGTGTGTACTTTTTTTACATCATTTTACATCAAAGTAGATGCCCTGTTATGGCAATGCAAAATATCACAGTCAAGACTGTTTGGCCCACTGCCTGTGCTAGAAATAAACTTTGTTTTCATTATCTTTCATTAAATTTGCCATAGACTAATTAGAATGAACAACCCTTTTTTGTTTTTCAGTTCAGTTCATTTCATTTAAAAATTCATCTACATACAGGAAATCCTTTCAACTAACACAATTAGAAGATTAATACAACATAAAAAATTACAGATGGTGACAAAATTACAATAAGATTACAGTAGAATCATAAGAAATTTTTATGAAGGAGAATCTTCTTAAAGGAGCTTTCTCAGTAGATAGACTAATCAAGGAGAGAGGACCCCCTTTGTTAAAAACCTAACATTTGATTTAAAGCTTCTTAAACATTTTGAGATTGATTGATGCAGAAAAAGCTAAAAATCTAAAGTTAATAATTCATAGAGAACAGGTTTAATTTAGTTGACAATGAAAACTTATCACTGAAGGAGATTGTTTAATGTTCAATTAACACTCAACTACTCTTTATCTTTTGAATTAAATTGCAAAGTTATCTTGGTGTTTCATGATGGTGTTTTAGCTGTGATACTTTCTCATTTCTTCTACAAAATGCTCTAGAACTTGTAAGAACAACTACCAACTTAATTCTTCAGATCATGGCTGGATGGAAGATACATCACAAGATCATACACACCAATTGATTTTGAATTGGGATACTTTGATGTTTTGATTAAGGTTTGAATGGTATAGTTTTTTGTTCCTGCTCATCTCTTACTCCAATCATTGTCTTGATTCAACTTGACATCCTGTGACATTTTGTTATTTATGGATAGGCAGGATGTTATTTTTTCATGGATAGAAATACTTCAATCTAGCTGTGACAAATCATATTGTATAGTCTTGTCTGTTATGTTTTCTGCAGATATATCCTAATGGGCTTATATCTAGTTGCATATCTCAATGGTTAGTTGGAGACTTGATAGAATGGAGAGGTCCCTTTGGCAATTTGAACTACCAACCAAACCAGGTTCTACCATAATTATTAACATACATTTGATAAAAATTAATATTTATATTTTGTATTTCTTTTTATCTTTCTGTTGCAATATCAGTGCCATACAACTTTAATAAATTTTCAAGCATGACAAACTACACATTCACTATTTAGAATTTTATCATGGTAATTTGTAGCTTTTATCTTAGAGATTCAAGAATATATATTTAAATGTGGAATCCATAGGGATGGATTTATCTACATTTTGCTTGCTCCTTTAATGTGGTGTAAAAAATAATATTACTTAAAATCATTTTTGATGTAATGAACACTTCCCACATACTTACTTTCAGGTGCCAAATAAATGCCCCCGCTTATTAATTTTTTTGTTTTTTTCCAACCCAGACCTTATTAGGACCCCCCATTTATTAATTTTAAGGAAACTGACTTTTTATGAACCCCTGATCTCATTTCCTTTCTTTGTTAGTACTTTTCAAGCCAACTATTCAAGACAAAATAGAGTGCTTCTGTATAAATTTTAGCTCTATACTTTATGACAACCTGTTTTTGTTCTTTCCGTCATTTTATAATGATTTAAAGCCATTTCTTAAATTTTGAGCCCCCCGTTTATTAACTTATAGAAGTTTTTCAACCCCCCTGTTCATTAGGACCCAATGCTGAATTGCCCCAATGTTGAAAGTTTATTTGGCACTCGAGAGTATGCATTTCTGAGATGTATCATAGTATTAACTACTCCTGGAAACCACTGCCATAACTTTGTTGAATCTGATGCAAGTTTTATGTCAGCATTGTTCTTGGTAGCATAGCAGTGTATTAATGCATTCATTGTGTTATATTCAGTACAAGCACATAGTGATGCTGGCTGCTGGAACAGGAATCGCCCCAATGTTGCAAGTAATCAAAACAATCATAGATAATGAGAACGATGAGACATTTATGAAACTTTTCTACAGTTGCAAAACAGCTGCTGATATTTTACTGAAACAGCGTCTAGATGAATACCAGAAGTTCTGGAATTTTCAGGTCGTTTTTTTTCTCACAAAGGTATGCATTTGATAATAAATTGTGTCTTTTATGAGTTTATTTTGATGGTCTTTTTCCTCTTCATGAATTCTAGTGTTTACTTATTAATAGTACCAGGGGCAAAGCTAAGGGAAAATATTGGTGGGGTGGACAACCACAATTTGCCGACAAAGACAATTTCCGTTGAGCCCAGTATGCCGAGAAAGATTTCCCTCGAGTTTTATCAAAAAACGTTGGCTAGCACAATTGATGTACCGACAAGCTAAATGTTTGGGGGTATGACACCCCAGTACCCCTATTGCTACACCCCTGAAGTGGACTTTTACGGTATATGCCCTCATAGTCAAATTTATGCTGTATGCTTCAAGCCTCCGTATAAACACGCGTCTTTCAAATAGCAAAATTGTAACCTACCACAATTCTTTTCCAAGCGCATACACATTCATTTAGACACAGTTGGTCGTGTTTCTGGCGCAGAATCCAAAACCTCGGTCAGTGCGATCGCTCTGTGGTGGCGTGCAGAACTTTAAACAAAAAATCGGGAAAGACTCTTAACTTCAAACGGACAAGATGGAATTGCAGAGGTCTTCATATCGCGGTGGTTGAGACCCAAAGAAGGCTTCACTACTTAGCTTCAAAGTTATGGAAAGGTATCTCCACTAGGATGGTGTCGAAAAGGGATATAGGGGTCTCACACTCCCCCACTTGTTTGTCAAATCTTGCGTTGGTAGAACAGTGTAAAGCACCCCTATTGAGCTCTATTTCCAACTTAGAAGCACAGCTTCCTCGAAAAAAGTCTTTGAAGTACTAAATATATTAACATTGGCTTAGATTATGCTTTCCAAAGTGGGCAACGGCGACTTTACCCGAAGGAAGAGATTAATATTTTGAAAAAATATGCCAGATGGTACTGTCAAATCATTTGCAATAAGTTCTAGTTAAAAACTGCATGGAAGGACGCAAATAAGCACATCAGATAGCCAATTACGGAACGTAGTTAGAAAACTTACCCCCTTTTCTCTTTGACAGTTGATGGAAGAAGAGGATACAAAGTACCTGAAATATGGTGATGATGTAGTTTATCAAAGAATTGATGAAGATTATCTTTCACGAAACGTATCTCTGATGTCAACAAGGATTTTGATTTGTGGAACTTGGTCTTTTGACAAAGACATGATGAATTATTGTATGAAAATTGGTATAAGAGAGAAGGATATATTTAGATTTTAGAGAAGATCTAGATCTGTTCTTCTTCTATGCCGTTGGGTAGCTTTGTATAAGTTTGATCTTAGTAGCGACTTGCAATTGAGAAATGTCTTTTAGCAACAGCTAGCAAGTCGTTCAACTAATTTGGTAAATGAGCACCAAAATACTGCAGTTACTGTCACGGATCGGACATGATAATGATAAATTATGGTGAAACGACACGATTTACCTCAATTTCCAAATATCAGTGATGTAACTGCAAAGAAGGGTTGCTAAGATAATCTACTGTAATGGCAGATGAAAGTGACGTTACAATGCAGGACCTGCTTTGAACATTCGCTACTACCTAAAATATTAGCTCTGATATTCATTAATAATTTATAGTGATTATACTTGAAAATGTATTTCAATCAAACCTTATTGATTTAGGTTTTTAAATAGAAAATTGACAACATTTGCTCAAGTGCATGCTATTTGTCTTCTCTTTAAACTAGGCCTTTTTAATAAGCGATATAGGACGATACCATTCAATAAAGTAGAGTGATACCTTTACGATCTAGAAAATAATGTAATTATATTTATACGAGTTTTGTTGTCCTTTAGCTTCTCATATTTGTTTTCGTATGAAAAATCTTTAAAACACTTTGTACCAAAGCTCTGCGGGTGGAATTCAAAGTGTGGCTGGTATGTCCATTGTCAGTTCTTTTACATATGCTAATATAATGTACATATTTGCAAATATGAACCTTATCTTCTAAAGATGATATCAGGTTGTATGAGACAACATTTATTAAGATCCACTGATGTTCACTTTCATGTATTATCTTGCTTCGTATGCCCACCTCCCAGTTTAACATTAGTTACATAAAGAGTAGGTTTTGCTAAGCCACATTTATCAGAGTCAACTAATTTTCCACCACTGATCATTATAGCTACTCCATATAGAGACCATACACAACCCCTACAGCAAAAAAATCACTTCCTTCGTAGTAATATTCTGCAAAACTGTCAACTGTTTTGTCAATGAGGCACAAGCTTGCAATATTAATTCCCTGCTTGCACATTTGGCCAATGTAAACAAAGCTGATTATTTTATATCGATGATAATCCAGCGCTTTCACTTTTTCCTTGATAGAATCACTCAAATTTTTAGCGACAGACTTACAAAACTCTTCGCTGTAGTATTTTCCAGCTAGGTGCTTCTCAAATATTTCCATGATGATTCTCTTAACATCTGGCACATAGAATGGATTTCTTGGTTCCATTCGGTATAAGTCTGGGTTCACTTTTGTCGTTGGCTGATGACTTGCGCTGGTCAAACGAGATGAAGAATTAGTAAAGGGCGATTTACTTGACGAATTCAAATAACGAGGAATTGGAAGTGTGTTATGCATTGCTGTAGAGCCGAGAGCATCCAAATCTGATTGTGGAATATCCAAGTGTGATATTGAAATATTGCCTGTATTTTCAATTTTCTTCTTCTCAGCCACAAGAAATACAGCTCTAGCCTTGATCTTTCTTGCCAGCTTTTGGGCTCTTATCATCCCATATATACTGTTCATATTTCGAGCTGCATCTGGTTGGTTCACTGTATTCGCCATAGCTGACGTTGTTTTAGCTGTGCTGTGGTTGTGTTAGGAAAGGGTTTGTGTTACAAAAAGAGGATTAACTAATTTCAATATCTGACTAACGACGTTATGCGGACGGAAGATCACACGGCCGCACTTAGTAGCATTTCTTTTATGCGCGCAGTTTAATCGACTTTAAAAAACATAAATAATTAAATAGAAAATTTCTATGTTTACAATCCAAAAGAAAATTAGCATCGAGATTAGACAATACAATGAAAGAAAAGCAAGCTGGGAACTTCAGTTTGTCTTGCAATCTCATCACAGAAGAATAGATAAGATCAAAGTATTCCACAAGTCATATAAAAATAAGAACAGGTACTGAGAGAAACATGTAATATATTTTCCGGTTGATACTTCTTAACTAGAAAGAAACACAGTTGTTTCTTGGTGCCGAAAAAGAAAACAAGAAATTTTACCTGCTTTCACTATAGCTGCTCTGCAGGACTGCTTACAGCGTTGAAGGGTCGCAACTCTGAAGGGAGCAGCCTTGCCTATCTACTTTCGAATCATGAGTTTCAACTTGTTTGCATAAACATCTAACAATAAATGCAAGTTAATGATTTTTGGGGATTTCCAGTTAGATTATAAACACTCCTTTTTGTAGGAATACCTAAGTTTTTGCTGAGTTTCAATGTCCTCAGATTTTTTGGTTTTGAGCCTTAGGTTATTCTTAAATTAGCCTTAGATTATTCTCAAATGTCAAAGGTGTAACTTTGTCTGTAAATCAAAGGATTACATTCAAATCTTTATTGATGTCTTAATTTACCATAAAGCAAAATAAAAGTGGAGCAGAATAATAAATATTGTATCGATAGTGCAAACGATAATCTAAATAATCTAATCTGCAAACGATAGTTTAACTAGAATAAGCAAAGATTCTAATTAATGATGAACCTTGAGCCTTGCATTAATCTTAAATTATTCTTAAAGTTGAGCGATTCTGAGCCAGAATATTCAAATAAACTTTATTCTTATTAAAAAAAATGAGAATATGCAATTGGCTTTATACAAATCATTGAAAATAAAATGTAATTTTTTTGCTTAGCAAGGCAAAAAGTAAAGCTGGTATTATTGCAGATCAAATTTAGCAAAGAGTAGTTACATAATCAAGCCGAATAATAACATACGGAGGTCATGCGATACCTCTGCGCAGGCAATGCTATCCTTGTGACGTGTTGTGGTTCAGAAGTACCACTGTTTAGCTGATGAGAGAAAGCGTCTATTGTCTATTCACTATTGTATCTTTTCACATTTATTTATGATCAATCCCAAGGCTATGTTTACCCGACACTCTTCATGATCAACTGTTTTATGACAAAATCTACGAGACCGGGGCGATGTCTGATAACAAGCGCCCTTTTCCTTTAAAGTCCCTAACGTTGAAGACTTCAAAAGCCAGGCAAGAGCAACACCATAAACATTAGTTGATTTCAACATACATCAACAACTTGAATTTTCAACAACATCGGAACAATGCTGTGGGGTAAGAAGGGGTCTGCCCAGCTTGCATTCTTTGATTTCTCCGCCGTAAGGTCATTCTGACGCCAGATCCGAATTCTCTCTTGCACAGGGGATATCTCCCCAAAGCACACCAGCTATCAGCCGTGCAGTTCATGTAAAAAGATTATTCCACCCGCGCAGAATTTTTCTGGCGAAACAATTTTTTTACTTTTATAGCCATTATATCCATGCTTCTAGCAGTTGCGCACTTTCCAGGATACAACGCTAATTCCCCACGCATTCTTCAAAGTTTCCAATCTGGTTCTGAGGTAAATTTTATCAGATTTACTGTATGTGCCCTTCACCACATTTTGTCACTTATGGGGGTGGAAACAGGGAAATAGCACCGAGAATAGGGTAAGCTAACGTGGGTGGAAGCACAGAATGTGTTGCGGGCAGTGTATTTGCGCTGCATTACAAGGATTGCAGTTTGGGGAGCTGATATTTGCCTATCTGGAGCACTGTTTCTTAACCCTTTATAAGCACACATCCCTTAACATTGTATTTTTCGGTGGACCTCTTCATAGCTATTCGGCAAAATAAAATTTATTTTCGCAAGAGAAAAGTAAAAGGATTAAATTGATAATCGAAGAAACAATAAAGGATTATGCTTCATTTCGAATCAAATGCAATCAAACTCAAATTCATCTTGTAAAACGATGCTGATATACTCAATGAGGTCAATAAGCTGGTGGATAGGTAAGAAGCGGGGGGGCAGCACCCCCTATAGGGCCGCCCCTGGTAAGAAGAAATGTAAAAAATATGATCTTTGATATTTATTCTCTTCTTTTTTCAAATGCTGTAAATTGCAAATTCTGCACGAAATTTCATCTTTGGCAATAAAATCTGTTCTGAAGTGAAACTGTTTCATGGACAACCAAAATATCATCGTGGACCCATAAATTTTGCATATCGACCCTAGGAATATTTCATAGACATCTAGATCCAAAAAATAGCCCCAGTTGATACTAACTGATCTAGGGTGTAACCTTTGTTCACTCAAGAGCTCATTTTCAAAAGGGTGGTACTAGCTCCCCCCAGTTTCCATGTCCATGTTTCTAACTAATAGCTGATAGGACTGCTACAGAGAAACCATGAAATTGAACGTGAATAAAAGAATCATTCTGCGCAAATAATTAATCTATGTATCTAAAAATATCTGAATGCCATTCTAAGACATTAAATAAATATATTTGCACGCACTAACACTCAGATAGTCATCTACTCTATGTAAGGCTACAGTTCTACCTATGAATGTATAATACAAAATGTTTACAAACTACCACAGCAACAAAACTTAATGCTTCAAAATCCAAGACTCTGATTTATTGAATTACAATTACTCTCGTAGAAGTAAGAAATAAATAATACAGTGAGTTCAGCTTCAATCCCATCATTAAAATTAAAAATTGTTCATTACTCTTTAGAAAATGATGGAACATTTATCGGTTTTCAACAAAAGTAACCAAGACAGAGATACCATATATATGCTAAATTATTGTTGACAATACCTAGCGCTTTTATAAACATTTCTGGTGATACGAATTTGTCTTAACCGGATATCACTACGGAAATCACTCCGGATCCTGATATTTCTAAACAGGGAAGTAGACAGACACTCCTGTCTTTCAGGCTAATTGAAAGTCTAACCTATGGTGTGACAGGAAATTGATATTGATTGAGAAATGAATTCATTTTATTAACAGACTTATAGAGCTGTCTAACAGTGGCTTACTACCTACAAGGTCAGCAAATTTAGGATAAAACTAGGCCCTATGTCTTCAACCGTAAGAGAGAAACATTACACTAGCAGTTACCACTAAAACAAATGTGTTATCCACTCTTGAACAAATCTCTCACACCAATAAACTCTACTCGTCCTACCCTAAAGGAACAAGGAATTTCAAATCCGCATTCTTACTCCAAAAATTGCGGGAATGACTGCAGCATTTTAAAATGCTCTATACGAATTTCACATCAATGAGAAATGGCTCCCATTTAGGAAAAACTTTAACAATCCACTACAGTTCAGTTAAGGTAGAACCTGACTGGCTTTCTGTAACAATTCCTCCTGATGACTTGGGTAAAAATACATGACATCCCATGTTAACGTGATTCATAACTTTCTGTTTTAGTTCAATTACTTGTTTTCTAAGTTCACTTCTAGTCGTTGTCAGCTCGTTGTAAGTCAGTTTCAATTCCTTGACTTTATCTTTTAGTTCCTCCTCTCTTTCTATTTTTCTTTTCCTGCACCTCTGAGCTGCCAAACGATTCCTTAACTTCTTTCGCTCGTGTTTGATGATTTCTTGCATTTTCAAGTCGATTGGTGCAGACTGGAGTGGGGGTGTATTGGACGGCACGATCTGAGCTTCATCTTCAAGTTTGTAAGGCGGTGGATGTGGTGATGATGATGCCGATCGTACAGAACTGATTACAGGATAAGTGCTATTTGTCTGCGTATTTCTTGGAATGGCACCACCTTGAAAACTATTTATTCCACTTTGATGGATAGATCTGGGTAGGCTGTGAGCATTTTGAACGGCAAAAGCGCTTGATGTTGTCACGTTTCTGCTGATTAGGCCTGTGTTTGGGCGCTGCTGTTGTGCTGCATAACGAACAACGCTCGGTTGTGATGAAACTGCATGAGAAAGTCTCTGCTGATTTTGAATAGCCGTTTGGCTAGAAGTAGGTCTACTTGCAACTTGATGTCTTTCATGACTTCTAATAACTCCAGCCTGTTCACCACGAGTGATGTTTCCGTTGGTTTTTACCCACGCCTGCGGAGGTAAAGTACCGCTAGGCCTATTTTGAATTTGGCAGCTTACTTCAGGTTCGATTCTCTCTTCTTTTATTGCTACCGTATTGGCATTTAAATCCTGGGGTTGATAACTTTGAGAAGAATACAACGACTGACTTCTTCCAGGTATAAATGATGAGGATTCGTTTACTTTATTTGACAACTTTTCGCCAGTTTGCTGAAGTTTTTGTAAGGCGCGAACGAATCCAGCCGCGAACTGTTCTCGTTCTTCCACTGTGCTTTGGTCTGATATAGATGAATCTGTAGGGGTTGGTGTTGTAGTAATCAATCCATTATTTTGCATTATCAAATTTTCTAATTCAGGAGATCCAAGTTTCAACAGCATTAAATCTGGAGATTGTAGAAGTGAACCACCTAACGGCGTTCCAGCCAAAATGGAGTTCCTCTTAGTTGACGAAATTGCGCTCCCGAAATCCAGCTTCAGTTTTGACCGATCATAGGCCTCTTTCATCGACATATTCTCAGTGTACAAACTGTACTCATCAAATGTGGTATCTGACATAATTTCTCGTAATGATTGGTGAAATAGCTATTTGATGACTAACTCACTCTCAGGATATGATCGTAGTTTGCTGCACTGTAGTGTCGACCATGTATATCTAAGGCTGAGTAATCAATCTATTTTTAGCACATTTCCAATTCACGAAGCTGATTGGTTCGCGGTCTTTATCACTATCACAATTCCTTGATGTTATTGGCTAGAGCAACAAAGGGGAATGCCGACGCAAGTCATAAGACTCTACTGTGACGTCAATGGCTACATGTCATGGAAACATAATAGAAGAGAAAAAATGGGCATCTTCCTTTTGTTATGAAATGAATTGGGGGATTTTGGGTTAGATTCCGCTTTGTTTCGCATTGTAAAACATGGTCGTTTGTGACCTCACGTAAAACTCCACCCATTTCTCCGAACTTCAAACTGATTGAATGAGTGTGTGCACGTGGAAACATCTTGTTTCAAGCCATATTTTAGCTGTTCTTTAGTTTGAATGTCAGATTTGGAAACATAAAACTATTGAGGTGGAAGTACTAGAGGAAATTGAGGCTTTTCAATCAATTCAGGGGTGGGACTACTAAGTACGCAAAACCCAGAACAGGTGACCGCTTTTAATCGATAGGCCCATGCCAGGCATGAAAAACAGGAAATTGAAAGTGAGGATAAAGAATGGAAGAAGTGAATATGCTGTACACTCAGGGTATAAAAGTCAGGAAACGATGGGCCTAAAAGTTCGTTTTCAAACATAGCGTATAATACTGTTTGAAAAGTTTGTAGTTTTTCTTCATTGAAGTGATAGCTGACGTAACCAAAACGACTTCATATGTAAATACACGCTTCTATTTTCGACACATACAACACTTTTCAACTACCACCTTGCAATTTAAAGAAAATAAGGAAACATAAGCATGTTTAAAGAATGTGAATTATCAGATTTCCAAGGAATGGCAATGAAACATTTCCGCTTTATTAGGCTTTCCTATCTTGAAATTTCAAAGTACTCTAAATATTCCCCGATCTAACTTCTCCGAAGAAATCATTTGACGAAAAGCGCATTCTCGCCCCCCTCAACTAGGACAAGAGAGGCGAATGCCTCCACTGCCTGCATTTTCCGGCACTCCTGTTTTGATATCTGGTAAATGCTTTCGTTGCAGCTAATATAAAATCCACTCCTAGTTGAATTTTTGCTTGAAACCCCATAAAATTGTCAATCTCTCGCCAACAATTGATCACAGATTGATCCAGTCACAAATATGACATGCTTACAGATCCTGTGAGTTCATCTTTTCTGGCTTGGTCCATCGAACCTTTAAAAATTAGCGTGAAGTGGCACGAAAGTTGATGAATGATTATTAATGTGAATAATATGTCATCTTCGTGATTGACAGTCTTCAGCAATAACCGGCAAAGTGTCCGCCAATGTTTATAGGTCTTCATAAATGTGTAGATAAATAAAAACCCTGTGACTCTAAGTGAGGAAATGAGGGGCAATGCCTCCAAGGTGAAGAATTTTGCAATGTTATGCCCCAGGAGCATTATTGACCTGGAGATGTAAATAACCAAATTTTGCGAAATTAGTTTTTTAACCCCCCCCCCCCCCCCC
>WIPJ01005100.1:108796-120244 GCA_018155075.1 Cassiopea andromeda
CCCCCCCCCCCCCCCCCCCAAGTGTTGTACTGGACTGTTTTGTCCCTTCAAGACATTACTTCCAGCTAAGTGTCTAAAGAAAGCAAATGTTATTCATTGAATGCTGATTGAATGCTGATTTGTGGAGATGGTGGGCCACGATTGGCCTGCAGGCCGTAGGATTGTCACCCCTGGTTTACTATGATGACTTCTAAGAAGCATAGAATACTTCATGTGAAACTGATGCCTTTCCAAATTTGATTGGTAAAAACCCAACAAGGAAACTGTCATTGACCAACCTAAACATAGACCATACTCATTGAGTTTCCCTTCTGCAATTTCTGTTACTGCAAAAGCTCTATTTTGCCCCTCTTTAAAAATTTTCCCCCTCTTCAAAAAGAATAGTTAAAGCATGTCCTCTTCTCTACTACGTCCCTTTCTTTCAAGAGAGATTTTAACGATGCCAGCTTCTGCTTGAATATGCTGCAGTTTTGAAATACTCCTCCATAATTATGTATTCAATATCTCTAGTAATCTTCACGATTGAAAAATTGAAATGTCATTTGTTAAAAGGGCCAATCCTTCCGCTGGATGGTGAAAATCTGTGACATCCCGTTAGTTGGGACTCCCAATGGGATCTGAAATCAGTGCCAGATAGTGGGAGCGGAGCTTTCGATTACTGAGACTAATGGATAAAATACAGTAGTATGCTCTTCTTTTTTATAGTCATTACCTCACTTTTTCCGAGCCTCAAATATTCTTCTCTTAACTTTTTCTGATTACGAGACTAGAATTATTCTTAAATTATTCTTAAATTCCAAGGACGTAACTTTGTCTAAAAATTTAAGGAACATATTCTTATAATTGTTGATAATTTACTACATCATAAAACTAAGCAAGAGTTTATATTTTGTATCGATAATGTAAAAGTACATCTGAAAGCAGTATTATAATTAGGATACAAAAATCCTCATTTCTTGATAAAGCCTTAGCAGGGCCGCTGAGAAGGGGCAGGGGTAAATTGCCCCAGGGCCTCAAATTCCAAGGGGCCTCATAGCACCTAATTCTTCAATGACTGGGAGCCTCATAAAGCAAGCCAACAGTGATTTTCCAAAGCTAATTTCTAGACCCTGAAAATTTTCTACTCGCTTTGCTCGCAAGAGCTTCGTCCTTCTCTTTTTCCCCAGGGTCTCTGAGTTCTCTTGGCGGTCCTGAGCTTGAGTCTCATATTATTCATAAATTATTCTTAACTGTCAGTGATTCTGAAGCCTCAATATTCTTATAGACGTTATTCTTATCAAGTTTCAGCTACTTAACATAGTGAAGCTTACATATATATGCCGAAATGAGATAAGGTGAAGCTTCAAAAAAGACTTGGAGTCTCTCGTAAATGGAGGACCATGTCTGCCAAAAGAATTTTCACTGCCCTACTTCGTTTTGCGAAGTCAAATGAAAGAATTCAAATTTAAGGAGATGAAACTTCTCTCCAAGCAGACTGTTAGGCTTAATGTGACACCCACCACAGGAAATTATTACTTAGGCCATAACAAACTGATAAGCCATTGGACAACCAAATTAATCCTTGCAGCTTATGGTATGCCATACATAACCATAATTCTCTTGGCTTTGTGCATGCAAAGGCAAAACCACAGAGCAGCAAGAATGCCATACACAGCTATTGCGCATAACTTAGCTTCTAATGTATTAGCCAATCGGATCTGCGTAAGCAACAATGCCCAAATGGGTCGGCGTCATCGATTGAAAAGTCATGTTGGTATTTGACTTATGTCCTGTAACTCCAGCCTTGTAGGGGGCGTAGCAAACTGACGTCAAAGACATGGATATACCGGAACAGCTCACGCATTATTTTGTTACAGACAATTACAAGTAATCACCGCAACTAGTGGCCTTTTTATAATGATCGAAGATAACGAACTACACATAGACAATGCAATGACAAAGAAATTCATGAAGCTTCACAATCATAGTAGGAAGTTTTGCAAAAGTTTTTTGAAAACAAGTCCTTCATAGTCACAAAATATTGAGCATTCATAATTTTAACGGCATAATAAGTTAACTTTCCTCTAACAAGCAAAGGAATGAACGAAGAAGTGAAAAGACATCGCAAGAATGTAAATCTGCATCAAGGAACTTTTCACTAATTGCAGTAAACCTGTTGATAAAAATTAAAAAATCCGCTGCGGTACACTCGTTTTTTTATAAGAATCCCTAATTATTCGCTGAGCCTCCTTAATATTCTTAATTTTTCTAGTTTTGAGACTTAGATTATTACTAGATTACTCTTCGGTGCAAAAGGTGTAGTTTCGCTGGAAAATCAATGGAATATATTCATATGTTTGTTGATATCTTACTTCTTCATAAAGTAAAAGAAAAGAGAGGCACAAGAATAAATATTGCATCGACATTACCAAAGTTAATTTAACAGCTCCATTTTATCTCAAATACCTTAAAATGGTCTTGATGAAGCTTGAGCCTTGAATTATTCTTGAATTATTCTTAAATTTCAGCGATTTTGAGCCTTTAAATTCTTATAAAATTTATTGTTATACAACAAGAGCGTATTTGAGAATACGTATAAACATCCACAGAGAGTAATCGTCAATATGAATTTGTTTAAAGGTAGGGTACATCAAGGAAAGAGGAGATGAAGAAGAAAAACCCTCAAATTGACCTATCTCAAATTGATCCATCTCATATTGACCCATCTCAAATTGATCCATCTCATATAGACCCATCTCATATTGACCCATCTCAAATTGATCCCTCTCAAATTGGCCTATAAAATGCTCTGCTTACATGCAAAGTCAACGAAATTAAATTTTACAGGAAATTAAACGGCATAAAGCTTTCGTAAGTTAATTGAAACCTCCACCCAGTAAATGGTAAGTTATTTGCTTACCTCGCTAGTTTTCTTTCAGAATCACCAAACGATATAATGTCAATTTCTTTGTTTGATGCAATTAGTCTGGAAACCTATGAAAAATAAAAAAAATTGTAAAATTCTGAATCAATGGGATTCCATATCATCAATGTTATTTATAATGATGCCTGGCAATGAAGATCGCAAGGGCGCAGTATAATGGCAATAATGGTGATGCATTAAGCTCGGAACTTCTGAACGCAAAACTTGAGTTACCTGAAAGATGATTTGATGTTAAAAACTTGCTGAGCAGACTTACAAGTGAAAAAGAGCTACCACATGTTGCAACTAATTTGAAGAGAAGGGCATAGCTGTTTCAAAAATGCACTTGTTGACTTTTTTCCTCACATACTGTAACGAGGAAGCTTGTAAGCTGGCATTGGGGATGGGGGGAGGGCTGCAAAGATGGTACTGATAGATACGATGGTAGTGGTGACTACAACGACAATAATGATGGTGAAAATGGGGTTGCAGTGACTGAAGAAAGCCTTGAACATCCAGAAAGATGATAGTTGCGATTGTATTGATTGGCACTGATTTTAGGTGATGCATTATAATTGGTGATTGCCCAGTGGTAGAGCGTCTGCCTCAAAACCAGTAGGTCGTGGGTTCAAATCCCAGCCGAGTCATACCAAAGACTTTTAAAATGGCACTCGCTGCCTTCTCGTCTAGCGCTCGAGAATGGAGTGGGAAAGTTAAACTCGCGGAGCTACCAGTGGACCAGTCTCTCGCTGTAGCTTTCACTGCATTCGCAGACGCGTGGCCTAGGGCTATAGAAACAGAGATAGGCGCCGCCCTATGCACCATCGGGCGCGGGAAAGGACTTGATTATAATTGGTGATGAGAAACCATAGCAACTGATTCAAATAACCCCAGTTGCTTCATTGAATCATTAAATCAAGGATAAAATGAAAGTATCTGAAAATGCATGGAATAGCAGAATTTATTGGTTAAAAAGACAAATCCCAAGTAACAACAGTTGTGGAAAATAAACAAGAAGTAATCCATTATGAATTATGAACAAGAATTTGTTGCATTTGTATCCTCCAGAAATCTACTTAAGCACGACTTTAAGCCATACAAAGCACTAAGATCTAAGTAACATATTGTCATATAAACAATATAAAATAAACTGTGCTTATGCATTTATAATGTGAGCCCAAGCAAGTCAGTTGCAGACAAAGTACTCTACAGTCGGAGTTTGGATAAAAATATAATTCTTCCCAACAACTAATTAGACTGGGTGACTTATGCACGGATGGAAAGAACGAACTTGTTCATTCATTGAGCTGTTCCTTCGTGAAATCTTTCATTCATTAAACAATTTTTGGTTAAATCCAAGCCTCGTAGCCACTGCAACTTCCCATAGACTAATTAGCTGCTTATCATTTCGTTTACTACTCCTATAATTGTTCAACCTTTGAAAGGTGCTTTGATTTTTTTGCAATGAAGAAAATGCATAAAGTCAAATCAAATAGTTATTCTTAAGAAATAGAAATCTTCTGCCGTTTTCGACGACTACAAGAGCAATGGGGCGAGGCTGCAATGCTCATCTTGGTAATGAATGTCACAGAATTGCTAAAAATACTCCAATCAATGTAGGTTATAAAAGAACCTCTCACAAAAGCAGAATAAGATAGTTGAAAGAGATAAGCATAATTTAATAACAGCTGGTTTAGGAAAAACAAGGGAGAGGAAAATAGGCGTCTTTTTCTATTTATGTTGAGCTGAGAAAGAACCCAAAATAAATGATGTCAAGAATTCTTTCAAAATGTGAAGAAGGCAACGGCATTCTGCTTGAGGCAAATAATGGTAAATTTCCACCAAATTCTGGAAACTCAGACTTACTGTACCCCAATTTGCTAGTAGCCCCAATAAAAACAAAATTCCACTGGATGTTGATTCTGTGTATCCCTTTGGTAATGTTATTCATATGTTGTGGAATTTCATACTTAACTGAACTGAACTCATTCTCCTGATTACTCTACTTACAACACCAAAAATCCTGTGACGCAAAAGTACGTCAATAAACGTGAATCAGATTTGCTTTTGAAAGAAAAACGGTGCTTTGATTTATGCTATAAAATGATAGGACATCTATATTAATAATTGCTGTGGTGGCTGTTAAGTGAAGTTATCAACTTCAAGTTCAAAACATAAAGGGAATCGATGTGTAGTGACGTAATTACTGATATTGACTACGAATTGTTGGATAAGAGGTACAAACAAAACACTATTGCAGGATACTTATATCCATCCTAATGGCATATCAGTGCCTCGCTTATTACATTATCTTAATTTGATTGCTGCTGGCACTTTGTATTGCTAAAAATATCATAGTTTTGTTTATAGTCATATAAAAAAAACAGATTTAGGCTTCTTTCGGCTGACATTTGGTCATCAAAACGTGTAGTATACCATTTTGGGTTAAGCTAAGTACCAGGCATCTTTGATATTTAGTTAATTAGCTTGGTAGGAATATCTGTTTATGGTTACCCTGTTTATGTTAGGGTCATGGCCTGCGATATTTCAGCTCACTTTGTAGATGTACACATTCACCGATATGCGAAAGGGGTGGGTGGGTACCTTAAGCAGGTGTTGGATTGGGGGTAAATGACCCCACTCAGTGTGTGATTTTGAAGAGAGATTAAATTACTCATTTCCTGAAGATATTGAGAGTCGGCATAAAGGATTCGAAAGTTTCAAAGTTTGTTTCAACTAAGGAGTTGGGGACTACACCCTCCGGAAAATCGTCATATTTACATCAAAGGACAAAGAGCTTTATTAGCATGATTAAAGCTTTCTGCGATATTTGTACAAGGGAAAAACTAAACAATAATAAGGAGATTACGAGATAGCATCTAGAAATATTTCATTGTTTTAAACAAAAGGAAACTAATCAAATAGCGTTGAACATAGAAGAATTGAAATGTGTACGTCAATAGAACGAAAATAAGGGAGTATCCCACAAAGAACAATTATCTTCAAACAGAAAGCAATATAATAATTTTATTTTTAGAGTAACTGAGTTTCACATAGGGCATGTTGTGGCCTGTGAAATGACCCTTTGAATCAACTGAATGAAATCTAATTGACGCTCGGTAGCTGGAAAGTAGAGATGCGCTTATGATGAAACGAGTGAATGAATGTTTTGATAAATGAAATACCAAATAATTGAATGAACGAATTCATAAGCAACATAATGAAGGGAAGAACAAATGAATGAATTTCAAAATGGATCTGCAAGAATTAGCCAATTCACAAGGCATCAGAATTTCATTAAATACCAAGTAAAAAAGTGCACACGTGTATGTTTGAGTGTTTGCAGGGACAGGTTTAGGAGATGATTATGAGGGGGGAGGAGTAGGATTGTGCAGGGTGTCAGGCACTACGCCCTCAGATGAATGGATAATGAATCCACGCCCATTTTCACTTTTGTTACTGTCCCACCTTGAAATTTGCTTTTTGTTGAAGAAATTTTAAGCTTTGAACTTTAAAACGCAATCTTATTACTACAAAAAGTTCATATTTGGAAGTTTATTGAATGGTATGAAAATATTGCAGAGTTTATTGAATAGAACGAAATTATTGCAGATAACACAAACCTCCTCTGCTCGTTGGATGATCTTTTCGTCAATCCCAGCAATCTTTGCAACATTTAATGCATAACTGCAATCCGCATGACCCTCCTTAATTCGATACAAACACACAACTTCACCATTCTCTTCTATGGCTTCCATGGTCTTTAAGAAAAATCAAACAAGTCACACTAACACTTTAAAGCTTCTTCAGTTTTTCTTTTGAAACAGGGTAGTCTTCCTTACATTTGTGGCGAAGCCACGGAGAGTTAACATGAGAAAGTAACCAATATACTATATGCAGATATATATATATATATATATATATATATATATATATATATATATATATATATATATATATATATCGATTCCACTACGATCCAGTTCTCTAAATTGTCCCACAAACACAACATCTCATCAAAACACATCCTAAATCTATCTTGTCTACTCAACACTCTCTTTCATCAACTCTCGCATTGGCATGCAACTAAGCTCCTTACCAGACCTCTCCACATATTCAAACATCTAAGTGCTCTATGTGATTGAAAAAAACTCTTTAAATATATGGTATTTATTCTTCAGCATTTCATCCAGATTGTCTTCCATGTTGGACTATGTTGGTTGGTTACATCAACTTATAACAGCTGTTAAATGCGTGTGTACAACAAGGTATAAGCAATATATATATATAGGCATAAATGTACTTAAAGAATAAATTTGGAAAAGTATGAAAACTATAAAAAATGTGAACTTCTGGTAACAACTAAAAAATCTAGAAAGACTTTAGTCATATCTTTTACCTTCTTCTCCAAAATGTTACTTTCTTTTTGTCAACATTTGCCTTACATGATCAAGTTATAGGAGCTTCTTCAGACACTCATAACATTCAAGTAGGTATAACAACAGACATTAAATAGGCAAATATATCAAAGTCTGAAAATACTTAAATCGTCAACTACCTGAAAGGACACTAGATTGGATTCTGGAAGTAGGTTGTATCGAATAAGGCCATGAAAATGAGTGGAAACCAACACACGAGGACATTTTGTTTCTCCACGTAGCCAATGATGAAGGACTGAGGCAAGAAGAGACAAGCCATCTTCCTGTTGATAGAATTGGTTTCATTGTAAAAAGACTAGATTTATTATTAGCTTTGTAAGTGTAATGCATAGCAAAATTGAAAACGAATAATCCCACTATGAAAGCATGAAGTAAAAAACAAGTTTCAAACATGACTTGTAGTTTAAAGATAGAATTTTTGTCTACAGGCATACCAACTTGTTGAGTCAGGAAACTGATTTTATGAATGGAAGGAAAATACTGTTCGATGGTCGTGGCACTGAAAAGTTCTGTGAGTGAGCACTTATCGTTGAAGAAAAATTCGTTCAAACACAAAGGACAAGTTCTCACATAGGAGATGCTTACAAACATAACAAGAGGGCCTAACTTGTTTATTGGTTTTAGCAAGACTTACTGTCAGGTTCTCCTATGCTGCGACACGAACTCACGGGAAGAGGGGGGGTTGCAATAATTTTGAATACGATAATACTTATAAACTGCCCCAATGAGCTACTTGGAAATAACTCATAAGTATATGTTTTCCCCGTATTTTGCAACAAGACAGTTACACCCTCGAGACTTTGACGTTGGTGTCAGACCTGCCACGCTGTCTGACTTGCATGCTAGGCAGTGCAGGCTCCAAAAATATTGAAAACTGCAGAGAATCTTTTTACAGCCGCATTTTCCAAACCCAAATGAGATGGATTAACATTCCGGAATCAGTACGAAATTCCTCTACAATCTAACTACAACACAGCTATGACGCCATTTTGAACACATGCAATTCAATGACCTTGTGATTTTGAGAGGCCATCTTCGGTGATGGATCAGGCAAAACTTCACTCTTTCAGGCAATCACGCGCTCACATTCACACAACTTCTTCGATGGAATGCACATGCAAAGATCGAAGGTCGATCGTAGAATCCACTCTCAAAAAAAGATGAATAGGATAGAAATCCATCTTAAGCTATTTATCTCCTTCGAAGAAGCAGCCAAAACAATTTACATACATCAAGCAGGCTCAAAGCAAAACATGTATTAAGGTATTTACCGATGATGTTCCTTTTCCAAATTCGTCAACAAGCACCAGTGACTTTTCTGTTGCACCATGTACAGCAGCAGATATCTTGAAGACGAAAAAAGGCCTGCATGAAACCCCCTATTTAACGCAATTGCATCAATGAAAACACCACGCATTTACAAATGTGAACTGTCTTGTAGAGCTGAGAAAGGGTTCATACACAAAAAGTGAATCAGAATTCCCAGACTGTTCCCCGACTTTTCCCTGACTGAAAGTCAAACACACCCGCTCTTTCCCTGGCCCCATTTCACATATTTAGAAAAATAGGTAAAGAGAATGGAGCCTAAAGATAGGTAATGCGCATATGCCTGCTACAGCACTATGCAAAGTGATAAAGTTCCCCTTTTTTGACTACAAATGGAACAACCACTTTGCGAAAAATCTTGGAAAGAGTTAATGAAAATGATATATGGACTATACAATTCCTTTCCCCTGACTTTTCCTTGACTTGGATAAATATTATAGAATTAGTCAAAAATTAAGAAACATGAGACTGAAATTAGCCAAAAATTAAGAAACATTTAAGAAACATGAGGCTGAAATTAGGCAAAAATAAAGAAATATTACGAAACATAGGCAGCAAATGTTTGATTGAACTAGCAAGAAAATACAATGAAAATCCATTGCATGCCTCAGAAAATCTGACCATTCTTTTCTTGCATCACAATTGCATAATCTGGATTGTTATTGTCATTGGAAGTCATTAAATTTAAGAAACATGTAAGAAATATTCAAGGCTGGATTTGACGAAATATTAAGGAACATCCAGGCTGAAGCCAGAGAGTTTATTTCTTATAAAAAAAACTCGTACTTTGAAAGACCAGTCCAAAGAAGCTACGGATGGCAAATGGTATACCAGTTTTTTCACTAATGGCATGAAATTGATTTCCTTTGCCCAAAACAAACGTCGCTATTTCTATAGTCTACAGGCACCTAAGAATCAAACAATATTTACCTGTGGAAATAATCACTTGCTGGCTATGGTGCTTGTGAAAATGATAATGTTGTACTCAGTGGTGATTTCTGAAACTTTTAACAAGGGGCGCTGGCGCTCTAGGTGCAGCCATGACCATAATATGGGGTTGGCCCAGCAGAATCCACGCCCATATTTTCAAAGATGCAGATATGATAACTAAGTCCAATACTGATATAGTATAATGAACAATTAGAAAGGTCTCAATAACCATATAGCACTGTGTAATTGATCAAAGCAATGCAAAACACTCTGGAAGCAAGGCCAATAAACTTTGAAAAACAAGACCAATACAAGAATTCTTAGGGAGGGCTGAGTCCCCAAAACGAACAGTAGTTTTAACAAGGGACCTACGTCCCCTGCGCCCTCTGCGCCCCCTGCGCCCCCTAAAAATCACTCCTGGTTGTACTGTTACTAGCCAAACCTGGTTTAGATCGATCATGAAAGTTGATAAAGGAGTTGATACTGTTTCTTTGGTATGAATGCGGGTGTAAATTCGATCAGATATTCCAATCACAGCAGCATCGGCAGGAACATAACTTCCAATTTGTGCAAGAAAAGCAATCAAGCCAATCTATAGAGAAAATAAGCAAGGTTGTAGCACTTTGTAAAATAATAGAAACAAGAGAGTTATTTATACAGGGAAAGCTTTATTAATGCTTAATGTTATCTGTTAGGACTTCTATGCATTCAGGATGAACAAAAATTTCTATAAAAGCTACCATTACGCCATGCATGGTCACGAGTCATCCACATTTCATGCAATTAAATGAAAAGATGAATTCTGGTATGAAAGTACAAACAAGTATGCGTTCAATAAATTTATAATACTAAAATTTCTAGCAAGAGTAAAAGATATTGTTTTAACAAAAAGAAGAGCTAATTCTGCTGGATAATGTGTTATTAGTAGCATAGGGGATGATCAAATGGTAATTTATCAGTAGATTTCACAATTTCTTAGCATTACTCCAAATCCTAGAATCTATAGCTCCAAGGAGTTTCAGGCTTCCAGAACACAACGAAAAGGGCATCAAAATTTTGCATTTTTAAAAGGAAAATCAATGCTAAGGTAGCCTGATGCTATATTTTATGTTGTTTAACGAGCAAATAAAAAGAAGTATCTTAATGTGCTGTAAAGAACACATAAACTGAAACGAAGTTCTTGACCTGTTTGATATAAATGCTTTTGCCACTGGCGTTTGGTCCTGTGATAATACTCATCCGTTTTGAGTCTGTGCTCATTTCCAAGTCATTAGGCACGAATTGTGATGTACACAACTCTTGAAGAGGGTGCCTGAGGGAATAGGAAAGACCATGAAAGGGGGGCTATATTATACAAAACGTCTAGTGCTAAGGCACTTCTAGTAGTAATACTAAATAACCTACTTTTAGAAAGTGTTGAAATGAACCATATTTCCATTTATTCGGAATGGTAAGCATAAGAGATTGTAAAAAAATCAAAGTTGATCTACGAGGAATTTAACCACAAAAATCAACATTATTCGATGTAGATAAAATCAAAGCTTCGCATCATAGCCAATAAACTGACTTAAGCAATATTCAAACATAACGAACAGGCATAGAATTACCTTCCACCTTTGATATCGAAAATTGCCTCATCTACTACCTTCGGTTTTACGTAATTCAGTTCTCTTGCTGCAGTTGTTAGTGCCAGCAAACTGCAATTACAAATCATTTTTATGACGTAATAGTAGATGCATCGTTTCAAAACTTAGTATAAAGCACTGAAAAACTCATAATCGTAGCTCCGGAATGGCAACAAAGCCATCCTGGAATTTCACTTACAAATGTATGAATATATATATATATATA
>WIPJ01005123.1:3505-25970 GCA_018155075.1 Cassiopea andromeda
TACTGAAGTATAAACGGTCATGTTGGGGAAGGGCCCTGAGCCCCCCAAAGCAAAGGGTGTGCGAAAGCTCAGTACTCTGGAGTACCGAATAATTGGGAGTAGGAATAAGTGGGGGTTTGAGAATTTCCTTAAAAGTAATAATCAAGGGGTGGAAAAATGGAGGCTGGAAAAATAGAAGCCATTCATATTTTGATGATCTACTTTGACAATGTCTTTAATTTTTCATACGCTAGAAAGACGTATGAAGGTGATAACAAATAATGTTGATTTACTAACTAAACTAATGACAGGGAAATTTGTAGTGCGCACCAAAGTCCTTCGGGATACTTAATTGTCTCAATCTGGCCCATAATTACAAACTTGTATTGCAAAGCAAAAACTATAAATATTAGACTGGCCTGTACTACAAAGCAGAAACTAAACATATTAAATAAAAATACTTCCAATGGCCTACTAGAAGATGAAGTTCTCTTTATCTCTGCCTATGTATTTTTGGAAAGCTGTGGTCTTTATAATTATTATTATAATTATAGCATTATTTGAAGTTGGCTGTACATAGTTAGTTTGCTAAACTAATTCATACCAACTATTACGAACACTAATTCATACCAACTATTTAAGAATAGTACAAAATTTATAGAACCCTATTGAAATTTTCATTTATTAATTCGTGTAAAGGAGTTCAAAAGGCAGCGTAACAAAGACACCATGCTCAATGCACATGCTTAAGTGAGCCAATGATGATAAAACTTTATGTAAAATTGACCTATAACTCCAAGGAAGTCTATTGTTTAGTGTAGTTCAAATAATAAGGCTTTCATAATCACAGGCAAGCCATACAGAGACTGAAAGCTCATAAATGAATAGAAAAAACACAGGGCTTTCATATGGTACATAGCTCGCTATGTACATGATCAAACATTTTGGTAGAAATCAGCTTGAGCATGAAACAATTAGGGCAAAATCTTGCTAACGCACCTACTAAAATGGCAAAGATCTGCAATATAGAGCCGAAAATCAGAGAAAATAGCCTGTCAAACAATTCTTAGATAACTAAAGATAATGAAAATGCAAAAAACCAAAACATGACAATTACACTCAAAAATTCGATTTTTCGAGTAGTGAACTACCTTAAGAATAGTACAAAATTTAAACAAGAAAGATAAAAAATAAATGGAACAAAGAAGTAATACACTATTTCCAATCTAAGTTGTTCTTTGTTACGATCTCAGTATTGTCTCATGTACAGATCTTGCAGTTGCATTTATCCCCATTCCAGTTGTTAATCTCTCTTTTAAACATTGCAATATAGTTCATAATGAAGGCCTTTTTATTTTCTGCTTACATCTTTTTGGAAATCTGTAGTCTACAAGTATAGTTCGTAGTCGTAGATGGCGTTTTCTTTATTCGCTTGGTGCTGCAACTTTTGGGAAGGCTGCATCGTCCGCGGCAGAGGAATTCTTTTCCGATCAAACATCGGCGAAACATACATTAACTTCCCATTCGTTCTTGTATATATTGGATTATATGTTGAATTGGTTTTCTGCCCTGGTGGCATCGGCAGCATGGATTTTGACTGTGTTGGCTGCCTTGATATTGACGCAGTTTGGTTTAGGCGTTTCATTTCCAGCAACCATGAGGTGCACACATCAAAGGATTGTGGCAATCTATTATTTTGTGTGTAAGTGTAAAATTTGTCGTATTGCTCTACAGACAAATAATTCTTTAACTCTTCTCCCATCATCGACGTCTGTTGTGAATGCCACTGCTCTGCGAATGCTTACACCAGACGAAAACACACGAAAAGACAACAGTCTTTTCGCAGATAAGTCTTTTCCCAGATATTATTATTATTATATTGTCTTTTACCTTTAGCACAGGCAATTCTTGTTGCCGACATATTCCCCATTATTATTATATTATTATTACATTATTATTTTATATTACTCCCAAAAACGGAGTTGAAAAAGAGGTTTAAACGCATGCGCAGTCCCACAGCATATCTAAAATGGCTGCACGCAGAGGTACACGAGAAAGAAGAAGGCCGTTCTATTTTCACATTGAGCATAACATCGAAAAGCGAAAGGAAAGAAAGACATTCATAAAAATTATTATGGCATTGACGTCAAAGAAGTCGATACTAAGAACACTCGCATGAAAATTCATTTTAAAGGATACGACGAAAAGTACGAGTTGGGGATCCTAAATTCAGACGACACGTAAAACTTTACAGTGGTTCACTTTCACCGGGTTGTGAATGGCGATGGAGGGTCCTTAGCCGAAAGACGTTTGTGATGTTTAGAACGGCTGAGGCTTGAGATTAAGTGAAATTTTTAAAATCAGGTCGAAGAGATGATCCAATTGTCCGCATAACTTTGAAAATACAGGCAGATTTTTTAAATATGCTGGTTGAGAAGCAATCATAGAACAAAGTTAAAGATAAGGGACACATTTCCTATATCTTGGACTCCAATGTCAGCTTGGACCCTTTACTTGGAGAACGCTGGTCAAGTAGGGTGAGTACTTTGCAAGGTGATTTTGACTATGTATGTGAAACGACTACACGAGTTTGGTTGATGCAGAGGGAGCCGCTTTCTGATTTTAAAGTTATAGGCTGTCGTTTTTTCCCGGTAAAATATGAACAGTTACCATTGTTTGTTTTTATTTTTGTACGTGGTAGAGAAAACTCGAGGGCTTACAAAGAAATTTATGGGTTGTAGTCAGTTGTAGCAATAACTGGCCATAGAAATTATTGAGTTTTTGCCCCTTACTAATACAAAAATCCTTTGTATAAATTGCTTAGGAAGAAGTTATTTACTAAACTTTTGAACTAATCCATTTTAGATGGTCCAAAGAGATAGTTTTTGAAGTCCTTCACCTAAGCACATTGGTAATAAACAGCAATTCATCAGACTTTAATCTTTTCAAACAAGTATGGGTTTAATTGTTTTGCTTTAATCTTTGATTGTATTCTATCATATCTTGCAAAGCACCACAGTTGCAAAATAAAACGAGCAATACTTTTTCCAGTTACTAATCTACCGTTTGCTTAAAATATCTTACACATCTACTTCTATCCCACTTTTTTCACTGTTAAGTAATGCAAACAAAAACATTTTTAACTATTTGCATAACTAGGAAATGTTTTTCGTTGTGTGACAAATGGGATTCAAAGGAGACATTGCCCTCCTTTTTGAATGTGTAGATGCTCTCCATAGGAGCTGCATGCCTGTAGATTTTACCTCAGGTAGTTCCAAATTTCCAGTCACTGAATTCAACTACAGAATAGTCTTAGATCACCTCATCATATCAAGTACATGTCACCATGACCAAACATTGTAATACTTTTCTTGATTGTACCCAGTTTGACTGGAGTTGGCTTGGGAAGAGTATATAAAATTGAATGCAAATTTGTTCTTCTCAAAAATCTTTAAATACAGGATTCCCATGCCTCCTAAAAATCCCAAAATATCCTATGGAAAGAGAAATATCCTAAAAAGTCCTTCAAAGCTCTAAAATTTTGGGAATGATTTCCTTTTCTTCTAGATTTATTCCAAATTTTTCAGAAGCTAAATTTCTTCAGCAGTTATGTTGCTTAAATTATTTTGACACTAAAAAGTTTAAAAAGTTTATCGTACTAACAATAGTTCAATCATCAATTCTCTCTAGTTCTACTGTGAATATTTCTCTACAATCTGGAAAGCCTCCTAAGAAGTGGGCAAAGAAATCTCCTAAATTCTCCTACATGTCCTTAAGAAAGTCATGAAAAATGAGTGAGAACTGTACAATAGTAAGAAACAAATGTAAGTTAAGTAGAGTTCATTAACTAAGAGTTCAAAGTTCTTGGCAGGCAGGGTGTTATCCATTTGTCTTTAATCTTTTTCAAATGAGAACAGCAAATGGCAAAACTGCAAAGTGAACACTTATCAGTGCATGTTTTAATGCTATGCCCATTTGCATTGCAGTTTTTGCAGTGATATGCATCCTTCATCCTTTTGGCACCCTTGACCTCAAGAAATTCTATGCAATTTTGCTTGAGCATCATTTGCATTAAGGCTTCGAGGTCCCGGTGATTGGTTGATCTAATAACGTCCTTTGAACCTTCATCATTGTACGTTTCCAGACCTTGTTGGTTGAAGAATGTGAGGTTTTTGTACATTCTCAGGAACTGTGGTACATGCATGACAAATGCGTGCATATACGGTGTAACATCTGATTTTTGATAAAGATATAAAAACTCAGAGAGCCATAAATTTATACTTGTACTTAAGGCAGTCACTTTGCTGTCCAATTCATATGTCATCCATATTTTCATGTATAAGTTCAGGAAGTCCTTCCATGCATCAGGTAAAAATTCCATTATTGTGATGTGCTGAAATAAAGTTATACATTCAGGTCCTGTAAGCTTCCGATATTGTAATTTGTTGGTTGTACTTTCAGTGTTACATTGAAATTGTATTCCAATTTTGTTTAGAAAGTGAATGTAAGAGTCCATATGTTTATGTATCTTTTCAAAGCCATTTTCTCTTTTTAACTGGAGGATCAAAGTTTCAATCAAAGCATCAGAAATTCTCAAAAATAAATGTAATGTGTCAATGACCACGTGGTGCATTTTGATAAAGTGAAAAAGTGGGAGATGCTTACAATTGAATTTTCTTCTCTTTGAATTTTCTTTAATGTTTGCAACATTCCTTGTGATGATCCAAGTTTTCGAAGTATCCCACCTTTGATGATTTGGACAGTTGCACCATATGTATGCGTAATTGGGGTTGGCCGGACCAATTCCACACACAGTGGCAAGGAACTTCCAATCAACATCTATGACATATTCTAATTTATAATTGGCTCCATTAACTGATATTTCACTTAAATTTTTCATCTCTTCTCTTAAGTAAATTAAACTGTCTCTTATGTTAGCATAATCATCTTTTGCTTTCACAATTGCAATTATGTGATTGCCTTGTAGTGATGCTGCTACTGCTCATTCATTTTTAATTGTGTATGACACATTGAGTAGTGGTAAACATTTTCCAATTCTAGTGCCATCACCACTTACTTTGACTTTTCATGTGTCTGTATTGTTCAAATCATTACCCCCTTTGCATCCTGCTTATTTGTCCTGTTAGACTCTCCTTCAGACTCATTTGAATCCAAAGTTGATCACCTGGGGTTTCAAATATAATCCAAAGTTTGTTTCATTCCCTAACTCTTCATTTCAAGCTGTATTTTGATGCCAGTTAACTTAATCTTATCAACAATTCTTGCCAAGCTTTGTCTGAAATTTGAAATTTTTCCTTAACATAGAGCAGCATGCGGATGTTATCCAGTTTTGACCCATCAATACTTTCAAAAGATTCTTTCTGCAAGTCTACATGGTCTTCACCATCCATTAAATCAATTTCTTCAATTGAGTGTGACATGTTCCATACTGTCATTTCTTATCTTCCAATTCTATATAGTATTTCATTCTGTGGATTGAATAGGATCATGTGAAATATACTTAGCTATTTCTAAGAAAAGGAGGAAAAGTTTACCACTGCTTACACAATGTGCCAGAGTTAACATCAATTAAAAAGTATATTTGTGAAGATTCAGTCCCTTCAGTTTGGCATTTTTTCCTGGATTTCCCTCCAGATAGGAGTTGTGTCCAGTAGTTTGTTAGGCATATTAAAGTTATTTTCTTTCTCTTGCTCTTGGTAACCTGCAATTAAACAAACAATGTCTAGCTCTAACTACTTAACAAGGTCTGTTTTCATGAGGTATGATCTTGTTTAGAAAGCATTATTACCATTTCTGTAACATGCAATAAAATTTCTTCAGTTTTTCTAAACTTAGGCAGCAATTTGGTGGGGGTAGAGGGTATTTCAGACTACTGTTTGTAATTGTTTGTTTCTATACATTTATATGGACAAATAATTTACATTCACTAAATGCTAGCTAGTAACAGAGAAACAAAACAATATTTATAGTTAACCGGCTTCAGGGCCACATTTCTGCTCTGTTGAAGATATTCATGCTTACCATTTGATTTTAGCAAGGTAAGCTACACATTGTCTATAATTCATCTACTTACCTAGGACAACATTTTTATTTCTATGAATGGTCAGATTTTATATAGTATTACTGCCTGGAACTGTATCATAAGTTTTTCAAATCTTTCTTTTATTTCACCAATTTTAAGGTGCAGGTCCACATCAGCCATCTTAAGGCTGCACTATGTTAAACCTATTAAAAAAGAAATGGTTTATCCATGTATGTATGCATTATTAATGTATGTACATTCATGTAAAGGAAGCACACATAGAGAAGATCCACTTATATATAGACAGGGCAAACAGACAAGGGATATTTCCATTAAGTTACAAGTGAGAAATACATTAGGGTGGATCCACAGTACCCTTTTTTGCCCCAAATGTGGGTTCTTTGGGTAGTATTGTAAACCCAACCTAGCTATGCTCAACTATGCAATAGTGGACATGCTCAATGTTCTCATCCTTGGGTTTCAACAGCCTTTCAGAAGATATTTTGTCCTAATATCACTGGCAAGTAAAACTAAAGCTGGGGATATTTCACTTCTAAGTAGTACGTTTTGCAGATTCTTATGAATTTGTTTTGTAAGGCTGCTATCTCTATTTGTTTGCAGCGAAATTGCTTACCGTAGACGTAGACTTGTATTTTTACCAGGGGGGGCTCAAAAAATTAGCTGCAGTAGCCAAAGGATAGTAAGAGCTGAGGGTGTTAAAGTGATTTTCTTGTGCATTTTTCTTTATTAATTTTTCCTATTTGAACATGGTAGAAGAAGCAAGCAAGAAAACATTAAATGATTTTGATACCTAATACTTATTAATCATAAACGTTTAGTGCTCATTTAGATAATCGCTTCTATGAAGGTACAAAAATGTACTCTTTCTTACAGCATTTCTTGATCAATTGACAGTTTCATGACCTCTTCTTAGTGTATGTTCATTAGTGCCACAGCATTTAATCTTTCTTGAGACATTCGTATTAGTGACAAGAACCTTAAGAGTTAGTTATAAAATTGAACATCCAACTTTCCCAGGGGCGGCTGAGCCCCCCAAGATTTTTTCACGGGGGGCTAGAGCCCCAGTGCCCCCCTAAGTCTACGCCTATGCTGCTATCTCACTTTGTTTCCAACGCAATTGCTTTTGTAAATACTCAAAAATTAGTAGCTTAAGCCTACCTTGAAGCATTTCTTTGCAAGTGTGGAATGCTGTTGTCGTCCATGTTTCTCCAACTATGTACTTTGGGTGAGATCACGTACATCTATATTTTGTTTCTATTTTACACATGCAGAGTTAATTCTCATATCCATACAAGTGATCCACACATACTTTGAAATAAACAAACAAACAGTTGATAACGTAAACATTTAAATGTGCAGCTCTTAAGTTGATACCTTGAGTATTCAGCTTTAGCGTGAGCATTGCAAAATCAGTCGCTGGTGTGAAACTCCTATCTGTTATTTGTTTCTGGGGAGGGACACTGTGCGACATTTTCATGCCGTAAGAAATTCCACACGGGCATTGCAATTCTAAAACAGTTCGTGGAATCTAAATTTCCTCTATTACAACATCTTAGAGTGTTTGGTAGCCATTGCCATGAGCCATATATATATTCATTTAGACTAACTTGGACCACTCCATTTATTAAATCTCGCAGTTTCCTCCATCAAACGGCGGTTGGTCCTCCTAGATCGCACTGTCTGGCCGCCATATTTTTTATATGTACTGTAGACGATGTCTGAGCAAGACAGATAGGCTCGAGCGAGATAGGCTGTTTCTTGTATTTCCAAGGGTTGTTCATTGCAAAAGCATCTTGATACCACATTTTTGTCAATTTGTGCGAACTGGATATGAAGTACATGGATTTTTGTCTGGAATGAAACTCAACATCACTTTTGCCCGCTTTACACGCAAGGTGGTGGAGTGCTCGCTCATTTCCAACTTATTTACTCGTACGTTGTTTTCGTTGTGACACGAAAACTCTCGCGATTCAGCACTACACGCAAAGTGGCATGAATGAATATTCACTTTTCTCATGTGATGTTCTCGCGTGTTTATTCTTCTCATGCGGTGAAATTCTCTTGTGTCACCCACTATAGAGGGATCATCCTATTTTGATAGAGTGATTACTTTTCGATTCAATATTGTTTTTGACAGGACTGATTTGATTAAGGCGCAGTCAATGAGTTCTTTATACTAAGAGTATACTTTTACTAGATGTAGTAAAGAACTCGATTTGAACAAGTTAGGTTGATTATCTTTCATAATTTAGAAGCTGCGCTCACCAGAACGACAACAGAGATAGAGAGAGAGACAATGACATTAGAACGATTACCTCTTGTGTTGCAAATCAGAAACTATACATATTAGATTATCTGCACTACAAAACAGAAACTAAACATATTAAATAAAAATAATTCCAATAGCCTACTGGAAGATACGTTCTCTTCATTTTCTACCTGTTTTTTTTTAAAGCTGCGGTCTACAAGTACAGTTCGTAGTCATAGATGAAGTTTTCTTTATTCGCTTGGTGCGACTTTTGTGAAGGCTGCATCGTCCGCGGCAGAGGAATTCTTTTCCGATCAAACATTGGCGCGATGTAAATTGACTTCCCGTCAGTTCTTGTATATAATATTGGATTATTGGTTTTCTGCCTTGGCGATATCGCCCCTCTTGATTTTGACGGTGTTGACGGCCTTGGTGTCGACGCAGTTTGGTCGGTTGACGCAATTTTGTTTAGGCGGTTCATTTCCTCCAACCATGAATTGCAAACATCAAAGGATATTTCCAACTTATTTTTTCGTGCGTAAGTGCAAAATTTTTCGTATTTCGGTACGCCCAAAAACTCTTTTATCTCCTCGTCCATCATTGGCGTGTTGTAGAATGCCGCCAATTTCCTGCGCCAATGCGTCAAATAGTCTTTTGTTCGGTTTTGTTCAGTTTTGTTCGGTTTTGCTCAGGCAGTTACCCCCCGTGCGTGCTGCCGTGCATTTGGAACCCATATATGATGGACCCTGAGTGTCAGGGGCATCATTCTGTGGGTGATCACGTGAATATGCTACTGCATGGGAGTTCGCTTTTGATGACTGATCTTTTCTGAGCAGGTCTGTGGAATGTCTGTGGTGTGAGTCCTACTCGATACCAGAAATGAGTACTCTCTGCTGTTCACCCAGCAGCACATAGGTACCTGGCGGCACCACTAATGACATAAAGGTGAGGAGGAAAGGAACAAGCCCAACCTTGCATGCTGATGGCTCAGGATAAGTCTAACAAGCACTTCCGTACGTACGAAAGTATTTGGGACCACCTTTAGCTTTCTTACCCAAGTAGCCACAGTGCTCTGCTGGTTTGAGGTACAGTGTTTTGTCCAACCAGAGCCCTTCAAAGAGTGCTGCAGGACCATTCCTAGCTATTGCCAAAAGCCAGCTTCACCAGTGTTTTATCTAGTAGGAATTTCCCCATGTGGTAGAAGCCCTTGTTCTTGTAGTGTGGTCATAGAATCGGTAGACGATTCTATTGCTATCATCTAGTTCTTATCGCCAAGCTAACCTTTTTTTCGGTTTATGTGTGTGGAGTGCCTGCGCGCGTGTATGTATACAAGAGTTTTCTACAAGGTAGCGAATCCATTGCATTCATGAGCGCACATTAGGGGTCTAGGGGAATGTGATTCGGGGTTACATATGAAGTACATTTTGCAAACTAACAGCAAAACTGTTCTAACAATTTTTATGCTTAACCTCTCGAAGTGGTGATTTGGCATTAGACTTTCCAGCAAGTGTCTAGTATTTGCGATAAGGACTCTCGCCTTCCAAAGAGATGGGGAAGTTGAAATGCGCGTTGAGGTTGACTAGCAATACTAAAGAGAATAAACTGGCAGTACAAGAAAAACGCAGATCTTGGCGAATCGTAATTGTATTAAAAGTAGGGGAGTTGAAAATAAGCATTTTAGCAAACAGGAAGAATTTGAAAGGAGCTCTCCCCAAATCTCTTATTTTACAGTTATCTTTAAATGCACTTCATCATTACGTTGATGGTAGGGCTGCCAAACGGGGGGCAGGTGATGAAGTTGCCTCAGGGCCTCAAGGTCTAAGGGACCTCATAACACCCAATGCTTTAAGGTCTAGAGGGCCTCATAAAATATTCCAGCAGCAGTAATGTTCGATAGTATACGCTGGGTTCACACTATATACGTCTGTAAGCCAGTGGTTCTCAACGGGGGCGTTTTTGAGATCTAGGGGCGTTAGGAGCTTAGAGTCACATCATTAAGGCAATTCGCCTTGTTGCATCCTTGGAAATTTTTTGCGTTTTATTTTTAATGGAACAGACTAATCAAGTGTCTGTAAATTATTTGAGGATCAAACTATCAGCTTGATTGTGATTTAGTTTGTGTTGGTAAATACATCATTTTGATGTATTCGAAAAATTAACTAAATTTAAACTCCTCTTTGGAAAACATCCTTTGAATTTTGAACCGTTTTTATATCTATGATTGTACTATTTCATATTGAAAACGAAGATAGTGGAAATGATTTCGGGAGCCATCAACTAACTTTGAAACGTCAAAGGAGGCGGTGGACTCAAGCAGGTTGAGAACCATTGCTGTAAGCCCCACACTCCCAAGACAGCAAGTTTTCTAGAAGCGTCCCAGATATGCGTGGTATAGTGAATAAACTTGGGGAAGTTGGCAATGTCTACGAAAGTGAAACGTCAATCAACACGCTTGTTGAAGACCACTTGTCTAGACAAACATCAAATAAGTACATTGTATCCTTTTGTCTTGACATGGTGGAAGTGTGCCTACCTCCGTCTTGGTTCAAATGCAGTAGTTCCGCATATCATCAGCTCTTACATAATGCTCTTCACGGTCACGTGTTTACTGTAACTACAGGTTGGTGCTCGCATGCGTCATGGTGCAGCAGGCGTATTATCTACTACATCTGTGCTAATTCCTTAGAAGAATCTGCCACTTCGCCTGCTATGATCACGTGGGCCTATTTTGAGTACTCCTTTTTAGTTGTTTACTACAACTACTAGGGACAGTCCCTATTATTTGGGGGAAATTCCCTATGATTTGGGGAAATTCCCTTACATTCGGAAAAGTCGGACTACAGAAGAGTGCGCGTGGCCTCTACAACAGGCGTGGATGCTTCCGTTCGATCCTCAGATTCTTGTCAAGAAAATCGTGAGGCAGTCATTAGATAAAATTTTGCGTTCGAATAAAAGACAGCTGGATGCCCCCAATTAAGATGGCTGTTGGTTTGTTGTCGAATTGCAGTATCTTAAGCCGTTGTTTTTCAATTTTTTGCTGGAGCAGAACCTCAAGCTAGCATTACAGTGGCTCGAGGGTCCCCTGTTCCCCCACAGGAAATTGAGAAGTGCTGTCGATCGTAGCATTCTTGCAACTTTTTGTGGAACCCCTGAACTGTACTGGCAGAGCACTAGGTTTCTGGGGAACCCCACTTGAAAGCCATTGCTCCATAACTTAGAATTTATTTTTGAAATTGCTATTTGCAATATTTCATTTGGAGGCCAAATTTAAGCCCTTACTAGGTTTGGTTTTGTATGCAAAGCTACTATGAGATTTCAGCAACCTTGGGTCCTGGGAACAAGTTGCGCAGAAAAGTAGAATAGCTTGGTCAGTGATAATTTCTGAGGATTTTAAAAGGGTGCTCTTGGTGTTGCTTAGTTGTAACCACACCAGGGGTAGATCCAGAGCTGGACTTTGGGGGCGCATAATTGTCTTTTTCATGTTAAAAGTTCCTTAACACTATTGTTTGCTATAGGAAACATTGCCATTTGGAGGCCATGGCCCATCTTCTGGACCCCCCCCCCTGAACCACACTCATATTTTCAAAATGCCAATATGAAAATTAAGTATAATCATGGCATCGTGTAACAAAAAATTAGACAGAAGTCTGCATAGCAGTGCAAAACTCCTCATGCCATTACAGTACAGGGCACATTGAAAGCAAGGTCAATGCACTTTGAAGAGGAAGGTGAATACAAACATTTCAGGGCGCCCATCATCCACAACATAAACAGCAATTCAACGAGGGGGCTCTACCCTCTGTAACCTGCTCAAGATCATTACTGGTCTGGATACCAAACTCTGAAAATTGCTGCTGATTTTACAAGATAAGGCCCCATAGACTTGAAACCCTGAAAATCAGGGGAAAATGAACACATTAGGGAAAATCAGGGATTTTTTCCTGGAACAATAGTGGCAACCCTGTTATTTGGGGGGGGGGAGTAAACAGGAGTGAGTTTATTAATGAGGGTGGTCTGTATGAGAAGTGGGTGAATGTTTCTTCTTTGTTTGGTTGATGGAAGAGCTCCTCAAAATTAGAGAAACACAATAAGGACTTCCAAAATGAAAATTTGAGGAAAACATATATTCAAAAAATATCTATTGGTGGTCTGGTATGAAATGTCTCTCCAAACAGCAAGCACATATTTGAAGTGTCTTTCCTAACATTCAGGGTTATAACTCGCAATCTGTGTTTTTCATACCTTGCCAATCTGTAGTTAAATTTGAATTAGATTTGGTTTGTTTTTTAATGAAAACCTCATTCATTCATTTTCTGGGATTTTCAAGGAAAAGTGGGATATCTAATGTAAAATTTATCACTCCCTTAATGCTTGAAGTAAATGTTGTGCCCCTTGCTAAATGTTATGGCTTTTTTGCTTTTGCTCCCATTACAGGCAAATCATTTCTGAGAGATACTAAAAACACTATGCCAGCAAAAAGAAAAGCCTAGGCCAAATACAGTGTTACAGTCTTTGGGACTAGCTATTATATTGTCCATTGGCTATACTTTTGGGCAGCACTGGTGGTCAAACCAATGAAGATGACATGTTCCATACTGTCCTTTCTTATCTTCCAATTCTATATAACATTTCATTCTGTGGGTTGAACAAGATGATACTTAGCTATTTCTAAGAAAAGGAGGAAAAGTTTACTACTGCTTACACAATGTGCCAGAGTTAACATCAATTAAAAAATATATCTGTGAAGATTCAGTCCCTTCCATTTGGCAGTTTTTCCTGGATTTCACTCCAGTTAGGAGATATGTCCAGTAGTTTGGCAGGCATAGTAGATTCATTTTCTTTCTCTTGCTAACCTGCAATTAAACAATTTCTACCTCTAAATGCTTAACAAGGTCTGTTTTCATGAGGTATGATCTTGTTTAGAAAGCATTATTACTATTTCTGTAACATGCAATAAAATTTCTTCAGTTTTTCTAAACTTAGGCAGCAATTTGGTGGGGGTAGAGGGTATTTCAGACTACTGTTTGTAATTGTTTGTTTCTATACATTTATATGGACAAATAATTTACATTCACTAAATGCTAGCTAGTAACAGAGAAACAAAACAATATTTATAGTTAACAGGCTTCAGGGCCACATTTCTGCTCTGTTGAAGATATTCATGCTTACCATTTGATTTTAGCAAGGTAAGCTACACATTGTCTATAATTCTTCTCCTTGCCTAGGACAACACTTTTATTTCTATGATTGGTCAGATTTTTATATAGTATTACTGCCTGGACCTGTATCATAAGTTTTTCAAATCTTTCTTTTATTTCACCAATTTGAAGGTGCAGGTCCACATCAGCCATCTTAAGGCTGCACTATGTTAAACCTATTAAAAAAGAAATGGTTTATCCATGTATGTATGCATTATTAAGGTATGTACACATAGAGAAGATCCACTTATATACAGACAGGGCAAACAGACAAGGGATATTTCCATTAAGTTACAAGTGAGAAATACATTAGGGTGGATCCACAGTACCCTTTTTTGCCCCAAATGTGGGTTCTTTGGGTAGTATTGTAAACCCAACCTAGCTATGCTCAACTATGCAATAGTGGACATGCTCAATGTTCTCATCCTTGGGTTTCAACAGCCTTTCAGAAGATATTTTGTCCTAATATCACTGGCAAGTAAAACTAAAGCTGGGGATATTTCACTTCTAAATGGTACTTTTTGTAGAGTATTATGAATTTGTTTTTAAAGGCTGCTATCTCAATTTGTTTCCAACGCAATTGCTTTTGTAAATACTCAAAAATTAGTAGGTTAAGCCTACCTTGAGGCATTTCTTTGCAAGTGTGAAATGCTGTTGTCGTCCATGTTTCTCCAACTATGTACTTTGGGTGAGATCACGTACATCCATACTTTGTTTCTATTTCACAAATGCAGAGTTAAATTCTCATATTCGTACAAGTGATCCACACATGACTATTCAGCTTTAGCGTGAGCATTGCAAAATCAGTCGCTGGTGTGAAACTCCTATCTGTTATTTGTTTCTGGGGAGGGACACTGTGCGACATTTTCATGCCGTAAGAAATTCCAAACGGGCATTGCAATTCCAAAACAGTTCGTGTTTGAGATGGGCGCTCTTTACCTTCCTACGTCTTAGTATCTTGGAAGTGGAATCTAACTTTCCTCTATTACAACATCTTAGAGTGTTTGGTGGCCATTGCCATGAGCCATATATATTCATTTAGACTAACATGGACAACTCCATTGACTAAATCTCGCAGTTTCCTCCATCAAACGGCGGTTGGTCCTCCTAGATCGCACTGTCTGGCCGCCATATTTTTTATATGTACTGTAGACGATGTCTGGGCAAGACAGATAGGCTCGAGCGAGATAGGCTGTTTCTTGTATTTCCAAGGGTTGTTCATTGCAAAAGCATCTTGATACCACATTTTTGTCAATTTGTGCGAACTGGATATGAAGTACATGGATGTTTGTCTGGAATGAAACTCAACCTCACTTTTGCCCGCTTTACACGCAAGGTGGTGGAGTGCTCGCTCATTTCCAACTTGTTCACTCGTACGTTGTTTTCGTTGTGACACGAAAACTCTCGCGATTCAGCACTACACGCAAAGTGGCATGAATGAATATTCACTGTCCTCATGTGATGTTCTCGCGTGTTTATTCTTCTCATGCGGCGAAATTCTCTTGTGTCACCCACTATAGAGGGATCATCCTATTTTGATAGAGTGATTACTTTTCGATTCAATATTGTTTTTGACAGGACTGATTTGAGTAAGGCGCAGTCAATGAGTTCTTTAGACTAACATTATAGTTTTACTAGATGTAGTAAAGAACTCGA
Source organism: Cassiopea andromeda (assembly GCA_018155075.1). NCBI lineage: Eukaryota > Metazoa > Cnidaria > Scyphozoa > Rhizostomeae > Cassiopeidae > Cassiopea > Cassiopea andromeda. Next base: position 18,651 of record WIPJ01005123.1, read on the forward strand.
TTTGAACAAATTAGGTTGATTATCTGTCATAATTTAGAAGCTGCGCTCACGAGGACGACAACAGAGATAGAGAGAGAGACAATAACATTAGAACGATTACCTCTTGTGTTGCAAATCAGAAACTATACATATTAGATTATCTGCACTACAAAACAGAAACTAAACATATTAAATAAAGATAATTCCAATAGCCTACTGGAAGATAAAGTTCTCTTCATTTTCTACCTGTTTTTTTGTAAAGCTGCGGTCTACAAGTACAGTTCGTAGTCATAGATGAAGTTTTCTTTATTCGCTTGGTGCGACTTTTGTGAAGGCTGCATCGTCCGCGGCAGAGGAATTCTTTTCCGATCAAACATTGGCTCGACGTAAATTGACTTCCCATCAGTTCTTGTATATAATATTGGATTACATGTTGACTTGGTTTTCTGCCCTGGTGATATCTCCCCTCTTGATTTTGACGGTGTTGGCGGCCTTGGCGTCGACGCAGTTTGGACAGTTGATGCAAGTTTGTTTAGGCGGTTCATTTCCTCCAACCATGAATTGCAAACATCAAAGGATATTTCCAAATTATTTTTTTGTGCGTAAGTGCAAAATGTTTGGTATTTCGGTACGCCCAAAAACTTTTTTATCTCCTCGTCCATCATTGGCGTGGTGTAGAATGCCGCCACTTTCCTGCGCCAATACGTCAAATAGTCTTTTGTTCAGTTTTGTTCGGTTTTGTTCGGTTTTGCTCAGGCGGTTACCCCACCCTGCGTGCTGCCGTCCATCTGGAACCCATATATGTTGGATCCTGAGTGTCAGGGGCATCATTCTGTGGGTGATCACGTGAATATGCTACTGCATGGGAGTTCGCTTTTGATGACTGATTTTTTCTTAGCAGGTATGTGGAATGTCTGTGAATGTCTGAGTCCTACTCGAAACCATAAATGAGTGCTATCCCCTGTTCACCCAGCAGCACATAGGTACCTGGTGGCACCACTAATGACATAAAGGCGACGAGGAAAGGAACAAGCCTTACCTTGCATGCTGATGGCTCAGGATAAGTCTAACAAGCACTTCCGTACGTACGAAAGTATAAGGGACCACCTTTAGCTTTCTTAGCCAAGTAGCCACAGTGCTCTGCTGGTTTGAGGTACAGTGTTTTGTCCAACCAGAGCCCTTCAAAGAGTGTTGCAGGACCATTCCTAGCTATTGCCAAAAGCCAGCTTCACCAGTGTTTTATCTAGTAGGAATTTCCCCATGTGGTAGAAGCCCTTGTTCTTGTAGTGTGGTCATAGAATCGGTAGACAATTCTATTGCTATCATCTAGTTCTTATCGCCAAGCTAACCTTTTTTTCGGTTTATGTGTGTGGAGTGCCTGCGCGCGTGTATGTATACAAGAGTTTTCTACAAGGTAGCGAATCCATTGCATTCATGAGCGCACATTAGGGGTCTAGGGGAATGTGATTCAGGGTTACATATGAAGTACATTTTGCAAACTAACAGCAAAAATGTTCTGACAATTTTTATGCTTAACCTCTCGAAGTGGTGATTTGGCATTAGACTTTCCAGCAAGTGTCTAGTATTTGCGATAAGGACTCGCCTTCCACAGAAATGGGGAAGTTGAAATGCGCGTTGAGGTTGACTAGCAATACTAAAGAGAATAAACTGGCAGTACAAGAAAAACGCGGATCTTGGCGAATCGTAATTGTATTAAAAGTAGGGGAGTTGAAAGTAAGCATTTTAGCAAACAGGAAGAATTTGAAAGGAGCTCTCCCCAAATCTCTTATTTTACAGTTATCTTTGTATGCACTTCATCATTACGTTGATGGTAGGGCTGCCAAACGGGGGGCAGGTGATGAAGTTGCCTCAGGGCCTCAAGGTCTAAGGGACCTCATGACACCCAATGCTTTAAGGTCTAGAGGGCCTCATAAAATAATCCAGCAGCAGTAATGTTCGATAGTATACGCTGGGTTCACACTATATACGTCTGTAAGCCAGTGGTTCTCAACGGGGGCGTTTTTGAGATCTAGGGGCGTTAGGAGCTTAGAGTCACATCATTAAGGCAATTCGCCTTATTGGTTGTTATGCATGCTTTCATGAAAATTTTGTGCATTTTATCATTAGTGGAGCAGTCTATTCAAGTGTCTGTACATTGTTTGAGCATCAAACTATCACCTTGATTGTAATGGTAAATACAACATTGTGATGTATTCGAAAAATTTAAACTCCTCTTTGGAAAACATCCTTTTAATTTTGAACCGTTTTTATATCTATGATTATACTATTTGATATTGAAAACGAAACTATTGGAAATGATATGGTGGGCGATCAACTAACTTGGAAACGTCAAAGGGGGCGGTGGACTCAAACAGGTTGAGAACCATTGCTGTAAGCCGTACACTGCCAAGACGGCAAGTTTTCTAGAAGCGTCCCTGATATGTGTGGTATAGTGAATAAACTTGGGAAAGTTGGCAAAGTATACGAAAATCAAAAAAGCGGGAACCCCTGTCTATTTGGGAGGCGAGAGTATAGTGTTGGGGTTCATAGCCCTCTATCTTCTACCTCCAGCCACGGTACCTTTCGGTATGATGTTGGATCATTCATAAAGGAAGGCCCCACATTTCTCCTAGTTTTCAACTCCCTTTCACCCCTTGCCCATACCTGTCCGCTTTTTGTGTAGCAACCCACCCACCCCTATCCTTGCAGACACTGAGTTGGAAACACATGGAAACACAAAAGCTCTCACGCCTGTGGGCCAAGCCTAATGTATTCGGTGTGGACTGCATGAAATGCATACTGGGATTGATATGTGACGTGACTTATGGACTTCATCAGTTCCCTACCAAACAGATCCAATTACCTTGCGAATTGTGATATTTTGCCTGTTGGAAGGGCAACACCCCACACTCTTAAGGTTTTTGCCTTGGCTTTCCATCACAATAACAGCTTTTGGGCCTTATTAGGGCCATTCCCTACGTTCCGGATGGGATGCTAAGATTTTTCGTTTTCTGCGTGAAAGTAAAGCGCTATTTTGAATGATTGATATATGCCGGTTGTTCTTAAGTGGTAAATAAAGGATATTGTAGTTTGCTAAAAAGGAGTTGATCCAGGGGTGATGTGTGGTTATTAATTATAAGTGTTCTCCAGACGGGACACTTTGTGAAATGGCCCATTGGTATTTATCATATAATGTTTTCATGACTTTGCTCAATAGATAAATTGTCATATTATCCAATGTTATTTTCCTTACAGTCATGTTCATCGCCACTAAAGCTGCTGCAGCAACGGACATGGCTTATTCACTGGAGTCTGTTAATATTTTTCAACCATCCTGAAGGCCGTGACAAGTTGCTTGAAATGTTTTTAAACCAAGCTCAGTAAGTCATTTCACTGATATCCTCTATGTTCTTACCTTTTGCAGGATTTCATCCATAATGTTTAGCTATGTAATGCAAATCTTTAAACATTTCTTCCCCACTATCAAAGTTACTGAGATTCTAGAGTTGTACGGGCGTCCAAAGTGTTTACGGTGAGGGCCACGTGCATAAAACTAAGCAAAGGACTGCACAGCCAGGGTAAATTCCGTTTACACCTCACGCCGGAGGTACGCCAGTAGCTCCTCAGGTTTACAACAACGTTGAAGGTTGGCGTACACCTGAGGCACAAAGATCAAAGGAAACGTGCATCAAGATTTTACGAAGATTTTTGAGATCTTCAGAAGATTTTTTGATAATTTAAATATTTAAAAGAATTTTTAAATATATTCAAAGCTTAAGATTTTCCAAGATTTTTGAAATCTTAGCAGAATTTTTTATTCCATACGTGCAAGATTTTTCAGTGATTTGCCTCTCGAAAACATCGAAAAATGTCACTATAGCATCCCTTAGAAAATTGTGCCAATGGGTCACGTGCCCTGCCCACGCCCCGCTAGCACATCACTGCACCGTTGTTACACTTAAGTAAAGGTAGTCCCGTATACTTTCTTACATAGGGGAGTGCCTGTTAGAGAGGACACTTATGCTGAGCTCTCGGCATGTGAGGTAGGGTGGCCTGTTCCTTTCCTCGCCGCCTTTATCTCCCCAGTGTTGCCACTGGGTACCCATTTGCTGCTGGGTGAGCAGTGAGCGAGCGTTCAGTCAGGGTATCGAGTCGTAGACCTTCCGCTTGGAAGGCATACGCTCTAACCACTATGCTACCTCGCTCGTGGTGTTACACTTACAATGTCCTTCATATGGAGGCTATTCCTCTGTGTAAATTCATTCCATTCTGTTCGTTCCCCAGATACCTGAATGCCGTACAAACAACTTGTCCTCATATATTGCGCTATTTGACAACGGCTGTAATTACGAGTGAAAAAAGAAGACAACTGCTGAAGGATTTAGTGAAAGTCATACAGCAAGAGTCATACACGTATCGTGATCCAATCACTGAGTTTATTGAATGCCTGTACGTGAACATTGATTTTGATGGTGCACAGAAGAAGCTAAGAGAGTGCGAACAAGTATGTCTGAGCTGGTTTGCATAACTCTAGGCCCCGTTTTTACTATACCGTAACATTTCCATACTGTTTTCATATGACAACGGCGTAGTATAAACGCTATGTTATTTTCTTATGCAATAGCCTTCATGTAATACCGGATAGGAAAACGGTTCAGTGTAGACGGTAGGCCAAAACGGAACATTTCCATACTGTTTTCGTATGACAACGGCGTAGTATAAACGCTATGTTATTTTCTTATGCAATAGTCTTCATGTAATACCGGATAGGAAAACGGTTCAGTGTAGACGGTAGGCCAAAACGGTACATTTCCATACTGTTTTCGTATGACAACGGCATAGTGTAAGCGCTGTGTTATTTTCTTATGCAATAGTCTTCATGTAATATCGGATAGGACAACGGTTCAGTGTAAGCGGTATGCCAAAACGGAACATTTCCATGCTGTTTTATAGTGTAAACGGGGCCTAAGCCTTGACTTTTTACACCCCATAAATGCTTGAAAGGTACTCTTCTTTGATCAAAACATTGTGCATTGCCTTAACTTAGTCATAGTTCCATCGCCCCCTTAAAATCCTTGAAAATCGTTAAAGAATGTCAATATCCTTAAAAACCCTTAGAAATCCTTAATTAGTAACACATTTATTAAACTTTCCTTAAATCTCTTCAAGACATATAGTTTTTTATTGGCAATTGGGGTATTTTTATGAAGGAGAATTTAATTTGCAGAATTTCAAAAAGTTCTTATAGGAAATATCTGCTTTTTGCAGATAACTTATTTGAAAATAGTTTGATAGTGTCAAGCTTGTGTGGTTGGGTGGTATGGAAGGTTCTGGTAACAAGAGAACCTCCTTAGACCTTCTTATTTATTGTGGGCTATTGTCGTAATCAAGCTAACTCCTATTTTCTCCTAAAAATCCTTATTTTTTAAGTAGCAAATGTGGCAACCCTGTTAATTTTTTCCCAGCCTCATCACTGACTCGTTCATTGACGGAATGACTAACTCATTCAATATTGACTGATTGATTGAGGGATTGAATGATCGATTGATTACTTGATTGATTGAAAAACTGATTGATTGATTGATTGATTGAAAAACTTATTGATTGATTGATTGATTGAATGAATGATAGATTGATTACTTGATTGATTAAAAAACTGATTTAATGATTGATTGATTGATTAATTGATATATTAATTACTTGATTGATTAATTAGTTGATTAATTGACTGATTGAGTAATTGATTGATTAAAAACTGATTTACTGATTGATTGATTGATTGATTGATTAATTTATTGATTGGTTGATTGAACAAATGATTAATGATTTGCTTATTTTCCAGGTTTTAGTCAATGACTTCTTCTTGGTAGCTTGCCGTGACGATTTTATTGAAAATGCATGGTTATTTATCTTCGAAACATTTTGTAGGATTCACCAATGTATTAGCATCAGGTACATTTTGTTACTTGAAAATTCTCATGTATATATTTCAATAATAGTTTTTTCACAGATTTACTACTACTCATGTTTTCATTGGTTTACTTCTTCTGTACCACAATTACTGTTATCAATAGGACGATCATATTTTGACTTTATTTTTCAAAGTTTTTGACCTAAACATTTGAATTTTTGACATAATTTTGACTTTTTAATTATACCTGAGCCAAACTTTCGTAGTTTCAATGCAGAAAAAGGTAATGCATTTCCAGAAAGTTCATTCTCCTAACATTTTATTGAAGGCCAAACGAAAATGTTTCCAACAACGTCTGGTAGACAATTGCACTCTTCAGCAAATTTTTGATTGAGAAGTAAAAACCTCCACTCCACCAGTGCTGTAGGTTGTCTGAACATTCTTTAGTAGCACAGGGACAGATGGAAAGTTCATATTAGCCCGAGCAACAAAACCTGCTAAGCAAAATATAGGCTTTTCTGGTTCAGCACCATACAGAAAATATCAATATCTGCACATTGCATTCCACTTTTGACTTGGTTGACCGTATCTAATATTTTTGACTTTATTCCTGAAAATTATGATTTGTGTCTTTATTTAGACCAAATTTGACTTTAAGACTTTTCGACCGCCCTAGTTATCAATAATTGACCTGATTCCTAGGAACTTGAGAGATATCTTAAATAGCAAAGAAACTAATTTATTTTTAATCATGAAATAAATATAGTTAGAAAACAAAATCAACGTCCTTGCATTCTGGCTTGAAGAAAGGCACTGATTGACTCCCCAGTATTTTCCTTTAGTATCTCGGAACTTAAAAACTTTCTTCCCATTCTTACCTTTTACTTTTGGCACTTCTGGACTTTTGTTGTTTCCTGTAGTAGTTTAAAAGTTTATTTAAAACTGAATATACGTATGAATAGCTTTTTATATTTTAATCATCAAGGATTTTGTTTTAAATGAAATCTTTTAGAGCTGAAATTAGACGTCACATTAGACTAACCCTACTTGCACTCTTCTATCAACTTGCTTCCTTCCTTCCTGCTTATTCTGAGAGTCATGCAAGATGCTCCCTTTCATACAGTGTTCCCCATTTGTGTCTTGTTATAATAAGTGTACTGACGGCTACTAATTCTTTTCATCAATTTCCACTTCAGTATGCTGGCTGAAAAGCTGAACATGACACCAGACGAAGCAGAGAAATGGATTGCAAATTTAATTAGGAACGACAAACAATTGAAGCAGCTAGATGCGAAGATTGATTCGAAAGAGGTAAATTCTGTCTTCATGTTTTTACCGTGGAAATCTTTGAGTTCTTGCTTCTTTACATATATATATATATACTTATACATACACACACACACATATATATATATAGACACATATATATA
>WIPJ01005143.1:17301-34637 GCA_018155075.1 Cassiopea andromeda
CATCCGACCAACACGAAGCTGAAGACGATAACCAAGATCGACGCTATCCTAGAAGAATCCGCCAGCCTCGACTCCTACCGGGTACTCTACCATGGGAGGCAATAACTTCATAATTCTACGAACTTCCTTTATGATTAGCATTGTTTTTTAACCTTTGTTTTGTTAGAAAGGGGGAAATGTTGTATAGCATTACCCCCCGACACCTTTCCTATATTATTCAATACATGTAACCTATTTACCATTCTGTAGTAGTACTCGTGGTAAACACAAATACATCGTTTGTTGCGTTATTCCTACACTTATACGACGTAGTCATTCCTGAAACATGTCGCTGAGTTCTAAAGTGCACAACTGGACAAGCTGTCGCTATGAAAATAATGCAAGATTAGAGTTTGCATCAATCGTTTCATGTAGCCTAAATTTTTGTAATACTCTCGTCATAAGTATTGGAATAGAAGGAACATTTTCAGAAACAACTTTCTCTCGCACTTTGAAGTCAGAATAGCACTAATGAAACTTATTTCAAAAGTTTCTTTGGTAATATCCGTAGTGTCGAACGAAATTTACAACATTGACATTTGACAACTCGAAAATTTTACAATATTGTCATTTCGAACAATGGAAACTTGTTTACGCTCACAAGCGTTCTTTGCCTACAAATTGTTAAAAGTAACTATATTTTATCCTCCATGAAAATTTATGCTAAATCTTAAATTCTATACTTTCCTCTATTCTTTGTCTTCTGGGAGACCTGCAATCTATAGTTTTCTAAAATTAGTTCCTCAGCTTCTACTAATAGCTATTTTCAACATCAAGTTATCACAATATTTGCTATCACTTCATGTCTTCGATACAAGGAACCGCAAAAGTATAATATTTTTTCGCCAATGGGTCATTTCCATGCGAAATCAGCAGCTATGATAACCCTACCTCTCAGATCTGGCTGAAAAATGGTGTACTAACTTTCTTACTATAAGCACTAATAAAGGATAAAACATTCTGCAATAAAAGGACATGAAATGATACGTAGCACCAAATCCCATAATTCAACCACCAGTTAATGCACATTAATCTCTACGTATGAGTTAACAAGTTCAGTGAACACATTAAAAAGAATCCGACGTACACAGCAGAACATTCACTGTTTGAACGCGGTAACATTATGAATTTAATACTTGCACTATTTTTACTAACTACAACAAAGGCAATTCCACTTCTGCAAAATCAAGAAGAGTATGATAAAAATGGACAATCAATTTCATCCATTTCAAGCACTAGCGACAAAAAGCAGTTATTGCTGGACGGTCCAGAAATGTATCCTAAACTGCCTCCGTTTTCTGATGGTAACTTTGACGCATTCGGGCATCATCTTTCAAGTAAGCTACAATAGCAAAATGTTACTGTATGATGAGTATTTAATATCGGTCACCATGTACGTTAGCAACTGAACATGAGAAAATAAAATAAATCAAAACAAGTGGAGTTTGTAATTTGAATGCAAGAGCAGGTGGCTTTAAAAATAATTGTATATTTCAGAATAGAAAGCTAGAAGTTATAGTAGCCAAAATCAATATGATGGGACTTCAAGAAATCATTTTCCTTACTAGTTAATTGCTTGCCTCACCGAGAGAAAACTTTAAGCTAGATTCCAAATTCTTTCATGAATATATGACAGGCATAAATGAAATGAAATAATAAAACTCAATGAATTAGAATTATATGAGAAAGGCTTCTTTAAATCTCCAAAGCGTCTAGCAATTTGCAATTATTTTCTATCACCACAATTCCAACATGTACAAATAATAGACTGAAAAGTCTTTACTAATTCACTACTGAACAAACTTTCTGGTCAAAGTTATTGACAACTCTATGCATTAAAAAACTGCTATAACAAAATTAAATCGTCTTAACACAGGTCCCATAAATCATCCAGTTTGTGCGGGTCATTTGCACCAGGCCAATATGGTTCCTCTGGATCCGCGTCTACCATGTCTAACTCACCATCATGAATATCAATTTCATGCTCCTGATATTGACTACTGGTGGCCACATCATTGGCCTCCTCACCTACCACCACCATTCCCATTTCACAAGCAAAAAGGTAAGGAACGATCACTTTACACTCTAGCTAATTGTCCGCAGCAGCTTGAAGCCATTTTATTCCTACTATGCCAGATAAATAGAAAAAATCTATTTTAGCTTCATATCTGTGGCACATTATTGTTACACTCTATCATCCCATCTACAAAACTTCCATTGTGATCGTGCTAATGCAGCCACTAATTCACTGTAAAATGAAACTTTAGTTTTATCAGCGATGAAAGAATGAAGAAGAACTATGAAGAATTCCTCACTGGTAACGAGCTTCTTAATTTCAGATGCTCATCCGCATATCTGAAAATAACAAATTGAACTGTCATCCTTATAAGAAATATATCAATTTAAAAACTTTTAGACAGCAAGAAAGACAAAGAGAAAGAAAAAGAGAAAGAAAAAGAAAAGGAAAAAGAAAAGAAGAAAGGAAAAAAGTCAAGAAAATAAAAAGAGAAATTCTTAAATCTACATATGATACCACAAAACCTAAATTACTATATGTAAACGAAAGTAACATATGCAGTAAAAAATGAAAAAGTGCCATGGCATGCTATAATAGATCCGAAAGGATCATTAAAAATGTATATTATGTTAGGAGGTCCTAAATTGCTTCATGTTAAGTACACCTGCTTACTTTGCATCTACGAAAGAAGTACCATGCTGCCTTGGCATTAAATATACTACAATGCAAATGCTCTTAGTGTGTTCATAGCAAATGTTGTACTATGGGGACATTCAATCAATTGTAAGCGATAAATTTAACATACCACACCTCATTGCTAATAACGTTAGTGCACTCTCGCAAATTCAGTCCTTATCCAGACCGAATCTCTATAATATTTAGGATCACCAAGCTTCAATATTGCTCTTTTATACAAACAATAATATAGAACAGATCCTGCAGAGAAAGCATTGCTTGGAATGAAGTATTTAAACAGCAAATAGATATCTAATATAGGAATAGATATATCAAAATAAACAAAAGAAACTTAAAGCAACTTTGTGTCAATTTGCATACGCTCCAAGAATAACAAACACAACAAGGGTCGTCTTCTCTTACATACTAATTTTCAGAAGGAGAATTTCTCAAAAATCAAGGTGATAGTGTTTGAAAGCTTAACCATTCATACCAACTCTCTGCATAACAAATAGGGCTTGAAAGCCATCTTCCCAAATATACTTGCTTGAGCTATTCCATTTCTTCGTCTAAAACGAGTATTGCGTACAATTAGAGGGATAGCTACTCCACAGATGTTACTCCAAGGTGCTTAAAACAAGGGGGACGACTTCCCCGTTAATTAGCTTTAGCGAATTGAATTGCCAAAGGCCTACGTGAATTCTATGTCAAAATCAGAAGCGTGGTGGCACAGATTATCTCTGGGGCACCCCTTTGTAACAAACATGCTATATCTTGCACCCCGGGCTAACAAAGAAGTAATAACTTTAGAACTTCTGAAATAGCGGGGAACGTTTATATTCCTGCTTACTTTCAGAAAAGGTTGTTGAAGTTTCATTGTATCTTCCCATTTTTTGCTAGAAAAAGAACTTGTAAAGCATAACTTGGGAAGTGGTATGACAGCCGATGGTGTAATGGGTTAATCGTATGACAGTCCCTAATTGTACACATGATAGAGGAGTCAGGGGGCATGCTCCCCGGCAAATTTTGAAATTAAGATCTTCTGAATCTCCGGAAATGTGTAAAGTTCCTTTTATTTTCAGAAACGCTTTCTGAAGTTTGCATTACAATTCTTCATAGGAAATTAGACGGAGTTTTCATCAGTAAACTTATTTTTATTGAGTAGGACTACCTAAAAGTCTTCAATTCCTTCCCTATTGTTTCAGCATTTTCTTGTCCTGTTTGCATCTCTTCTAGCTGCAATAAGCAGCCTGGCCAAAGAAGTTCAAAAAATGTACAAGAAGAAAATCTAGAGTAATTCGAAAACCATAAGCTTGCTTTGTTTGATAAATTCTTTGCTCACAACACTTCGGAGAAAGTTGATTGGTTTTCACTTTTAAATCTTGTTTTGCATCTGATGCCAACTTATGACTATTAATGGTACATTACATTGAAATAATAGTAGAAAAAGATCTGAACTTCTCAATTGAAATCTATATTTTCCTCTTGTAGCGCCCATTGAGTCACGTTCTCGCGATTCTCAACTGCGAAAATAAAGAAAATATTTAAACTTTTTAATTGAAATTTTTGTGTTTGTTCTATTGGCGCTCAGCTGATTTTCAACTGCGAAAATAATGGAAAGTACGAACTTTGTATAAAACTCTTCAACTGACTCTTTTGGTGCTCCTTAAGAGTCACTCTCAGCTGTTTTTCAACTGAAAATAATGTTGATATAACTCATTTGCAAACTCATTTACAAGATGTTTTTATACTAGGAAATATGTGGTTGTGTAGGGTCTAGTTCAGGGGTGGGCAAACTACGGCACTCCAAGTAATTGTTTGCGGCCCTCCGATAACTTTTCAGAATTGGCGCAAGTTGTAATAGGAATTTCGATTCTTGGATTTGCTTTCTCACTGCAAAGGTGGTGCTTAGATGACGACCACGTTAGGGAAAATGTTCTTTTTACAACCTGAGTGCAATTCAGGTAGCCTACATTTGCGGTAGACTTGTCTTTTTCTTGGTGTACCAGCGTGAGATTGTTTTGTTTGTAATGTTAGCTTCCATTCAAAAAGAAAAGCTTGACCTAGTCTTTTCTTCTTCGTTCTAAACCTTTAAAGTACGATGGAATCAGGTTGAAGGATCAGCTTCTCCTTCTCAGCATGTATATCAATGATGAAACAAATACATGCTATGTTGCAAATGGACGTTTTCTGATGTTCTAGAGGGCGTTACCTCGAAAAAATTTTTCTAGAGGCAAGCCCCCAGGCCCCCACTTTTCAGCACAATGGCAATGGAAAGAATTTTTCCCACATGAGATTTAATCAATCACCAAATATCTGCGACATATAAAAGGGCTCCCAACTCTGAATTGGATTTCTACATCTACATTGATCATTCAGTTGTCCAAGGGCCTGCATTTGCAAGAGAAATCAGGCATAAATCAGGGATTTTTCATAGGTAGAAGCCGGTGGTCACCCTTTGTGCGGCACTTTAAAACTTAGGATCTGTGAATGTGGCCTTTGCTCTGAAAAGTTTGCCCACCCCTGGTCTAGTTTTCCGTAACATGTCACAAAATGATGCCAACATTACTTAATGTACCAATTTCACCACTTATTTGAAAAATGGGAAGAGCTTAGAAATGTTGTTCCCATGAGAGTACACAGGTATCTACTTTGGAGCTCCAATTTTAAAATTCGCTGCTCTGCTTCGAGCGTTGTGCATCAATGAAAACCAATCACTTGCAAAAACTCCAAAATCGATCTGTCAAATGGTGACTACTCATATTTTGAAACAAAATTCCAGGAGTTTTCCAGAGGTTTTCCAGGATTTCCCTAGGGGGTTTCCAGGAGTTTTGTAGGAGAATCTGACGGTTTTCCATCCCAATAATATGTTGCATAAGTAGTTTTTACAAATATCAAGAGCTATTTCAGGTGAAGTTGGAGTCAGCACAGTAGAGCAGAAGTAGAAACCACCTAGCTCCCAAGTAGTTGAGTAGATATACAAGTGTACTTGGGAAAACAAGGGGTCTGGCGGCTTGCCCCCAGAAGAGAATTTTAGAAGCTCTAAATGCTGGAAAACGCCCTCCCCTACAAAATGAAACAAAAGTTGTGCCCCAATGGGGTGGTTAGTTAAGCTATCAAATGTAAATTGCATTTCATAAAATTAACTTCCAGGAGTTTCCTGGAGTTTCTACATTCCCAGGAGGTAAATTGGATTCCAGGAGATTCCTGGAGTAGCAGCCACCCTACTGTCTGTTCATTCTATATCAAATCATCTTGTGTTTGGAAAGTTCCCCTGATTGTTCTCTAGGTTCAAAGTTATGCTATACAAGCTCCTTTCTATAAGACATGTCTGAGATTCAAAGCATAGTATACATGCTCTTTTAAAAGAAACTGGTCTATAACAAACTAATATTACTTTCTTTTAAACTTGTTTTTATAAGAAACTAACATTAGTATCCTACAAACCTGTTTCCTGTAAAACAGAACACGCATGCTTTTGATACAGGGTTTGTGCAGGATTTTGAAAAAAAATTGAAGGAGTTCTAAAAGACTAATTTAAGAATTAAAATAAAACTTGTTAAGGAGCTTTAAACTAATAGACCTTTCTGAGTACACAAAATTTTTATAAGATACATGTCTGTAAGAAGCATGAGACTGAAATTAGGCAAACATTAAGAAACATCCAAGAAATAATGGCAAGCTGAGTTTCAAACCAAACTTGAAAAAACTATTTTTCTAAGAAAATCTTTGATCATAAATGACATAAAATAGAAGCACAATCCATTACATGCCCTACAAATTCTGGACATCCTATTTTTTTGCATCACAGTTGCCTAATCTGGGTTGTTACTATCATTGGAGGTCTTAAGAAGTTAAGAAACATTTAAGACACATTTAAGGCTCGATATGACGAAGTATTAAGAAACATCAAGGCTGAAGCCAGAGTGCTTTTTATTACATAAACATAAAGTTTAATTTCTCTTGAAAAAGTTCACATAAATGTTACGAATTCAAACACTGAAACGAGATATTTTTGGAAAATCACGAGCTCACTTCTTGCCCTTCTTTAACCTATTCGGATATATCTTTAATTGCTTTTGCATTGTTTCTTGCTATGACCCAGAGGCGAACTGGCCGGTGCGGCCATTCGGGTGAATGCCCGAAGGGCCGGCTGCATAAAGTGGAGACAACGTTAAATTCTGAATGTGGAAAACTTCACAATGTATAGATGTAAGAACTGACATTAGAATTGTGGATTTATCAGAAATTTGCAGTCTTTGTTCAATATCTCTGCCCATCGATTTACGCTTTTCTAAAATTCATGGGCCGGTTTAGTCAAACAGTGCCCGGGCCGAAAACGATAGCCATTCCGCCCTGCTAGGAACGAAATCAACAGTAAGCATTCACAACCTTTAAGTAGCCTGATCAATTTCAAGAGAAAAGGTCTTATATTCAAGTAGTTTCAAGTGCCCTTAAAAAGACATTTCAAATTTCAGCACACTTCAATGAGCTCAAGGACCTGCACGAACCTTGATAAATAAACAGTTTCATCTTGATCAATAATCTCTTGTTGATCTATTGCTGAACTCTATCAGCTTCAAATCTTTGATTGACAGCTTCAAGTCTTTGATTGAAAAAAGTTTTCTTGGAGGGGTGCTTGCTCCCTTCTACCCTACATATGGTATCCCTATATCCTTGAATTCGCTACTGGGCGGACAGGGAATGAAGTGTTTATAATGGGCCCGTTGAAAATCAGCTTGTTTGAAGATCAGTCCATACATGAAATGAACAATAGTAGGCTAAGCATAATTGCGTGGAAACTCTGATGAAGAAACAAGCTTCATTTATATGAATTTTGGATACTGCTTCCAAGTAAAGTTGCGAGATACACAGTATAACTGGTTATGGCGTACTTCAAGGGACTGGCTGATCTCGTACGTTATATCCGAAGTACGTTATAATGTAATGTAATGTAATCAATTATTTATACACGAACAAACATAGCCCTTCAGCAACTAAAATATTACATATTCTTATGTACAATTTAAATAATACATTAAGAAAGAAAAAATTAACAGGGATAATACTAATATTGTTGGTCTTCCAGGGGGTCGTGTTTTCAGTTATTATTTTTGATCAGCCAATAGATGTGCTTTCAATTTCTTTTTGAAGCATGTGAGAGTTGAGACCTCTCGTATATCAGCAGGCATATCATTCCATAATTTTAAAGCCGAGAATTTAAAGCCACTTTTTGCACGTTCCGCATTTAGTCTTGGGATTTGAAGATCATGGTAATTCCTTATTTCATATTTCGAATGGACTGATCTTAACTCAAATTTATCCCAAAGACTTTCAGGGCTTAACTTGTTTATAATCTTATACGTCATAACTAGTCGATCAAACGAGATTAGATTACTGACGTTCAGCCAATCACAGGACCAGTTATCTTTTACTCTAGCAGTTTTAATTATCAGATGGGCTCTATTCTGCAATCTTTGGAGAGTTTCGATTTTTCTCGCTGGAAGACTTCCCCAGATAACATCTGCGTAGCGAAGGTGACTTTCCACAATAGCATAGTAAACACAACTTAGCTTGGACTGAGGGAGAATGTTTTTCAGCTTGGACTGAGGGAGAATGTTTTTCAGCTTGGACTGAGGGAGAATGTTTTTCAGCTTCTTTAGTGAAGCAAGTCCTCCACAAATCTTACTCTTAACACTTTTAAATCGCTCATCCCAATTGAGATATTTATCTACCATTACTCCTAGTGAGTTAGTATTAGAAACTCGCTTAATTTCCTTGCTACCTAACTCTAATCCAGTCCGAGCATTTGCACCCCTTGCTTTCATCGGATGACCTATGATCATATATTCAGTTTTTGAGGGGTTGGGACTAAGCTTGTTCACTCTCATCCATTCGGTAATGCTATGAAGCTCAGCTTGTGCATCAGCTACTAGTTTCTCTTTGTCATTCGATGCTATTGTTATATTGGTATCACCAGCATAGATGTTCGCTTTCTTGTATTTTAAGCATCTTTCAAAATCATTTAAATATAATATGAATAGGAGGGGGCCTAGGCAGGAACCTTGCGGTATGCCACATGTAACTTCTCTATTTTTAGATTTCTTGCCATTTAGGGAACAGTATTGCTGTCTGTTATGTAGGTAAGATTTAAACCAGTCCCCAGTGATCCCTCTGATGCCATACGACATCAGCTTTTCGAGCATGATTCTGTGATCTACCGTATCGAATGCTTTTTTTAGATCTAAAAAAATCGTTAAATTCAGTTTTTTGTGGTCTATGTTTTCATACCAATAGTCTGTGCTACAGATCAGAGATGTTACTGTTGAGTATAGTTTTTGGAATGCAGATTGATTGCTAGTGATTACTTTATTTGTTTTCAGGAACTCATAACGTTGGTCATGAACTATTCTCTCTAAGATCCTTGAGAAAACCGAGATGACTGAAATGGGCCTATAGTTATTGACATCATTTTTTGCACCTGATTTGAAAATTGGGGTAATTCTAGCAATTTTCCAAATATCTGGAAAAACTCCATTCGTTAGCAAAGAATTAAAAATCATTGTCAGTGGTTTTGTAATAATATCCCCTACATCTTTAATGATAGTTGTTGGGATCTTATCTGGACCCGCCGCTTTTCCATTCTTCAAATTTTTAATAGCATTATGCATAGAAGTTTCAATTATAGTTTTGAATGTCATTACGTTTGACTTAGGTGTAATGTAGCAGAGACAATCATCATCTGGCTTCGAAGTGATCTTCTCTGCTAGCTTAGGACCAACTAAAGCAAAGTGGCGATTCATTGCCTCCACTACATCCCGCTCACGTGTTAGATATTAACCCTCTACTTCTAAGCTGAAGTGTGAAACTGTCTCAAAATTTTTGTCGAGTACTTTACTTATAGTTCGCCACATTTTCCCTAATAGATATACGTATCCTTTTTGTTACTTGATTACGCTTCCTTTTGTAAGAAGACCATATTTCGGGAGAGTTCTCCGCTTGCACCTTCAGCTTATCTCTTTCAAGAATTGATCTTTTCAGAGAGAGGGTAAGACATGGAGCGAAATCACTTCGAACCCTTTTACGTTTTAATGGTGCATGGATATCCAAGATTGATTCGAATATCTCCTGAAATATGGTCGCCATATCAGTGGTATTATCACAATAGGATAGTTTCCCATTCTACCTGCTGTATGTCATTTCGGAAATGCGCTTTATTGTATTTTCTCATATTGCGAGATTCAATTACCTTTTGCTTTTTGCTTTTGAAACTTCGCCAGGCATTAATTTTCCGAATTCCATACACCAGATAGTGGTCAACCATGTCAGTTTTGATTACACCCGCCTCTATAATATATTTGGAATGTGAGGAAGAGAAATGGTCAATTAATGTATTACTTGTTCTTTGCTGTCCAAAAGGATAACATCAATAGAATCCAACAGCAGAGAATGTTGCCTGAAGTGCTGCATTTGTCATAGAAAGACCTTCATGTGTGAAAGTGTTCCAGCCCTGGTGATTAGATTCCTTTGTGTTCAGCAAAAACCAAATACTACTCCTGGAATAAGTTCCATGTCACTCATGAATTCGATGTAGCCAGCAGCTAGTCTCAAGAAAGCTGGCTATTACAAGAAAGCTGACTACTAAGTAGTTTTACAAGGCAGGAGCATGCTGAAATGCAACACAGGAGGGGGTATATAATTCCCAATTTCTTGCAAAAAGCCATGATTACAATTTGCTCGTATGAAGTGACATTGTAGGCATTCTAAAAGTGTAAGGGGCAAATGGATGGAGGGGCACTCTCATAAGCTAAAAAGGGCAATTTTTAAGCTGAAAAGGGGCACTCTACATACAAGTTTGTGAGAAAATGGGGGGCACATACCCCTCCTTCCCCCAATTCCTACATCTGTTCTCATAGGCAATTATACTTTTGTTGGGATAGTTTGCATTTCAATTATGGTTTGTAGGTAATGATGGTGCCTTGTAGATACTTGTGGTGCAATGATCAAAGCTGTTAATCAATTTCTTCTGATTTTGAGAGCAACCTTAGTCTTTACCCCCCATTATGGGGGTAACCGCATAGCTTTTCATAGTTTCTCCCAACAAATTGTTAAAGCATACACAAGGCAACCATTTTTCAAAATTGTTTTACAATTACATAAGTATAATTAGAATACTGTGAATTTGAAGTTTGGCAATGAATTTATGACATTTGTTCCACTTCATTGACCACAAAAACATACCATTATGTATGTTCCATAACTTCATGAAGCCTAGTCCAAGTTTGAAAAAAGAAAGTTTATAAGAATCAGGATGAAAAATTCTCTCTGTACATTGCCTTTAAGCACAATCTAAGATATTAGGTGAGATGGCCTGGACCAGACGAAACGGAATAACCCTATCTTAATCCAAAAGGAATGATGGCTTATATAGCAATACCGATTGCTAGTTATGTTAATCCATGTGATCAAAACTTTGATCTACTTTACAACTAACTATGAATGCCTCTCCAATTAGATATGAAGTAGGTGCCAAGTGTTGATAAATTTTACTATACAGGATTACAAATGTGAACGAACTTCTTTTAACTCTGCATTGAAAGCCATTTGATGATAAGTCCACATAGGGCATTGACACCAACTTATGTTCTGTATCTAAAACTGATTGCTGAATCACAGTGCATTGAAAACTACAATGATTATGCTTTCTAGAAGGTTTGCTGATGATGAAAACTTGGGCTTTAGTGTGGGCAGTCAATCTCCCATGTAAATACATCTATAAGGGAATTGCCAGTGTAACATGAATAGGTTTGTTTTATTTACTAGTTTACTGATTTGGTATTAGTTGTAACAGTTGTTCATCTTCTTTTGAAGTGCTATTCAATTAGCTTTTGAATAGTTGGAACAATTACCAAGAAGTCATAACTTTCTACATTCATGAAAGAGCCTCCTTAGAAGATTCTTTTCTCTTCTAGCATGTCATACCTACTTAATTAACCTCTGCAGTCACTGCAGTGTCTCTACAGTATCTCTACAGTCACTGCAGCAAAGTATGACAAATCTATTCAAAATATCATAGCCACTGAGCAAATACAATGACAAGATGAAACACCATTTCAGAGTGAAACACCATGATGTAAATATCACAATGCTTTGATATGATTCAGTTGGTGACTGTCAATATTTACCAAAGGTTTTGATACTATCATCTCACAAAATATGACATGCTTAATATCTGCCACAGATGAAAAACTTGTACTTACCACAGTCCAAACGTGTAAACCAACTGATAATGCCAAATAAAGGACTGTAATAATGATGGTGGTTCGGAATTTTCGAACAAGAAGGTATACAAGACCAGCTTGAAATATATATGTATTGAAGAAAACAAGGAATAGTACAATCAGGGCAAATACAAGGCACACATCTTGAATCCTATGGCAGAATGTGCAAAATCAATAACAAGTGAGAGGCTCAGCACTAGTAATAGCTGGATAATGATAGCCCATTGCACCTAAACAATGAACCAATCACCACTGCTCAAATGGTCCTGGTACAGTAGAATAATGTTAATAGTGGTGAAGATGACAAAATATTCATAATCTGCAAAGGTAACAAGAAGTGAAATCTAAATATTATAACTCAAAAAAATCAAAACTTTGCATTTCACTGCTGAAAACAACAGTCAGTTATAAGGCTCTGTTCACTAGTTGTCTTCCATCAATGCCAATACTTAGGTAGCATTACCACACAAACAATCAAAGCTCCTTTGGTATGAATTCTCAATACTTGTACACAAAATAAATATCCCCTGACTTGCTAGTGACATAAAGATTTTCTGAATAGTCCTTTGACTTTACCAAGATTTCCCTTTTTTGATATACCATTCTGTTCAATGTTTCTAGGTTGACTCTTAAACTTGCTATGGATACCATCCTAAAACAAGCATGGCATTGATACCAATTTGTATTGGGAGGTGTGTAGTAGAGTACTGCAGAGTAGTTGGTTGCTCAAAAATACCACTGAAGAGCATAAGGGCCATAACAATACTTACTTCAATATAAATGTTCAAAATCATTAATATTACTTTTTAATAAGTTAAAAAAGAATTTTGAAATTTTAGCATTTATTTTAATATGGCCATATGGCTACAATTAGACTATCTAGTTTCATATTATTTTGCAGGGCAGTGTAAAAATCCAATTTCAGCTGCATACTTAACCTTTCTTAAAGAATTGAAATGAAGTGAAATGAAAAGTCAGGGCTGAATTTACAAATAATTCACTTCAAGGGTCCCAAGTAGCATCTTGACAATACTCTTAAGTGCTAAGTGGGTGTTTACTACTGTCTAGAGCAGTGGCTTCCAACCTGAGCTTGTCAGTACAGTCCAGGCGTTCCATTAGAACCTGCACATATGTTACAATTAGCAGGAACTTCAAATTCTCCTCTGAAGATATGGGAACAAGAGTTCTTCAAGCCACTGGAAGTTCCACTCCAGCAAAAGGGTTGAAAACCACAGGTCTACAGACAGAAAAATGTATCTTACATATAAATTTGCAAATTTACAAATCCTCTTTTCAGTCTACAGAGTTGCACTTGATTGCTTGTGAGGGTTTCCCTAAACAAATATGTTCCAACTTATTAAATGCTTCTTATTTCTTTAAATGCAAATATTTACACATGTTTGACAATAAGGTTGTATCAGCCCTTGTACTCAAACTTTCTTAGCTTTTCACACTTCCAGTGTCAAAACTTTTTACGACTTCTTAGCAAAATTGTCATGCTACAATGCTTTGCACATGCAGAAAATTGGAAAGTGAAAAAGTTTCATGTGTACTTGAAATAATGACAAATCTTAGTGAATAATAGAAATTAGATCGGTGTAGAGACTACATAACATAAATAGCATTTTACACACAGATAATTCACAGAGGCTATCTTACTTGAAATGAGGAGAGGATTGACACAAAGGTAAGTGAAATCAAAATTACGTTAAACTCAAGGGTATACACTGCAAAAAACAAGACCAGGAGCGCGGCGAAGTACTCAGTTTGCAATGAATACTATCAAGGCCTATCAAATAACAGCCAGTAAATGGAAACGTTGAGCTGCAATAAGTTAAAAAATATAACCTACAGTAGCGCCGTTACACTTCCTCTCCTTTTAAAGCCAAAAATCTTCCCTTCAGCCTATATCTTAAGTCCTTAAGTATGACTAAGGACACCTTAACTAATGGCCTAAAAAGAGCGCAATCTAAAACACTTACACAAAAATAACCAGCAAAACTACATTCTGCTCTGCAAAGAGAAGACCAAATGAGTTGATGAAAAGGTCCACAAATATCAGGAACAACTGCAAATAAACTACGGATCGATATCGTGATACATGCATCCCGTAACACAGCCAAATCGTTTCTACATCATCATGCTCAATTCACTGAACAACCTTGCCCTTTGGGGGTCATTCACAAAGGACGTCAAGGCACCAGGAATAGGGGTCTATTGAAATAGGGTATCTTCGTACATATTTTATTGTGCTTAGGAAATCTCGAACATTTTCTCATTTCCCTTCGTTTTTGTGTGCTTTATGTACAAAAAAAATACCCCCTGATAAGCCAAACTCCGGATAAGTCGAATAACTCGATAAGTGAAATAAACTGTTCACTCCTTTCAACAAATAACTCCGCTTAAGTCGAACAAAATTGATAAATTCAAAGGAAATGCGATCAAAAAGTCCTGTCAGCAATTGTCATCAACATTTCATCAATTTATCTTAACAGGTAAATACTAAACATCCCCTTGATTTATTAAAATCGTTGCAAAATCCGCACGACTTTCAAAAAGTTCGGATGGATTTCGTGGCGATGGGATTTACATTTCACTCTGTCGTTCAAATGTACTGCTTGCCATTTCACTTTAACTGAGCATTCTCTTCTTGAGGCATCAGATTTCATTAAATAAAATGTAGCTTTTGCGAGTTTTTCGTTGCTACTATTTTTCAAATGGAATGGCCAATGGAGGCCATTTGGGGGCATTCGGCTGCTCTGTACAGTGGTCCAAAACAGTGTTTTGGCGGTATTTAAACATATCTTGGGTTTGATGGTCCAAGAAGGTAGTTGGGAGCTCGCCCTTCACGTAGGCTATAATGTTGGAAAAGAAGCATAGTTGTTAGACGTTCTAACCAAGAAACACCTGGCATTGGCACAGTAGATAAGCGGAAAGAAAGTGGTGGTCCGGGGTTTGCCACCTGGGAAAAATGCTTGAGGGTTACGCCCTCTAGAACTTCGGGAAACACCCTTTTGAGATATAAAATTAAGATGCTGCAATCACTGGTCTTTCCGCGGAGAAGATGGTACTAATCTGAAAAACTGAATACAACAAATAATTTCAAAACTGATGCAAAAGAATGGTAACTCTATCTCTCTGACAACACGGCAGTTTAAGGAATTACTGATAGAGTTATCCCTGCCTATTCCAAAAATGACACCTACAGTCCAGTTATTGATCAATAAAGTTTTCAAGCCCCCTTGAAATGTCGAAAAATGGTAGCACTCTGGGGGGTGACTTTAGCGAACTTGATTGGTGCTGAGTGGATTTTCAATGTCTCTATAACAACAGGAATCCTTTGTATGGAACTGTTTTAAACAATAGTGGCAGCTGCAAGCAAGCATGGAAGACACGCCAAATGCCCAATCAACAGAGGGCTTATTGTCCATAGACTTAATTCAAATAATGTGCATTGTTATTTAGCCAATCAAGCTCATTCTATTATTCTCCTATTGGCCAATCAACCAGAGTCTTACTACTCAGACGACGCTTTGTTTTCCTGAATAGTGAGTGTTGTTTCTTTCTTGCCTAAGGTTTTTGACCAGCGGTTTTCATCAACGTTCCCGCCGTGGAAATTCAAATTTGTAAACAAAATGGAGGCTATCGAGATAAAAAATTGCTCATCAACATTACCAACTCTAAGTCAAGGAGTAATACCATCAAAAAGATTGTGTAAAACTCTGTTTGGCCCAGTCGACCACGAAGAACTTTCAAACATACTTGATTTTGAACTGAGTCGAGAATTAAAGAAGAAGAATGAGGAATGGTGTTTCAACTTCGCAGAAGGGACTCCTGTTAAACATGGACCTCTTGTCTGGGAAGAAATGAAACAGAGAAATGACGAAAAACCCTCAACTGAATTACAAGGAAAACCTTGTAAAGAACAACGGGTTCCTAACTTGCACAGTGAGACCATACATTGTAGTGATGGAATGTTCAATTGCCAACCAAACACGCCAGTGAAGTCCACTACCACAACCCATTCACAGTTAAAGATTTCGCCTGATGCTGTTACATCGGAGAACCCGTCAGCTGATATTGAAGGTCCTCTGGTTCTAGAAAGAAAGAGAAAAAGGCAGTGTAGAACAATTACAGGTAACTCTATTGACTTTCTTTTTGATCTTTCCTCATCATTTTGATCTTCTGCTGACAACACAACTTGTGACGAGCATGTAATTGCTAAGTGATTGCTCGACCTATTTGTCACGGTGAGAAAAGACTTTATTGATCAGTACAAAATCTAAGGCGAATGTGAATCAAATTCATTACGGAATTTCCCAGCAATATACACAGTAATCATTTTGGGCAGTTATTAAGGGTCGAAGTCACCCTAAACCTCCATGAATATCATACCAAACTGTTGCAAATCATGGAAAGAAGCCAGATACAGAGGTAGACACCTGGGGGGCCATGATGACACTCGCACACCATAGTATTTTTTCTATATTCAAATACAATGGAAAATGACTTCAAATGCAACAATCAAGAGGCCTTCGCTCCCCTAAAGCCACCACAAGACGTTAAATGTCTGGTACTGGGTGAAGAGCGCTTACAAAATGTGTACACCCTCAAAATTGCAACGAAAACCACGTACTTCATTCGCACCAGCGTCCCTCTTATACATAAATCGTGTTTCAATACACGTTTTTTATTTATAAGAAAATCATTATTTTGCCTGAGCCTCAATTTTCTTAACTTTTCTCAAGATTGAGCCTGAGATTTTCTTAAATTTTTCTTAACTTTTACTGAACTAAACTGGCTAGAGTGGTTTACTCTTTCGTTAATAATATTGTATACTTAAATTTGAATTCCATCTTTAACATTTTGAATGTAACAACGACGAAATACCGATTTTTGGCCTATAAAAACATTTAATTTTGTAAAAATTGAGCCTCGTGATTTTCTTACAATTTTCTTACGATTTTGACGATTTGAGCCTCATTTTCTTATAAACTTTTTTCTTATGAAAAAAAACGTGTATATGGAAAAATATTTTTAAAACTTTAGAAACACTCCCACTCAGCTACATAAAGGATCTAGCTGTTGAAATATCATTGAAACGAGAAAAGCTTGTCAAAATCTCACAGGATTTTCTCTCAAGAATTGGAACGCATATTGTGTCATGGTCCATGATCGTTGGAATTCCCTCTGGAGCAGTTAAATTGAGCTAGCCATGTGCTCTGCTCTGCACCACGCCGCTGCTGTTGACGAATGGCCTCTCACCCGATAGTTCCAACTTCCGATTGACCCCCCCCCCCGTTTATACGCTCTAAACGAGCAAA
>WIPJ01005143.1:34876-49735 GCA_018155075.1 Cassiopea andromeda
CCTAATAAGCAGGGGGCTCAGAAAAAATCCAAACTTTAATATACGGGGGGTAAAAATAAATGGGGGGTGGAAAATGGGAAAAGGCTTTAAATGGTTATACAAAGAAAAAACAAAACCAGGTTGCCATAAAGCATAAAACTAAAATATATACAGCAGTACGCTATTTCGCCATGAAAATTGGGCGTAATTAGTACTAACAAAGAAAGGAAATGAAATGAGAGGTTAGTAAAAAAGTTGATTTCCAGGGGTCCTATTAAAGTCGGGAGGGGCTAGAAAAAAATCGAAAAATTAATAAGCGGGTGGACGTTTATTTGACACCTGAGAGTACTGGGGAGATGATGTCTCGTCAATTTTTCACTTTCGCTATTGTCTCGCCCTAAAAATTTGCTTTTTGCTAGAGAAAAAAAGCCTCAAGGCTTCACTTTAGAGGCAGTCCTGTTACTACAAAAGCACAGTGAATATTTTACGAAAATATTGCAGAATTTACTGAATGGTATGTCTATATTGAGGGGGGGTCTATGGTCTTAATATCTGCAGCCTAAATGACTCTTGTCCTCAATCTCTTGAAATGCGTTCCTTTGTAGCATATGAACAATTTAAAAATTACCATAAAATGATATGAGAAACGCTCTCGTGGTGGATAGGCCTCTGAAGTGCTATGCATTCTGCTTTTATCTACTTGCTTGTAAAAGAAGATAAAACTAGAAAAGGGACGTCTAAATTCTCAAATACATAGTCTAGAGAAGTCTAAAGTGCAGTAAACTCCTCCTTGCTGACGTCATTTATGTGTGACCCCCATCTAGTTATAAATTGTCCCTATTACTGAGGCAAGACGACAAAGATTTGTATCCTTTGTGAAAGAAAAATAAAAAATGCTTCTTTTAAAGTATTCAGTGATCTCTGCAATGTACCATCTTCACATCTATACACAGGTAAGTCAATTGCATATGTCAGCATTGGGCAACATAAACTTTAATGAAAAGTTTTTTTTAAAGATTTTATGAAGCAGAAGAAACGACGGAGGACAAGCAACTCCTCCCTACCTGAGAAGAGATATCAAGGAAGTTCATTGGTAGATTCATGCAGTCCCAAAAGCGAACTTTCCATTAGCGGTAGTGCAAAAAAGGTAAGGTTTGTGATTTTTACAACGTCTTCAGCAGTACGGTGCGGTCTCTTTTTTGTACGAAATCAGTTAAAAGTGAATGGAAAATACGTTGCAAAAATTGTTTCACAACACATAGTGCAGGGAACATGAAATTACATAGTAAACCTGCCTAACTTTTTGGGAAGTGTAGGACGTAGGGCTTCAACTTTTAACATTCCAGTCATAAGATTTCACGATTATTAAAAATACAAAGGGTATAGAATTTGTCCAAAGAATTTAGAGACAAGGTGTATGAAACATTCAGATTCCCCTAATAGAGCTTCATCTGTCTTGATCTTCCATACAGTATTTTCCATTCAGGAATTCATACTTTATGACTTTTGTCATATATTATGTTAAATGCTAGATTGGGAGGTAATGGAAAACCCTGTATCCATTCACTTTCCTCGTTGAGAATGAGAAAATTTATCTTTTTGGCTCATTTCTTGGCTCTGCTGTAGAGTTTTTAAAGTTATTGTTATCAACAAACTGACCAAAAATCGTTATGCATTTCTAGAAGCAGGGGTGCCTACGCTGGAGGCAGGAAGGTAGGGGGCAAGAAGTGCTCTTGAGAGTGAATTCTTTTTGAGCTTGCCAAAATGTTTGCCGGTTTAGTTGTGTTAGTTTTCGAAAGGATTTCTTTAACTCCATGTCCATTTCCATCTCTCCTATCTTGTGAAGGGGCATTTTCCGACTTTGTAGATAGTGACTCAAGAAAAATTATTCTGGGGGCAAGGACTCCAGACCCTCACGCTTCCGGGGTATAACTGTGAAAGCAATGCACCAAGCATTCTCCTTCTAGAAGAGAATCTGAAGACCAGAATTCCCCCTGCCTTAGGTACGCGCAGGTAGTCCTGGCTACAAGCCATGCGCTTCATAGTTCCTAGCGTTTCGGGGTAGTTGCACTTAGAGCAATTCTTCTGTCATAGAACGTTGATACCGGAAAATTCATTGATATTACTGAGTACTGAAGGACCTTCTTGTCGCTGATCATGGTTTTACGTCATGTTTATCTAAATATGCTTGTGTCTCTGCAACTGACAAATACGTTAGGCTAAGACATGGTGTCCACTCAAGCTGGAAAAGCTGGAAAATGAGCCTTTTTTCAGAATTTTGCTGGAAAAGCTGGGAAACCGTAGGTTTTTCTCCTACTTAGGTTGGAAAAGCTGGAATTTTGTTTTTGGGTGTACTAATAATTAACGGCATTATTAGATGAAAAATGATCTTATCGAGAAACAGGGTCAAAGAACAAAAGATTGTTCAATTTCAGGCCTTGAACGCAAAGTCGACCTAGGATTGGAAGTTTTCGCTGTGTTGTGCTAGGATGGTTGGTAGATCCTTACCCTCCGCATATGGTTTGCCAGATGATATTGAACTTATACAGGAATTTCCAATTTATTGGAAATTCTAAGGTCACTTGATACTTAGTGACAGTATTTTCAATGGCTGGAATTTCATATCAAAATTCATGGTATGGCTGGAAAAGAACATTTTTGTCTGCCGAAATTGCTGGAAAAAGGTCACTTTTTTCTGCAACTTTGGCTGGAATGTCAACTATAACTCAGTGGACACCCTGTCAGATGAATTTAATCATAGACCCATGATTCGATAGCACTATCCAATAAATTGGCCAGCTTTTGTAACGATGTTGCTAAATCCTTTTCCCAATGGTATATTTAAGGCACCTATAGAGCTCCTGGTGCTCATTATACCTCTTTCCATTTGGCATATTTTAAGTGCAATATATTATTGCAATCTACAATATAAGTCCTTTAGACAAGTAGCTAGACCCTCCTCAGCTTTTTTGCCGTATCGTATCATCCTATTACACTGGCGAAAGAAACAATAAATGGATGTTTCACGCTGATTTCAGATATTTAACTAGTTTTTCTCTTACATTTCAAATTTTTACGACATATATAATTTCTTATTTCACCGAAAACAAACAAATATGAGGCATCATGTCGAAATTAGTATTGCAAGTAATTTAGCTATTTGATTTAGATATCTTTTTATGTGAATAAAATGCAACTTACAGAAGATTTGCCTATGCTACCACGGTTCCAGGACTGTATTTGAACCATTTCCAACCATCTTGTAGCCTAAGCAAAACCACATAGATGTTTTTTTACATCTTATGCTATAGTGGACTTTTCTACTATTTTGGTATTTTAATTTTGAACTTCATTTATTTTCTTTTCAATAAATTTGCCTATGCAACAACAAATGGAAAATTTTCACATTGCTCATTATTTACTGCCTAGGATTCTCAGAAAAAGTCAAAATGGGAAGTCACGACGTTTGTTTTATTAGCATTAAGCACCTAATTTATATGTAGCTTTCAATGAAATTATTGGTACTATCTTCGTAATCAGGGGCCTTGTTGTTTCCCATGAAGTTACACTCAACCACTTACATACAAGCCATGCATAGCATCTCAGCCAAATGAGTTAAAAATGGCTTTTAAAGCATGTTTTAATCAAGTTATGTTGGTAATTACTCCACTTGTTGCACTTCATTAACCAACAATATGTTATTTAGCACAAATAACTAGATTTTGCATGATATTAACTGCATAAATTTTATGCAGATTGTGGAACTTGATTTGCTTTCGTGAAATTGGGGGTCTTCTGTATCTCAAAATCCTGAAGTGCTAGCGAAGAACTAAATACATATCTGAAATCAACGCAAAAAAATACGCTAGGACTTTTTATTGAGATTTCAGATGAAAAATATGTGTTGACCAGTGGTATTTCTTGGAAAAGTCTACTATGAAGTACAAAGTAGTGTGAAGAGCAATACCGATCTTAGCAAACAAATACCATATGTTAGTACCATGGGCTGTAAATTTTCTGCCCGAAATATCACATAGAGCTGGAGCTGGAGAGCAGGCAGAAGAGCTGCACTAATTTCCTATTGTTCTTTCAGAAAATTTGCCATGGTGAAATGGATTTCTGCCCAACTTAGGGGGGCTACAGCCCCAATGCTCCCCCACCTCCTACGCTTATGGCTACTTCTATATAGAACAATATATATTTTGTGATGTTTCAAGCAACTTTTTCCAGCCATATTGACTGGGCCGCTTGGCCACTCACCCCGCGATCTGTGGTAAGAAATTTCCTTTCCTCGCTGTACTGGCATGAGATTGTTTTACTTCTACCATCGGAGTACATAGACATAATGACAAAAAGAAAAAGTCTTAGCCATTTCCCTCTGAATTTTCAAATTTTGATGAAACTAGGAGAAGGGACCAATTTCTCCATCTTATCATGAAGATCAGTAATGAGAGCTCCTACGTTCTGTTCTTAAAAAGGATATTATCCGAGGCTGTCCCTCGAAAAATATTTCTGGGGGCAAGCCCCCAAACCCCCATTTTCTCCCTATATACGTAAGAAAACAGGCTATTTTGGGATATACTTGTTATCTATTTCCACTACTATGTTACATGCAAACACTCAAGCATATTAATTTGATTTCTATATCTATGCTTCCCAATCCAGTTCAGCTGTACTGGCCTGTGGTCTGCATAGCCTACGGTTGCACCGTTCCTATGTTTAATTCGTTTTTGAAAATAGAGAAGGCAATTGATTATTTTATGTCGAGTGGCAAATCTACCACAGTTTATTTCCAAGGTAGGCTGGAGTATCAACTGTAAAAGACTTTGCTCCGCGTCTTTGGGAATTTGGATGCATTTTCATTTAGTTATGGCTGCTAGGGAAATTGGAGTTCCTGCAATTCCTTTTCATCATTTAATCACTGAAGTAATTTCTACTGCCTTTTGACGCTTTGAGAGAAAAATTAGGTACCTATGACAACAATGACTTTTGCGCGAAACAATACTTAATCTCATTTCCATGTTATTAGCGGTACAGGAGGGGCCCCAGCAACTGCTTCGCAGAGTCGGTCCGTCATGATGAAAACTCGATCCCATGAACGCACGCCCCCTAAAAAATTTGCATTTGCGCCCCTGCAGAAGGCCTTATCCGATGCAAAACCTAGATGCTCCGATAGCCCTTTGTTATAGTGTGAATGGGGTCTGAAAGTTGTCAAAGGCACTTGAAGCCAATGGGAGTTTGAATAAATATGAAAGACTGGGATCAAAACTTTCGAATATTTTTGGGTACCTATGATGTCAATAAACCCACAGTTCTGTTTATCTTGTGCTGACATTAAGGACGCCGGGGCAATAGTAAGGCATGGGAGGCAGAAGTTTGGAAAGGGCACTTGCACTTATTATGACGTCATAATGACGTCTCAGCTTAAACTTGAGGGTTACTTTTCACAAACATATGCTCCTAACCATTGTTGAATTTCGTGGCTAGTCATGAAATCCTGATGATAAAAGGAGGTCGAGCCTGAGAGAAGAAGGAATGTAAGAAGAAAATGTGAAAAAATCATATCATTAGACGGCACAAGAAGGACACTCTTGCCCCCCTTTGCCCCGGTGCTCCGGCGTCCCTGGCTGACATCAGTTAAGTATTTCAGAGTAGCTGACAATTGCAATTTTTGAAGTATCTATGACAATCTTACGAAATGGCGATACCAGTTTAATTTATTCTTCTCTGCACGTAGATCAAAGTATCCAACTAGAGGTGATATATATTGTCGCGAATTCAGAAGTAGATGACATGGTCCTCAAGAAGTAGAAGCAGTACATTTCATCATTGATTGACTTTTACTTTCTTGTCTTGTTGAAGCAACATCACCGCCAAGAACAAACTGAGAGCAGAATGAGGTTTGCAATGGAGCACAGAAATAATCCATGTTGATCGAAAGCAATAACCCTGGATTTACTAAATATTAACTCTCTTTTTACTCTTTGGCATGGCTCTGCCATTTGAAAAGTTTTACTTTTCTTCTCCTCCAGCAGGTTTTCGTTGAATATAGAATAACCAGGAGCCCATCGCCCCTCTACAGTTTCTCAAGATCATCTGTCAGATTTGTACATTAGAACTATAACACTATAATGCTATTGTAGTAAATGCTGACCAAGGTAATATGTTTGATAGCGACATTTTTTCCCAAGGTAATTTTGAATTCATATAGAGAAGTGTCTAAACATTCGTCCAATCAGCCCTGCTGTGGAATGTGACGTCAGTTGCACTTATAAATCTTCTACTAGGCAAGGGTCCTTGCGATACAACTAGATATAGAGACTTTAGTGTCCATGCATAACTCTAGTGCGCAATTTACATGTTTGCGACCAAATTTGCTATGATAATTACATCCGGATGTATTAATAAGCTCTTGGAAATTTTTGTGAATAAGCATGTTAATATTGACTATGATAGAAAACTGTAAGAAATGCTGTAGTTTTCAAAAATATGCTTACTCAATGTATGACATATCTGAGAAATGAACTCTGTGAATATAGTTCATTCTCTTGATCAATCAAGTCTGCGGGAAGCAGGCGTGGGGGCTTATCAAAAAAGGCATATAGAAATGTTTTTACTTCTGAATCTAATGTTAATAACATAGAATCACCGACTGCACTAGATATTAGGCTCGAGATACTAACAATCGTTGTGACTTACAATTTGTTAATTTGACATGCATTGATTGCGCTCAACATTCATAACAGAATAATTTTAAATTCATTTCAACTTCGTATCATGTTTCATACACTTCGGTAGCACTCCGAGCGCGAAGAAAACCGCAGTAGGCAGCTCAGTAAATATGTTAGTGTAGTCGAAGTTCAAGGAGCACGGCTAAGTACATGTAAGAGTTCGGCAAAGGAGGCTGCATCTATTTCTATATAATTGCTTCATTTGCACCCAAATCGGTACTTGGTAAGCAGTTCAATTAAGACGCATCTATGACCAAAGTTAGGCCTTATCAAGAAGCATGAGGCGGTTTTTCTGTGCCTAATGAATTGTGATCACATCGCTAATTGAAGTTTTCTACTTTCATCATTTGCGACGGGGCAAAAGTGTAAAAAGAAGCTCACGGAAAGCTGTATTGGGCCTATGCGAACTACTCAAGTTGGCGCGGGCCCCTCCTGTTTTTCAGCGGATTGCTAGGCTTGCACTAAAATTATTCCTCTTTACCAAGCATTCTGAAAGTACATTTCAAGGCAATATAATGGTACAGGTGATCCATCTATTGCCCGCGGCGAATTTACCAGTTATAATTATTGTAGGTAGTATCTTCCAAGTTTCTATGATAAAATGGTAGTTGTTGTTTCAAATTTATGTTCAAACGATAAGTTGATGTTTAATTCAAATTTCCGTCTAACATCATTGACCCTAGAGAGCAGAATCATAGTCATTTTTATCACTATAGCACTGCAGATCCTACTGTTCAGGGAAATAAAATATTTTGATTTTACCAAAGATATATAGTTTGTTACTTTGCATGAACCCAGAAGTAGTACCTTGCCTCTCAACAAAACCAATGTTGGTATAATGTTTGAACACTCAATGCCAAATGAGGGTGTGAAAAGCCATACCAGTCAAATTAAGCTAAACTTGACAGAACAATAAACATGGTAATGAGGCCAGTATATTTTGTGTAATGAATAGGGCGGACAGAAATTGACTTTTGTAATTGGAAAAATTGACCTTACTTTTTGGTGATTTTGACCTAATTTTGACGTAACGAGTTTGCCTAAGTTTGTAGTAGGTAAAATCCGTTTTATAAAAGAAGCTATACTATTCCATTTTATTAGTAAACAATTTTAAGACGATGGAACATCAAGACACAGGGAAGCAAGATCTGATGGTCAATTCAGAAATAAGTAGAGATTTCAGAGTATTTGACTTTATTCACAATTTTGACTTGATTGACCAAAAATTGTTGAATTTTAACCGTATTTTAACCTGTACCCTATGTGCAATTTTGACTTTATTGACCTAAAAACTTGACTTTGACCTTGAAATTTCTTTCCAATGGGTTTGTACCCCCAATAAAGGTGTGCTTTGGTGTTTCAGGTCACAAAGAACGTAAAAAGTTTTTGACTTTAATGACTTTTGGCTGTCCTAGTAATGTATCAGAGGATAAAAGCGTGAATGTTAAAATATAGAAATACGGGAAACCGAAAATAAACCAAGTTTCAAAAACCATGCATTCATGATAATCAAATTAAAGCGTCGAGTTTATCCGCTTCAGCATTGTTGCCTTTAACTTAACGAAGCTAGCAAATGTTTAAGCAGAATTAATTTTTAAAAGAAATGAATAACGCCTGAAAAAGCAAAGCAATCAGCCGAAGTATAGTTACATTTTCCCGGCCAAATAAGTTTGGAAAAAGCTAAATTTCTTGACGTTTGGCTTATAAATAGCCAATATACCAACC
Organism: Cassiopea andromeda; assembly: GCA_018155075.1. Lineage (NCBI taxonomy): Eukaryota > Metazoa > Cnidaria > Scyphozoa > Rhizostomeae > Cassiopeidae > Cassiopea > Cassiopea andromeda. The sequence goes on from WIPJ01005143.1 coordinate 43,312, forward strand.
ATGAACGAAACTTCAAAGCCTTGTTGTAACATGTCAGATTTCAACGACTAGGTATCCAATTTTGTGAGTTTATTGCTTGCTCATGGTATTTGAAGCTTTGCGTCTGGTATACGTAGGCCTACTATCATATAGCTATGAACGAATTTGAGCACTAACTGTCGTTACTGGGTTTACCATGACTGGACCAGACGACAAGTTCATATACAATCTTTTCTTAGTAAGAACCTGTAAAATTGAGGTTCAGGCTGGCTGTTCTTAATTTTTCCGAAATTTTGAGACTGCATTGTTCTTAATTTGTTCTTACATTAGTTGGGTGTTGGCAATCAAGAAATCAATAGAATGAGAATACACATTTGATGTTTTGATTGCTTGAGGGCCCATTAGTTAAGTATTAAATCCAAGATGTTCTCTCCTGCAAATCAATTGAAATAAGTTTATACACAAATATAAATGGACAATAATAGCACGAAAAGGCTGGCTAGCAAGGAAAGGACATTTCATGTCCGTATGTTAATAGAAAGCTCATGCATCATTGTCAAAAAAAACACTTTACAACAGTGCTTCCGCCTTGTTCTTAATTTTCCACCAAATTTCAGGCTCATGTTCTTATAAAGAAAAGAGTATAGAAATAAAAATCACTTGAAGAAAACTAGGCAAGACAATAAACAACAAGCCTTTTACGTTGACATAATACAGTAGATACCGGATAATCCGGTATAGGATAATTTGTTGTCAGTTTTTAAATAGGCGCCCGGAGCCCTAATAAGAGGAAATACGCCACACATTTGAAATTAGCGCGAAGAATTCATCTAGCATAGTATATTTATGTGTCCGTTGATTAACAAGAGTGAGAATTTGACCCCCTCGACTACATTTTTTTCTAAAAATGTAAGCATGATATTCTTATTGCAATTCCCCTCGCTTATTAATTTTGAACAAAAAGGTCAATTTTTCTTTTGAAGTTGTTAAGTGTATGGGACTCTTCTATAAGATTTTCCAGCTCGGACCCAGAACTCGCATCGCCAGATGTGAACCTACACAAGAGGTAAATTGCCCTCAGAAGCACTTACAACGTAGCTGAAAGTCATGCCAGTGATAATGACACTAAGTGAGGATAATGGAATTACTCGTTTTGCATATTGGAAATAGCCATTACTACGACATTTAGTAACCCCCCCGCTTATTGCAGCCCCCCATCTATTTAGCTTTAGAATTTTCTCCAACCCCCGACTATTACCACATCCGCTTTTATTCGGGACTGGAGAGTAGGAAGATGTATACGAAATCATTATGATATTTCTTTAACCGCTACTGTACTTTGACTTATACAAAACATCTATCTATTTTCTTACATGAAGGGGCGGAGACAGAAAACACCACATCTAGCGGAATTTTCCTTAGATGTTTCACTAATGAGCATCTTTTTTTTCGGGAAATGTCTGTTGCTAAAATTAAACTTCCCTTGTTTCAACTCAGTACATAATAAGTAACGAAAGTACCGTAAATTCTAAAATAAGCGCCCACTTAAGGAGACCCTTTCACAAAGAAGTCCTCCCTCGAATAAGCCTCATGGGGCCTTATTGAGGGGAAGCATAATTACAGAATAATATCTTATTTCAAGAAAACCCCCATAGGGCCATAACTTGGTCTACATCAGGGATCGGCACTCAGCCCGTTCTTATTTGCCATAATCATGGACGTGCTGACGAAAGATGTGAAAAAAGAAGCTCCATGGGACATGATGTTCGCTGACGACGTTGTGTTGTGCAGAGAAGATAAAGAGGAGCTCGAGGTATCCCTAGAAAGATGGAGGAAGCCTTTTGAAGGAAGAGGATTGAAAGTGAGTAGGGAAAAGACGGAATATCTTCAAGCAGGAGGACCCGAGCAAGAAGCGGTGTACTTACAGAGGGAGAAGCTGAAAAAGGTTGATCACTTCAAGTATCTGGGCTCGGTGGTGAGCGCAGATGGGAGCTGCAAAGAGGAAATCAGAAGAAGGGTGCAAGCGGGATGGCAAAGTTGGAGGAGATCGTCTGGAGTACTCTGCGACAGGAAGTTATCATCAAGATTGAAAGGAAAGATCTACAAGTGTGTTGTAAGGCCGGCAATCTTATATGGTATGGAGACGGTGGTGGTGACAGGAAGGTTGGAGGAAAAGATGGAGGCTGCTGAGCTGAAGATGGTGAGATGGGCATTGGGGGTGACGTTGAAAGAAAAGGTGAAGAACAAGTACATCTGGGGGACGGCAAAGATCAGAAGAATTGGAGAGAAGCTGAGGGGAGAGAGACTGAGATGGTTTGCACATGTGAAGAGAAGGGAAGAAAGCTACTTAGGCAGAAGAATGATGAGAGTTCAAATACCGGGAAAGAGAAGAAGAGGAAGACTACATAGGCGGTGGATTGACAATTTAAAGGAGGATATGAAGAAGGCAGGTGTCAGTGAGGAGGAGGCAGAGGACCGAGTGAGGTGGAGAACGGCGACGCGCTGCTGCGACCCCGAGTAGGGATAGCAAAGAAGAAGAAGAAGAAGAAGAATGATAAAATTGTTATTGACAATTAAATTAAATAACATTTGGAGTAGGTAGAGAAAAGGCACAGAACAGCACTCAAGAAATTAAAGAAAAAGGTAAAGTAGTAAGCCCAGCTAACTACTAGGTAGAGGCATAGACGAGTTTAGAGGAGGGCGTGAAAATGGTTTGGGATTTAATGCAAAAACTATCTGGAGGAGAAGGTGCCACTAGAATGGAGAGGGTGTGGAAATTATAAAGGTATTACATTGATGTCACATACAATGAAAGCATGGCAAAGAACAATAGAAGAGCGGTTGGTGATAAGAAGAACAGTTAATGATGAGCAGCTTGGGCTTTTGTGCTATGGCAGGTGACAGGAAGGTACAGCGAAATGCAAAAAGACCTGCACATTGTGCTTGAAGTTTTGGAGAAAGCCTACGATAGAGTATATATATAAGAAGCCAGGAGTTGCTTGGAGCGGGATGGAGGTAGCAGAAGTATGTAAGATTAATGCAGGATATGGATGAAGGAGCAAAACCAAGAATGAAAGCATTGTAGGAGTTACAAGTCCAATAGCTGTTGAAGTAAATTCACACCAGGGCCTTTGACATACGGCTATTCATGCAGGAGAAGCGAAGGCGGTGTTGCGATGGTGCATGTCGTTTTGAAGATGATATAGTGATATGTTTCTGAAACAGCCAAGAGGTAGAAAGAAAACTAGAGTGCTGCAGAAGGTCAATGGAATGAAGAATAGGCGTTTCAGGTTATATAGAATGAAGACCAAACACCTGAATTAATGTAACGGAAGGAGAAGAAAAGATGCAGGGAAATGCTTTGACGAGACTCACCACCTTTAAACACTTCAGTTCAACAGTTTCAAACGTGTGTGAATTGAATGACGGAAAAGAGTATCAGGAGTCCTTTGCTATGATAGAATGTGCTCTAGGTAAAAAGGGAAGGAACATAAAACAGTGGCAAGATCTACATAAATGTGAATGCTCAGGTGGATGTGTGTAGTGGTACAAAGAGGGATCAGAACATTAGAGGATCTGTCAGGGCATCTCCTACACCAAGGATGTCAAACTCATTTTGTCCCAGGGGGCAACATAAGGCAAGATGCGAACGTTTAAACTCCCATACGAGCTACTCCCTATGTTTCTGTAAAGGGAGGAGGGGGGTTGAAAGTTTACAAAAAATCGTATTTACCGCCTGTGAATTACAGCTTAAGAAAATTTAATATTTGAGGACCGAGAATTGCAAGCTAAGAAAAATTCAAAGTTCTTTGTCTTAGAATTGAAAATGAAGCTGCAAAAGAAAACCAAATTATAAAGTTGTAATAATTAGATAATGGAATGACGACCTTATCGCAAATGTTATGGCATTCAACAACGTTCTACAAAAGTGACAGTCCAAAATATATTTAACAACATCTAGGATCTCAAGATTATGAGATTCAATAAATTGCTTACGCGGAGCCCCTGTATAAACACCTCCCCGGGGTGAAGCCTTCAATTGTGAGCAATGCCGATGTAGCACGCAATGCTCCTGTAAAAGCCAATGTATACACTGAGTAGCCTTTGACTAATTAAGAACTGAAACCTAGTACAAGAAAAGAAATTTCTTGCTGAAAGCTGATTCCATGTGAGAAACCTTAGACACTGGTGTCAAAGGATGAAGTGAAACTAAAGAAAATATCAATTGTGCAAAAGCGAAATGGAAAAACACCTGATCTGAAAGAGAAAAATGGTTGCAATTGTGGTAAATGTTAAAAAATGTTCTAAATCCAGCTAAAAGTTCTCAAAAATAATTCAAAAAGCAACACTGTTCTAGAGTAGGCCCTGAAAATAAGTTTGTCGGGTAGCTGGTAATCTCAGGCTGACAAGCCCTTGTATAGCGCTACCTGTACCAACATTAGTTGCTTATCGATATAAAAATACAAATGTATCGCAAACGCACAGCTCTTGCATAAGATCCAGAAAAACAAAGGTAATCAAAAGCTTGAAACTGTTTCAATCAACCACAAAGCAGATCAGTTACAGGTGATCTGTGCGCATTCACCTGAATAGAATTCAACATAGAACTTGTAAATCAATGACATAAAATAAATACTCAACTGAATAGAGTCTATCATAGAACTATGTATGTACTCTAATGAAATTAATTTTCAATACTCAATGGAAGCTACTGGGTTCCAAAAGTCCTCATGTGTCGTTTAAATTTCATCTGGCTGCAAAAAAAGCCAATAAGATATCTAAACAAAATTCAAATGCATAGTAGGTACTGACGACAATAATCATGCTCTATAAAATCAAATTAAATAGGATATAAACTGCAAAGAAGGGCCTCATACGCAACTAAATGAAGCATAGCTCTGCAAAACAATATTCAATACTCTTGAGGTTAATGCACCCAATGTGTCAAAATGCATAATATAATCTTTGACATTATAATGCTTAGTAGAAATTTGAGTGATGTGAAAACATAATTCAATCAACGAGCATTGGCTGCGTAGCCTCAACCACAGACATAACTGACATTTTGTGAATGAGGTTAGCTAGCTGCACTCGTCTGCAAAGATAATTAACTAAGTGAGAAACCCGAACTGCCTCAAAGTGTAATACCAGTATTACTTGAAACAAATTCTATCCCACTATCTTCCTTTATAAAATGAAGTTAACTAACAATCATTTCGAATAACTGCAAGAATGGATCTAGGAACTGAGTAGATTGGATCCAGGAAATGTCAAGTAGCGTGTAGCCCAGATAGATTTACACCACGCCCTAGCCATACCATCGACCACACCCTCACTAAAATGTTTTCACTAATATGTTGCTTGAAGTCTAACACTTAACAGTTTTATATGGGACTTATGGATACAGCAGAATGAAAATACTATAAGAAGCTTTTCCAAACAGCAGTAGGACTAGCAGACATAATGGAAACCCGCGAGCGCGCGAGCGGCGCTCGCAGGCACAAAAGCTTACTTTCGGAATATCTGCAGGCACATTTTTCGTCTGGTTTTCAGTTTCTATTGTTTAGGCTTCTTTTTATGTTGAGCACAAATAATAAGTTGAAATTCATGGCACTAAACCGTCATTGAAAGATTAACAGGTCAGGCAGAAGGGAGAAGAATTGAATGTTATCACCTTGTTTAAAGCAAATAGTCGATTTGGTTGGAAGATATATAGTTCCTCTCAAGAAGACACGAGCAACTGAAAATTATCGATTTGTCTAACGAAGAACGTTCAACTTTGTTGGAAAGAATCCTCAACTATGCAGCCATACACGAGTTTCTCATTTATCTCCCAAATACCCAGTATTCTATATACACTCTTTTATAAGAATCTGTAAAGTTGTGGTTTAGGCTGGCTGCCGCGAGCCGCGCTCGCAGGTATAAAAGCCAACTTTCCGAATATCTGCAGGTACATTTTTCGTTTCGTTTTCAAACTTTTTATTGTTCAGGCTTTTATATTGAGCACAAATGATAAGTTGAAATTAATAGCACTAAACCGTCATTGAAAGATTGGAAGGTTATGCAGAAACCAGTAATCGGAACGCAAAAAGAGAGGTATCAAAATTTATCAACTTTTTAAAAGTAAAATCGTCGATTTGGTTGGAAGATACATTTTACCTCTCAAGAAGACACGAGCAATTGAAAATTATCGACTTTTCTACCGAAAAATGGTCGGCTTTGTTGGAAAGAATACCTAACTGTCGCGAAACCCATTCACATCCATGCGCTAATATATTTGTTAGTCAGATCTATATTGGTAGTTCATTCATTTATTTTTCTTATTGTTTAGGCGGCAATTATTTTCTTCTTGTTATTCGTGTTAGGCGGTATAACCTTTCATTCTTGTTTATATGTTTGAATTCGGATGTTACATAGGAGTGTAGGAATTCACAAATATAGAATT
>WIPJ01005143.1:51206-62665 GCA_018155075.1 Cassiopea andromeda
TAACTATACAGGCATGCATGAGTTTCACATTTGTCTCCCAAATAAACAGTATTCTATATACACTTTTTCATAAGAAAAAGTAAAGTAGAGCTTTAGACTGGCTGTTTTTCATTTTTCTAATTTTGTTTTTGGCTGACTTGCTCTTACTTTGTTCTTAAATTATTGGGGTGTAGGCAATTTAGAAATTAGATAATATACTGGAAAATATTCTATACATCAATTGGTTAATAAACCATTAGACAAGCGCTACATACAAGGCGGCTTATCTTGCATATCAATGTTTTTCTCCAAAACTATTATAAAGAATTATAAACAGACAATTTTGGCGCAGTATTTAGTTTCACTAGGGGTAAGAATCTGTAAAGTTGTGGTTTAGGCTGGCTGCCTGTGTGTCGGACAGACATCATTAAAACCCGCGAGCCGCGCTCGCAGGTATAAAAGCCAACTTTCCGAATATCTGCAGGTACATTTTTCGTTTCGTTTTCAAACTTTTTATTGTTCAGGCTTTTATATTGAGCACAAATGATAAGTTGAAATTAATAGCACTAAACCGTCATTGAAAGATCATGTAACTACATCGCAAAAATTAAAGAGCAGCAGTGATAAGGCTGTTAATTCTCTTAAGGCTAACAAGGAATGGATATTTTACGTTCATATGTTAAAGGAAAGGTTATGTATCGTTGTCCTGTTAATAATGCAATTTTACTCTGGGCAACTGTATGGTTCAGTCAGCTGCTTCTGCTAGGCTCGTTGTTTCCGACTGTTTCAATGTTCATCTCTGACGTCATCATCATCAAATCAAGGAATTCAAACGTCAATAAAAAGGTGTCTGCGATGTAATAAATTAATTTTTTTCCTGCTCCTTTGATGAAAATAAATATCTTGGAAATTAGCGAAACTTGTTTTGCCATTGATGGTCCCCTTTAAGTGTCAAGAAAAGTTGAATGTATTGCATTGTGTTCTTCATTGAAGCAACTTCTTTCAACAAAACTAAAACCTAAGTACTTGCGGGCACATTTTGTGCTGAGCTGTGCGGTCGCAGGCACAAAATATTTCTAATGAGCCCTGAGCACTAGGAATCATGTTGGAAAAATAATTGACTAGTTCTTAGGGTAAAAGTACCAGCGGTTGTGAAGAATATTTGCAAAGCTAAAGTACCTGTTAAAACTTAAGAATTTTTTTTCTAAGATAATGTCAATATTCCGAGACATGGCACTTCAATAGTAATTTCTGTTTACTTACTAGGCATTCTACTGTCCATGCCATAATTATCGCGCTTCCAGTTTATGACCATGAGCTAACGTTATAATATCCTCAAGAATGGCCTATCACTAAGGCCTACCGTATCAGGACACGAGGTTCCACCCTTGCGTTAGCAGTTCACGGGCGTAGGCCTTGATTTTGTTTGAGAATGGATTTCCTTGACAGATTCAAAAACAGCTTTACAAAATAACTCGAAGCCGTCAAAAGAATCTTGCTAAATGTGTCTCTAGATCACCGCAGCTAGCTTCCACCAATAAGCTGGCTGAGTGCATTCGATGCCCAACATTTCCTGAGAAAAGACAGACTTATGCAAACTATAAAGAACACAGAGCATTGCGTCATAAGCTGTTGTTTAGCTCTAATACAATTCAATCATAACTCAATCCAGACACACTCTAGACTAACGCAAGACTTGTTGTAAAAGGTCTAATTTTAGTAAAAATACCACGTGCCCTACTTGAAACAATAAAATAGTATATGCATAGATAAATCCAGACATTTCCATACGATATCGTGTGGAAAGCAATCAACAAGTTGTTTACCGGATGCCTCTACACGTCCGAAAATAGAGATTAACGTTGTATAATGGCCGCTGCGCAATGTGGAGAAGCACGATATGAGGGCATGACTCTAATCAACTGCAATTTCTCTTCTTATGAATAATTTCCTCCCGATTTCCGACCATTAAAAATCATTCAAAATAATATCTTTTAACTTTTTGATTGGATCCAGTGCGTTAGTGGATCATGCTTACGTCCGTCCCTGAACTGGAAGAATAATACTATGCTGTGAATGCATGTGTGACGCTACAGTTTTCTATTATGAATTCTGTACTAATGGTTAAGAAACTATAGAGAAGGCTTGTTCACTCAATGCTTTCGATTTTCCTAGAAATATTGGCACCCTTACTTATCTGAATGTTCAGCTTATCCGAACCGCTGTTCCGAAATTTCATTCCGAGTTGTTCGGATAATTGAGGATGCACCATATAAGAAAAATTGCAACGTCGATGAAAACTTGCGTGAAAATTTTATGGAGGCATGTACAATAAAATTCAGTCGTAAATGAAACTTTCAAGCGCATTACATAAATCATAGCCAGCTTTGTCGTTAGCCAAATCGCTACAAATACTGCCTATTAGAGATCTGCCTTCCATTGTTTCAAAATGAGAGCAACAGCCTGCATTGAAGTGACACATCATTTTATGTTTACGCTGTAATTTAAGAACTTCTTCTGCTGTATGGAATAGAGACGCAGAAAGGTCTAGGGGTGATGATTGGCACTTGCTACACCTAGATACGGTATTTAATTTGCTTGAAGGAATTTCTTCAATCTAAAAATTTTAAGACTACCAACCTGTGAACTTGAAGCAATTTCGTAATTGATATGATGAAAGCAGTACTTGCGCCAATGCTAATGAGCCACTTTATATATGGAAACTCTCCCTTAGAAAGGAACAATCAAAGTATGTTTAAATGCAGTAGATACCAATATCTTTGTACTTCAAAGACAAGGAAAGTTCTTTGCGGAATGCACATAAACGAAATAAATTTGTTCGCTTACTAGGGACTCTCTGTCTTAGCATCTAGAACGTCTGCCAAAAGTCTTGAAACACTTGCTATGACTCACACGAAAGACAAATAACTGAATCCCCTTCCCCCGTACAATGTTATGTGAAGGATATATGAATGACCGTAGCGGTTGTTGTGATGCACTTTTACATGGATATGGGCTTTAGCTCACAAATCAAAACTGTTGGAAAAGGGGGCTTAAGTTACCATTGCTCAGATAGCAAGAAGCAGAAAAATCTTGAAACGGTACTGGTATTGATAGAACCTTTTGTAAGCATTGTCAGAGCCAGCGAGAGAAGGACCAAGCTCTGGTGGTCTCACAAGGCATAAGGTTTCAAGATCTAAGGCAAATTCATATTTGATGCGTTTTTCTTACACTGCCAAAACAAGGTGTGCATTTCTATGCTCTCCGCGCGCATCGTGTGTCTTCAAGCCATGTGTCACTATGACGCAAACTTTGAAGCATCATGGCACACGGGAACAATGGAAGATAAATAATAATTTTTTAGGACATGAATGTTGGTGGCCTACATAAACATGCTTGGAGAAGTTTGCTTACAAGCACTCGTCAAAGGGCACATTTAAATCTTTTCTTGATATTCACTGACCTTCTAGCGTTTCAAAAACAAATTCCCTGATTTTCTTTGACCTACAAGGATTTTGCTACTTTTTACCCTGACTTTCCAGACCGTATGAATCCTGCAACAATTACATATTGGTGCATAAAAAATTATGTTTTTCGAGAAATAATCTATTCATAAATGTAGGATTGCGTTCAAATTTGATCTTGTTAAATACTCTTGATGATTGGTGACCAGTTCTGCTTTCTAAGGTAATCTTCAAAATTTGACGAAGCATCCTTTTAATCAATTCAAAATGCTCTTTCGTGGATCTTATTTATTTATTGTTCACTATTTCATAATGCAAAATCCAAATTACAGGGTAAAAGGTGAATTGAGACAAATAAAAGCATTCACTGATGTATTCGGCTGCTTTCGTTTCATGAATTCCGCAACTTGTATCAACGCATGAAGTTTTTCATCAGCTTTTGCATACACTCCAATACACCATTGAAGTACATGTGATTATTCAATGGTTCTCCCACGAGCTTTTCTTCGTCAGCTTGCTTTATGTATGGTGAACCAATGGTGACCGAAGTGTTAGAAGACTTCTACGTAAATAGTATAAAATAACACTTTGCAGCATTTACCTTCATTTGCTTGTGGGTGGGATCGTCCGCTGGTTCATACTGAACATTATTTACATTAGAATCGCATACAAAGAAGATATTAACAGCCATGCCATTGCCCTTTTGTGACCATTGCAGTAAACAATTTTATACAAACAGGCATAAAGCTTTCTCTTCGAAGGCTCAAAAAGCCTACTGATGCCGACCATAAATCGACCGATTTTTTACGATAAAAAGATTGCTTTCTCTTGCCGATCAGTGCAAAATGGATACAAAAAACCCTAATACTTGCCACAATAAAATTAAAGAGATACAAAAGATTGCAAATAAACATATTATCACTGAGCTGTACTACTAGGCAGAAAAATATAAGGGATTAATTGAAAAAGATATTCTACATGAGAATGGAAGGGAACTACAAATCATCTTACATAACGTAAACACTTGTAACCATGCCAACCACGATCACAGCGACACCAGATATCTGAGAAAAATAAAACTACATCTCAACTTGTATTACTTGAGCATTGAATAACTTGAGTATAGTTGAGTAAATACCAGCATTAGTGAGATGAAATGAACATGGAAAAGAATGGGCATCATTGCAAGTGAAAGCAAATGCTTCTGCAAAACTAATCAAAAACTAATAGCTGGTGTTGTCTAGGCATAAGATCTGGGGCAAAAAGCTGGGAATCAAAAGTCCCCCAATAAAAATTCTTTGAAACGAAGTATTCAATAAAAGGACGACATGAATTAAAAATTGAAGTTATTGAAAAGCCTCTCTGGCCTGCCAATAGTTTTAGCTCCTCAGTGTGCACGCATTTCGGCATTCATCATAAAAATGTGCCTGTTTAAGAAATGGTACTCGAGCAACTACATTTCATGCATGTCTTCTTTACTTGTGCCGTTCATAAGTGGAATTCTTCCTTTCTTTTGCAAATTCAATATTTAGTAAAAGGTACGAAAATTTTCCTGCCTCTGTGGCACATTTAAGTGTCCTAGCATCTATTGTGAATCTTTTATGAACCATAAGAAACTTGATGCTGAGTGCAAACACTGTTCAAAGAGCATTGCTTTTACCCAGTCATACCTGGGATCATCAAAAGCAGCCAATGTTTGGTAAGAAGATACTGCTGCTGATTGAAGTATGGCAAGTCATATAATCATTACCATGATATTTTTTGCACTTGTATTACTGTCAACACAATGATTTCTGACAACGCAACTTTCCGAAAAGGTAATGAGAAAATACTAATAACGTTCATGCCACGAAAGATCAGGGTTTGTAAAGCACAACATGAACACAACTACTTGAACTGCCTTTAGCTTCGGAACATCTTGCTTTCACATCTGAATGAATAAAAAGGGCTGCAAAAAGTAGCTGCCATTTGACACTACTGTCATTTAGCCAGCAGAAGGCTGGTGCCATATAGAACTACAAAAGGTCATTATTGCTTTCCGAAATGTTGGATAGTATTCTACATCTTGGATCTGGAATCGCAAGGGCTAATAAGAAATGCTTCGTTGAAGTTTCTAGAGTTTTGCTAGCAATTGCTGAAAAGCTGCATTGATGTAACATACAAAACAAGACATGATAGGTGCAAATCCTCTTTGGTAATTGGAGCAACTTGCCACCACTGTAAGCCGTATACAAGCAGACTGCAGACTGCGAGAATGAAATCATAAATTTGTAGAAGAAATAATAAAAATAATGATTTTGAGGCATAATATATGATATTTATGATAGAATAAGGTTACTTACTTGAATCACTCTCAACACAATGTGAATTCTCAGGACAACTTACTGAAAAAAAATAATACCATTTTTGCAGCAGCGAAATATTTATTAAGCTTGATTTCAAAGCATAAAAAGGACTGGTACAATTTAACACTGTACGCCTTGAATGATTCTCAGAGAACTATAAAAAACCAAAAGGAATAATCTTTTTGATATCTAACTGGAATGTGAATTCAAGCATACAAATACGTATTGTGATAGTTATATAAAAAAGCTCACTAAGCAAGTTCATACAAATGCCAATAAGATAAAACTAAATCTAGCGAAAGGACCAACATACCATTTCTGCAGAGATTAACTGTATTAGAACAAAATTTTCTATTCTCAGTCTTTGCTAGCCTTAGCCAAGATCTATCACCGCCAAAACATTCCTTGTCAATATCAGATATTCTGAAAAACATTATAAACAAATGCAATATTCTTTTGATCGAAAAAGTTGATAAATTTACTAATAAATATATGAAAGTCACTTTTATTTTTCGAGGTTCCTGGGTCAACTGAATGTGTAAAATGATAGGAGTCAGGAAAATCATGCAATGGTCAAGAAGCGTTCAGCTCTTTACCATTTTAATGAGGGGAAGTCACATTTTCAACGCAAAATTGTGCACATGGTGAGACCAGTATGAAACTTGGCAAAGTGTTAGATTTTGACCAAAATGTCAAATATGCGATGAGAACCCACCTCAAAACTGCCCCCAAGCCTCCAAAACAATGATGTCATCATAAGATAAACAGTAAAACGTTTTTTGCCAAAAAACTTAATCAAGATATATCAAATTAAAGCTCTCTTAATGTTGATTAAAGTTTGCTTAAGAACCATGTCCTCAAAATGTATACTCCTGCAACTTTTTTCGCTGGGGGAGTAGTAACAGTTATAGTACGTACTTGCAAATTGAATAAAGTATTTCAAGTCCTTTACAAGGAAGAAAAAATTATGCTAACATATTTACCGATTTTCGATGCAAAAACCAACCCCCTTGAAGCTGATATAGTTTTGTTGAATGGTGCACTATTATGCACTATTGAAAATATCGTGAAGGTCTTCGATAGATTTTACGAGCGAGTCATTGATGTAAGATATGAGGAGAGACATACATACTTTAACCAGCGATGCAAAAAGTCGATACAAATAGTCATTGTAGATTATTCCAACTGCCGTAACGTTTGTATAGCTCTGTACGTCTGAGATTGTTTTGATCCAGTTCAGTTCAGTTTCTGGTAATTGTAATTCTACTAAATGCAACTCATAAAAAATTATACAATTAAATAGAAACGAAATACAGTGATGATACAAGAACAAATATAAAAGAGAATTCAATAAAAAAATGGCATGCAGGGACTTGCTTGAGGGGGGAGCTCTCTTAAAAGATAAACCAATCAAGGAGAGAGTCCCCTTCATACAACGTCATACTGGTCTCATCATATAAACAAATGCTTTGGTTTTGCCACTCACTATTTATGAAAATGGGTTGAAAAGTTATTCGGCTTTCAATGACAACCTGTGTGGGTTTTCTTTGGTGAAACCGAACAAAAGTTTCTTTTCCACAATTATCTATTATTGTCAAATCATTCGCGAGAAGCGGTTATATATAGTTTTGAACAACTAGGTTCAACTTGTTCTGATCTTATTCTTGGTAAATCGAAAACAACATAATTGACCATCGAACACCATAAAGCAGTACGCAAATATAGACGTTCAGAAAATAACTTAGCTGTAAGACCTATTTTCTTTTAAATGAAAAATTGCATATTGAATAAGTTGTAAGTTGAAGACCCCAGTCAAGTAGAAAAAGGAAGCTCTCGATAAGCGAGCGGAGCGGGCAAAGCATCTCTCAGGTAGCACGCTCTAGAACAGGAGTTGGGAACCTTTTTGGTTGAGACAGTCATGGAAGCCTCGTATATAAAAATGGCTTTCTATGAGAGCCATATAATTGGGCATTGGTGTAGGATGGGACCCCAAAATCTTTCAACTCGATACTAACTCGGCCAATTGGGCTATATGGGCAACTGAAGCCAACAGTAGTGGCACCGACGGAAGGCCTTTTTTGAGGCATTAGCGGTTTTGCAATGAAGAAAGTCTGCTATGAGTTGTTTGCGAGCCAGAGAACCAGAAAAAGTCTTCTCCTTGTGCCAGATACAAGTTCGATTACGGGGATAGGACTCTCCTTCGAGAAGCATTCTCCTTGTTGAATTTAATTGGCATTGCAGCTAAGTGCTCTCGGGTCCACTTGCTGGTTGTAAATTAAAGTTACATTGAAATGTAGCTAGATCTAAGATGAAATATAACTATAAAAACTGTACTACAGCTGCTCCTCCATTTCTTGAAATGGTTTTAAACCTCACTCGATGTCCTTGTCTAGCTGGCAGCTGTTTTAGTGCCCTTCCTCTTTCTGTTACGACTGGAGCATGCTGCTCACTTCCAGGGCTAAACTAATAGTCTTTTCTTTGCAGAGAAAAGTTTGACAAGAATACTCACATGAATGCAACTTTAATTTTTCTTTCTACGATCTCTTTTACTTTTGTAGGTACATCTATGCACTTGCGGAGGTCCAGCCTAAAAATATGTAATCAACAATGCAAGAACATTTTCCGCTTCCTAATGTCGTGTCCACACTACACAAACTAACCTAGGTTCGCCCTAGGTTAGTTTAATCTAGGGCGAATACAGGTTGTGTCCACACTGAAGTTACGTAATTTACAGTGTGGAAAGAAACTTGGGGCGAACCTAGGTTAAGAGAATCTACGCATCTACAGGAGGCATATTGCTTTGAATCCTCAATACAGATTTGAATCAAGCATAGCCAAGAAAAACGTGTACGGTATTAACACTTGTAGTTTAAGTATCTTTCTAACAATCGCAACGATAGCAAAGCTTGTGATACTGTAGTTGAAAGAATATAAAAGAATTGAGCTCTTGAAAAGAATTAAGAACGCCATAATTTCATTGCTGATATAAATCAATAATTATGAATACACAAGCATAATTTACACTCAGAAAAACACTCAAAAGTAACGATCAAATTACTGAAGCCGCCATTGCGCATGCCGTAAGTGTGAAACTAACCTAGGTTCACCCCAGGTCTGTGTCCACAATAAATTTTTCACACCTAACCTGGGGAGAACCTATGTCAAACCCATCTCCACACTATGAACCTAACCTGGGTTAGTTGAAACCTGGGGCGAACCAAGGTTAGTTTGTGTAGTGTGGACATGGCTTAAGTATCTAAATATGGCAATACAATGATACTTGACTAATATGGTGCCATTTTTCTGCCTATCAAATTGAGGAGGAAGTGAATTCAGTATCACAGCAGGAACCAGCGAATTCCAGCAGGAGAACCAGAACTGTGTATCGTCAGCATAGGTAAACAATACCCCTCAGATACAAAAGCTGGGTATTTTATGATCCAAAGGCGTGAAAACATAGAATACTAGCAACTTGTCATTTTCCTAATACTCTTCAGCAGTTTCAATTCCTCTTCATCTTTAGCGCTGCCAGTACCGTCGTGGGCTGTCTCGCTGGGGGGGGGGAAGGGTCGAGCCCGTTTAGCGGCCCTATTTTTAGGTGGAAAAAAAGAATGACTACAAACTCAAAGGATTGAGAAATTATGCATTCTCGGCATGCAAGAATATAATTGCTTAAGGATTGATTTACGAACAACTCAAAGGCAGTTGCCCAAAACGTTCGATGCATTAATAACCATAATAGGGCCAGGAGGAAAATTTTTAAATTTGAGGTATCCAGATCCTTGGAAAGTGCTATTTTGGGATCATTTACTGTACAGTAAGTAAATAAAATATTCGACCAAAACTTTCGTCGGGACAAAATTTCGGACAATTCTTTTGACGGAAATTTCTCCAAGGAAATTTCATATGAGATGAAATTTTGTCACGATGAAATTTTTTGCTTTTAAGAATTTTGAGAATTCACATAGCAAAACTATAAGACGAGTTCAGGGATCAAATTAATGCATCCTTTTAATCTAGTGGATATAAATTACAGCTTTAACCTTGTGTGAATCTTCAGCATAATCATACTCATCTTCGGCATCATTTTTAAACCTCTCATGCATATATCCCAATTAAAATTACAAATACGAATCTCTCTTAATACAGGTAATTTGTATGACTGACGAGGTTACACCTGGTTAGCAAGTATTAAGGACAAAAAATCCACCCAAAACTGTAAACTGAAATATCATGAATCTATATGGTTCAGTAAATAAGGAGATCAGGGTTAGTCCAATGTTGTTTTTCATGCAAAATATATAGTAAGTAGGCCGACCGGATGATGATGGCTGCAATCATCCTTAATGAACAATTTAAGTGTTGTTTATCAATATTAGATTATTACACATATCAATGAGAGAGTTGCAAGATTTCCCAAAAATTCCTTGGGAACTGATGGATAGGTTAATGACCTTGACAGTAACGTACCTTGAAGATAGATCACGGGTAAACAGCATATGTTTATCCATCTTTCTCTCGGCGTTTAGAGTGATGTTAGTTTCAAATTCAACAGTGAGTTCAATGTTATAGATGTAGCTCAGCCAATGGAGAGAAGCATTTAAGGCCGCAAATGGATGCCAGTTACGATCCAAGGTGAGGTGAAGCTCGGGAGACCGACATGCAGGGTGCATTTTCTACTGTATAGTAAGTTCGAGGCTATAAAATTTAAGGCTGCATTATTTCGCAATGTGTATTGGCCGTCCTAAAGATATGACTTACAACCTGTTACGATATAAAGAAGAGCCTCAGGTTTCAAGCAAAAAGAACAGTTAGGTGATGGAGAGAGTTTATTAAGATTTGTGCGATTAGCCAATATCTTATTGAGGTACCGTGCTGTGAAGTTGAAAACATTCTTGCGCAAGCTACTCTGTGCAGAGGACCATAAGATAGAGTAATGATAGAGCCAGGAGATGGAAGCTGGGACTTGAATTTCTCAGTGTGTTTGTGCCGCACAGTCTTCAGAACATGTTTTATATTGATATATGAGTCATATTGTACGTTGATGCTATGGCTGGTACTTTTCCAAAGTGACCTAATGGCATCATGATGGGAAGATTGTAGTGAATTCTGTAAGTCGCTTTGACATTGAATAAATTGTACAGGAGGAAGTAAGAGATTCAGATCAAACTTATTGTTAGGAAGGATAATGCCACATAAAGTAGCACTAATCGGAAGACCAAGCCTTTGACGTACAAACCTAATTACAAAGTTATCAAGATTTCGAATTACTCAAGGTTTGAGTAAATTTGCTATTGTAAGGTGCCAAGATAGTGGAGCAGTAATCTAGTCCTAGGCAAGACTGGAAGAGCATCAATACGAGTTAGCATATTAGAGAGAGAGGATTTAAACTTCTCCTTATGGACTTCGTTGTCCATGTCAAAGTTGAAATAGCAACCAAGGTATTTGAATGAATCACGAAATTTGACTGCTTATATTTTTCCTGATGAATAGATTGTATGAAAGTATTAAAGCACATGTTGAATATTAAAGGACTAAGGCAGTCACCATGAAGAACAACTCGACCAACAGGAATAGAAGGAGTAAGGTAATCATCTGTTATGGCAGACGTACGGATATTAGCATAGAGGCTTGACATTAAATCTTTAGGTTTGGCAGCGATACAGTGATA